>CM068367.1:547962338-548345191 GCA_034769895.1 Magicicada septendecula | reverse complement strand
ATAGAGTATTGACGGAATGTAAGGGGTATTTGTGTCAACCCTAGTCACTCGATGGTGGAAAATTTCATTCAAATTTAGTATTAAACACAGGCTAGTTCAGCAATCTCCCGTCCCACCAGCTGCAAACTTTGAGCGCTGTTACTAGTAATAAGCGTACTTATAGGTTAGTTATTCGTTATGTTTGTATCAATCTTTTTGTAAATTATTCCAACCACCACATATAGCATTTATTCTGCAATAACTTAAACGTTATCTCATACAATAAATGTACTTTATTTATTTTCTCTAATAATTCACAGGTTACGTTGTCTCAAAAACAATAATACGATCCAATCGATCATACAGAAATAGATCGATTATCAATTACTCAAATTCTGTAAACATATACACATGAAAATAATAATAAATAATTCTTATCCCAGGGTTCGTATAGTTCTTGGAACCATTAGTAAGGCCAGGTAAAATGCATAATTAAGGTTGTTCAATTTACAAAATAAAATTATTTATTTAAAATACAGTGAAATGAAAATAAGTTGTTTTATTTACCAAACCGACGAAAATTTTGTCTGGCGGTGGATGTTTGTCAACAGTAGCCCAAAACTCAGCTTATCTTGTCTTCATCCAGTGAAATAGCTCTGGTTTTCAATAAAATTGATGGTGGTGTGTACTGGTAAACCCTCAGGAAATCTTCTGGCTTCTATTCTTCTTTTACGATCTTCACAATTCTTGGTCCCAGTGAAATGGAATTAGGATCCCAGCTTCTCTGCTGCTAATGAAGGTTATTACGCCAAACCGAGTCTTCTGGTATTTCCAATAATTCCGTTAGTTCAAACTTTAATTCTTTTACTGATCTTTGGTTTATAGTATGAACGGGTTTAATACCAAATCCAGCGGAATTATTTAGTGAATGAGGTGAGAGGCTTTCAATTCTTTTTTACTGTATTCATTTACAATTTGGAGGGTTATTTAATTTGTATTATTCATTAGCATTAAAGTATAATTGTCTTACAAAAAGGGTTTTTCAATTTGGATACATATTTCCTTTAGATTTATTCATATTTTTTAAATATATCGGTCCATCTCAACCTAATAGCTTGTAACAATCAGAACGAATTAATTCAAAATCAACAACTTCTGCAATTCAGTTGCCTTAACAACCACGTTTTCTATATATCCTTGAGCCGGCATTATAGAATATTACTACTTCTTTCCAATAAAATACTCCATGCTTGGATTAATATTGAATCACATAAAATTCTCCCCTAACCTTCCTTACTAAACAGTAAATGTTTTACCAGAGTTTCGTAAGACTGGGTTTACTAAAAAGGTATTAATTTCCTTTCACTAATATGGAATTTAGGCCTATAGATTCACTTACAACCATTATAACATTATTTGGGTTTTTAACTTAATTTTCTTTTTACCTGACCTACTGTACAATTAATTATTGGTTACATGGTTAATTACATGAAATTTAATTTACTGGTGATTACTTTTTTATATTAATTAACTGGTTCTGGAACCCTTTATTAATTTATGATATAATTGTCAGAACTACTTGTTAGACTTGAAACACTGGTCACACTCCTGATCCAGTTTATAAACATTAATTAAAACAACAGTATTTTTCAACTTTATACAATACTGAGAACTTAGTACAGAGCCTAACATTGGTAACTATACTGGGTTGTATAAAGACAAATCTAATATAAATATAAACATAATTATTGATGAAGTATTATTATCAAACATCATTTCATTTTTAGCATATTCAACATACAACATAAATACTCTGCAGACCTTAACATGTCACAGTACAAAACAAACATTTCATTACATTCAATCATTCATTGGTCTGGCTCTTTTACATTTAACATTAGTCATTGCCTCCTTTTGACTTGAGGTACTTCTCAAGCACATGACCTATTGAACAACCTTAAATCAGGGTATGGTCCTTGACCATATTTCATTCAATTTTTATGTAACGTTGGGGAACCTCAACTATGTTACGTTACATAACACCCCCCCTTCGAAATAAGTTTATTTTGGTATAAACAAAGTTTAGCAAGAAATAAACGCATAACTTGTATCTGGCCAATTGGTTTCCTATTTATAGTACTTTTATATTTCAGAGTTATCCGTTATATTATTATCATTTCTTCGTTCCTTCTTAAAATCAATTATTTCCCAAGTTTAAATCTTATTTCTATAATCATTCTTGTGACATTCTTTATTAATTATACATTTTGGATCTGGTTTTATTTAATTCTCTATATTTATTTGTGAGTTTTCCCTCTAATATTTAATTTTCCTAAACCTCCCTAACATTATAACTGGAATCGAATCGGTGGTGCTCTATCGGCTAACCAATTACCGTCGTCCGTTACATACTTTCTGGGATCAGAGGAACATCATCTCTGCCCAGTTAAATGATTGCTGGAATATTCTACAGTCAATCTTCATTAATAAACCTCGTAAGGTAGTCATCATGTGACCTTCAGTAAAATAATAAATAATAATCATACTCTAGGGATTATTCACTGTACTTTAACTCAGATCATATTATTTGTTCATATTAATTCTTCCTTCTATTATACACTTTTCCTCTCCAATACTTGGCTATTTTATTGACATTTATTAATTGGTTTTTTATGGATAATTCTTAACCATTTGTTTTTTTTTTCTTTTCTTGTGATCCTTTTGACGGTTCGATTTTGGCTTCTTCATTCTCTTATCTTCATTGGCTCATATTCCTTTATGATCAATACAGCTGGTTATGAGATTTTGGTTAGTACTATGCATTACATGATGTAGTTATAATCTTCTGGCACAATCATTATTATTCCTTTTACGTTCTAAATTACATTTCTCACTATTATATTACATCAGATAAACTCATTTTGTTTTTTGGTTTTGATGATTTTTATTAGGTTGAATCAGTGTTATTTTTTTTCTTTCATATTAGTTTAAAGCAATTTCTTCTAAATTGTATAGTAAGGTGTTCTTACTTATTTTTCGAATTTGGTTGTTTTTTTATCTTCAAAATTCTCTTTCTTATATACCTCATAAATTGTTTTCTTAGATACTTGTTTGTAAGTTGAGCTTACGTCATTTTTTGAATTTTGGGGTATTTATCCTCTTTATTTTAAATTATACTGTTTCTGAATAATTATTGAGTAAGCTGTTCTTACAGTTTCTTTATAATTTTGGGTTGATTTTATTTACAATGGGTTGCTTGGTCCTGTATCCATAAAATCCGTCCCTTTTCATTATATTCTGTTTGGAATCTGTTTAACCGTGGTCCATTATTTCCTCTATACTGGTTGTTCGGGTCTCTCTAGTGTATAGAGTTATTTCTGTCCTTGTGACATATCTCATTATTGTACAGTTCTTGCCTCTTGTCACTATAAAATTGTCATTTATAGTCAAGCTCATCATCGTCCTTTGAACTGATTCTTCTGTACTGTCTCTTAATGGTTCTGATGGTTCATACATAAATTCCATAAGTCCTCCATGCTCCTTAGTTAGTTTTGGCCTTTTTGGTCCTTCTAGTCCATCTGGGAATTCACGTGTGGTTCGTTTAAAGTTTCTCACTTGCCTTACTTCTCTGTTTTCCGTAATTGGTCTATTATGTAGCTGAACCAATCCCCTTTTAATCATTTCCAATTCTTCCCGTGTATTTATTAATTTCCTTTTACACATTTGTCTTATTCTCACTATCTTCATTTCATCATGAACCCGTTCTATTCTTCCGGTTCTATCAATTGGTATCTTGTCAAATTTTTCTTGGGTCTTCGCTTGTAGTTTTCCTATTTGAGTAATTTTGGTCTCTACTTCCACTCTGAGTTGCATGATAGGTTCATCTGTCTTTTCCAGATCCACCTTAATTTCATTTATTTGCTGTCTTACCTCCACTTCATAGCTATCAACTCCTTTGCTCCGTGTTTCATTGACAATTATAATACTTCCATTGATGACTTCCCTCAATGCTAGGCCTTGTTCATTGATGATTTGCCGCAACTCCTTATTATGGTTTTCAATTTTCTCATCCATTCGTTTGGTATTCTCCAGAATCTGCTTTAATCTCTCATCATTCTTGTCGAACCTTTCATTCATTTGCTTGATTAAATTTTCGCTCAAAATTTCGTTTTGTTTTCTTGAGTTTTCATTAATACTGTCTATTTTATTTTCCAGCTTTTCATTGATTTGTCTGAAATCGGCCTTCAATTGTTCATTATTTTCATTTATGGTTTGTCTCAAAAGTTCACTAGTACTTTCCTTAATACTGTCTATTTTTTCATTAGTTTGTCTTAAACTCTCATTAGTTTGTTTATAGTCCTCCTTCATACTACTCAATAATTCCTTATTATCCTTCTTCATGCTACTCATTAATTCCATTAATTTTTCCCAATTTAATCCTCCTCTGGCTTCCTCCTTATCTGGTTGGTCCCCTTGGGTATCCTCTGTATTGCTCGCCTGTTGTTCCATTTCAATATCTGTACCTGCCTCCGTTTCTTCTTCCCTCCTATCTTCTTCTGTTTCTTGTTCCTTCTCCATTCTTTTCATAACACCTCTCGTATGCATTCCTGTGCCTCTAATGGTTGCCTGCTCAAGTTAAGTAACAAATAATATGATTGTTTACTTAACTAAAGCCCACTCGTTGAGCGCCAATTTGTAATATATTAAAATATTAAGACGTCGTCGTTTTTGTTTAAGCCCCACGTTGCAGGCAGCAATTTTGTAATAAATTACAAATTTACCTCTCCTTATAACCCCACTGTTGGGCTGGCCAATTTGTAATAAACTAAGTATGTGCCGGTACTAGCGAAAATGTCCGTCTTATTCAAGCCCCACTGTTGTAAACCAATTTAGTAAAGAACTACTTGTTAATTATGTGAGGACGTATGTTATATTATATGCTGCACGCTGGAAACGTCAAATTGTAAAGAAATCTTGTCTATGGGTGTAATTAGTTATAAGAGACTCCTGTGTATCAAACGCCAAGTAATACGTTGCAGGTGG
Organism: Magicicada septendecula; assembly: GCA_034769895.1. Lineage (NCBI taxonomy): Eukaryota > Metazoa > Arthropoda > Insecta > Hemiptera > Cicadidae > Magicicada > Magicicada septendecula. The sequence continues at coordinate 548,340,169 of CM068367.1, read as the reverse complement.
CAATTCGTAACAATTAAAATGTTGTTACCTGGTTTAATTAATATGTTATTAATTAATATATCTTTCAGTTGTGACCGGTGAAACCCTCAGAACATAGATTATTAAGCAAACAAAATTATAATTATGTTCCTTGAATTGAGTAGTAGTAATCATACTACTCTGTAGTCTTAATTTAGTTTTCAATGTTTGCGTAATATCAGCGATATGTATAGAGTATTGACGGAATGTAAGGGGTATTTGTGTCAACCCTAGTCACTCGATGGTGGAAAATTTCATTCAAATTTAGTATTAAACACAAGCTAGTTCAGCAGTCTCCCGTCCCACCAGCTGCAAACTTTGAGCGCTGTTACTAGTAATAAGCGTACTTATAGGTTAGTTATTCGTTATGTTTGTATCAATCTTTTTGTAAATTATTCCAACCACCACATATAGTATTTATTCTGCAATAACTTAAACGTTATCTCATACAATAAATGTACTTTATTTATTTTCTCTAATAATTCACAGGTTACGTTGTCTCAAAAACAATAATACGATCCAATCGATCATACAGAAATAGATCGATTATCAATTACTCAAATTCTGTAAACATATACACATGAAAATAATAATAAATAATTCTTATCCCAGGGTTCGTATAGTTCTTGGAACCATTAGTAAGGCCAGGTAAAATGCTTAATTAAGGTTGTTCAATTTACAAAATAAAATTATTTATTTAAAATACAGTGAAATGAAAATAAGTTGTTTTATTTACCAAACCGACGAAAATTTCGTCTGGCGGTGGATGTTTGTCAACAGTAGCCCAAAACTCAGCTTATCTTGTCTTCATCCAGTGAAATAGCTCTGGTTTTCAATAAAATTGATGGTGGTGTGTACTGGTAAACCCTCAGGAAATCTTCTGGCTTCTATTCTTCTTTTACGATCTTCACAATTCTTGGTCCCAGTGAAATGGAATTAGGATCCCAGCTTCTCTGCTGCTAATGAAGGTTATTACGCCAAACCGAGTCTTCTGGTATTTCCAATAATTCCGTTAGTTCAAACTTTAATTCTTTTACTGATCTTTGGTTTATAGTATGAACGGGTTTAATACCAAATCCAGCGTAATTATTTAGTGAATGAGGTGAGAGGCTTTCAATTCTTTTTTACTGTATTCATTTACAATTTGGAGGGTTATTTAATTTGTATTATTCATTAGCATTAAAGTATAATTGCCTTACAAAAAGGGTTTTTCAATTTGGATACATATTTCCTTTAGATTTATTCATATTTTTTAAATATATCGGTCCATCTCAACCTAATAGCTTGTAACAATCAGAACGAATTAATTCAAAATCAACAACTTCTGCAATTCAGTTGGCTTAACAACCACGTTTTCTATATATCCTTGAGCCGGCATTATAGAATATTACTACTTCTTTCCAATAAAATACTCCATGCTTGGATTAATATTGAATCACATAAAATTCTCCCTTAACCTTCCTTACTAAACAGTAAATGTTTTACCAGAGTTTCGTTAGACTGGGTTTACTAAAAAGGTATTAATTTCCTTTCACTAATATGGAATTTAGGCCTATAGATTCACTTACAACCATTATAACATTATTTGGGTTTTTTAACTTAATTTTCTTTTTACCTGACCTACTGTACAATTAATTATTGGTTACATGGTTAATTACATGAAATTTAATTTACTGGTGATTACTTTTTTATATTAATTAACTGGTTCTGGAACCCTTTATTAATTTATGATATAATTGTCAGAACTACTTGTTAGACTTGAAACACTGGTCACACTTCTGATCCAGTTTATAAACATTAATTAAAACAACAGTATTTTTCAACTTTATACAATACTGAGAACTTAGTACAGAGCCTAACATTGGTAACTATACTGGGTTGTATAAAGACAAATCTAATATAAATATAAACATAATTATTGATGAAGTATTATTATCAAACATCATTTCATTTTTAGCATATTCAACATACCACATAAATACTCTGTAGACCTTAACATGTCACAGTACAAAACAAACATTTCATTACATTCAATCATTCATTGGTCTGGCTCTTTTACATTTAACATTAGTCATTGCCTCCTTTTGACTTGAGGTACTTCTCAAGCACATGACCTATTGAACAACCTTAAATCAGGGTATGGTCCTTAACCATATTTCATTCAATTTTTATGTAACGTTGGGGAACCTCAACTATGTTACGTTACATAACACCCCCCTTCGAAATAAGTTTATTTTGGTATAAACAAAGTTTAGCAAGAAATAAACGCATAACTTGTATCTGGCCAATTGGTTTCCTATTTATAGTACTTTTATATTTCAGAATTATCCGTTATATTATTATCATTTCTTCGTTCCTTCTTAAAATCAATTATTTCCCAAGTTTAAATCTTATTTCTATAATCATTCTTGTGACATTCTTTATTAATTATACATTTTGGATCTGGTTTTATTTAATTCTCTATATTTATTTGTGAGTTTTCCCTCTAATATTTAATTTTCCTAAACCTCCCTAACATTATAACTGGAATCGAATCGGTGGTGCTCTATCGGCTAACCAATTACCGTCGTCCGTTACATACTTTCTGGGATCAGAGGAACATCATCTCTGCCCAGTTAAATGATTGCTGGAATATTCTACAGTCAATCTTCATTAATAAACCTCGTAAGGTAGTCATCATGTGACCTTCAATAAAATAATAAATAATAATCATACTCTAGGGATTATTCACTGTACTTTAACTCAGATCATATTATTTCTTCATATTAATTCTTCCTTCTATTATACACTTTTCCTCTCCAATACTTGGCTATTTTATTGACATTTATTAATTGGTTTTTTACGGATAATTCTTAACCATTTGTTTTTTTTTTCTTTTCTTGTGATCCTTTTGACGGTTCGATTTTGGCTTCTTCATTCTCTTATCTTCATTGGCTCATATTCCTTTATGATCAATACAGCTGGTTATGAGATTTTGGTTAGTACTATGCATTACATCATGTAGTTATAATCTTCTGGCACAATCATTATTATTCCTTTTACATTCTAAATTACATTTCTCACTATTATATTACATCAGATAAACTCATTTTGTTTTTTGGTTTTGATGATTTTTATTAGGTTGAATCAGTGTTATTTTTTTTCTTTCATATTAGTTTAAAGCAATTTCTTCTAAATTGTATAGTAAGGTGTTCTTACTTATTTTTCGAATTTGGTTGTTTTTTTATCTTCAAAATTCTCTTTCTTATATACCTCATAAATTGTTTTCTTAGATACTTGTTTGTAAGTTGAGCTTACTTCATTTTTTGAATTTTGGGGTATTTATCCTCTTTATTTTAAATTATACTGTTTCTGAATAATTATTGAGTAAGCTGTTCTTACAGTTTCTTTAGAATTTTGGGTTGTTTTTATTTACAATGGGTTGCTTGGTCCTGTATCCATAAAATCCGTCCCTTTTCATTATATTCTGTTTGGAATCTGTTTAACCGTGGTCCATTATTTCCTCTATACTGGTTGTTCGGGTCTCTCTAGTGTATAGAGTTATTTCTGTCCTTGTGACATATCTCATTATTGTACAGTTCTTGCCTCTTGTCACTATAAAATTGTCATTTATAGTCAAGCTCATCATCGTCCTTTGAACTGATTCTTCTGTACTGTCTCTTAATGGTTCTGTTGGTTCATACATAAATTCCATAAGTCCTCCATGCTCCTTAGTTAGTTTTGGCCTTTTTGGTCCTTCTAGTCCATCTGGGAATTCACGTGTGGTTCGTTTAAAGTTTCTCACTTGCCTTACTTCTCTGTTTTCCGTAATTGGTCTATTATGTAGCTGAACCAATCCCCTTTTAATCATTTCCAATTCTTCCCGTGTATTTATTAATTTCCTTTTACACATTTGTCTTATTCTCACTATCTTCATTTCATCATGAACCCGTTCTATTCTTCCGGTTCTATCAATTGGTATCTTGTCAAATTTTTCTTGGGTCTTCGCTTGTAGTTTTCCTATTTGAGTAATTTTGGTCTCTACTTCCACTCTGAGTTGCATGATAGGTTCATCTGTCTTTTCCAGATCCACCTTAATTTCATTTATTTGCTGTCTTACCTCCACTTCATAGCTATCAACTCCTTTGCTCCGTGTTTCATTGACAATTATAATACTTCCGTTGATGACTTCCCTCAATGCTAGGCCTTGTTCATTGATGATTTGCCGCAACTCCTTATTATGGTTTTCAATTTTCTCATCCATTCGTTTGGTATTCTCCAGAATCTGCTTTAATCTCTCATCATTCTTGTCGAACCTTTCATTCATTTGCTTGATTAAATTTTCGCTCAAAATTTCGTTTTGTTTTCTTGAGTTTTCATTAATACTGTCTATTTTATTTTCCAGCTTTTCATTGATTTGTCTGAAATCGGCCTTCAATTGTTCATTATTTTCATTTATGGTTTGTCTCAAAAGTTCACTAGTACTTTCCTTAATACTGCCTATTTTTTCATTAGTTTGTCTTAAACTCTCATTAGTTTGTTTATAGTCCTCCTTCATACTACTCAATAATTCCTTATTATCCTTCTTCATGCTACTCATTAATTCCATTAATTTTTCCCAATTTAATCCTCCTCTGGCTTCCTCCTTATCTGGTTGGTCCCCTTGGGTATCCTCTGTATTGCTCGCCTGTTGTTCCATTTCAATATCTGTACCTGCCTCCGTTTCTTCTTCCCTCCTATCTTCTTCTGTTTCTTGTTCCTTCTCCATTCTTTTCATAACACCTCTCGTATGCATTCCTGTGCCTCTAATGGTTGCCTGCTCAAGTTAAGTAACAAATAATATGATTGTTTACTTAACTAAAGCCCACTCGTTGAGCGCCAATTTGTAATATATTAAAATATTAAGACGTCGTCGTTTTTGTTTAAGCCCCACGTTGCAGGCGGCAATTTTGTAATAAATTACAAATTTACCTCTCCTTATAACCCCACTGTTGGGCTGGCCAATTTGTAATAAACTAAGTATGTGCCGGTACTAGCGAAAATGTCCGTCTTATTCAAGCCCCACTGTTGTAAACCAATTTAGTAAAGAACTACTTGTTAATTATGTGAGGACGTATGTTATATTATATGCTGCACGCTGGAAACGTCAAATTGTAAAGAAATCTTGTCTATGGGTGTAATTAGTTATAAGAGACTCCTGTGTATCAAACGCCAAGTAATACGTTGCAGGTGGCAATTCGTAACAATTAAAATGTTGTTACCTGGTTTAATTAATATGTTATTAATTAATATATCTTTCAGTTGTGACCGGTGAAACCCTCAGAACATAGATTATTAAGCAAACAAAATTATAATTATGTTCCTTGAATTGAGTAGTAGTAATCATACTACTCTATAGTCTTAATTTAGTTTTCAATGTTTGCGTAATATCAGCGATATGTATAGAGTATTGACGGAATGTAAGGGGTATTTGTGTCAACCCTAGTCACTCGATGGTAGAAAATTTCATTCAAATTTAGTATTAAACACAAGCTAGTTCAGCAGTCTCCTGTCCCACCAGCTGCAAACTTTGAGCGCTGTTACTAGTAATAAGCGTACTTATAGGTTAGTTATTCGTTATGTTTGTATCAATCTTTTTGTAAATTATTCCAACCACCACATATAGTATTTATTCTGCAATAACTTAAACGTTATCTCATACAATAAATGTACTTTATTTATTTTCTCTAATAATTCACAGGTTACGTTGGCTCAAAAACAATAATACGATCCAATCGATCATACAGAAATAGATCGATTATCAATTACCCAAATTCTGTAAACATATACACATGAAAATAATAATAAATAATTCTTATCCCAGGGTTCGTATAGTTCTTGGAACCATTAGTAAGGCCAGGTAAAATGCATAATTAAGGTTGTTCAATTTATAAAATAAAATTATTTATTTAAAATACAGTGAAATGAAAATAAGTTGTTTTATTTACCAAACCGACGAAAATTTCGTCTGGCGGTGGATGTTTGTCAACAGTAGCCCAAAACTCAGCTTATCTTGTCTTCATCCAGTGAAATAGCTCTGGTTTTCAATAAAATTGATGGTGGTGTGTACTGGTAAACCCTCAGGAAATCTTCTGGCTTCTATTCTTCTTTTACGATCTTCACAATTCTTGGTCCCAGTGAAATGGAATTAGGATCCCAGCTTCTCTGCTGCTAATGAAGGTTATTACGCCAAACCGAGTCTTCTGGTATTTCCAATAATTCCGTTAGTTCAAACTTTAATTCTTTTACTGATCTTCGGTTTATAGTATGAACGGGTTTAATACCAAATCCAGCGGAATTATTTAGTGAATGAGGTGAGAGGCTTTCAATTCTTTTTTACTGTATTCATTTACAATTTGGAGGGTTATTTAATTTGTATTATTCATTAGCATTAAAGCATAATTGTCTTACAAAAAGGGTTTTTCAATTTGGATACATATTTCCTTTAGATTTATTCATATTTTTTAAATATATCGGTCCATCTCAACCTAATAGCTTGTAACAATCAGAACGAATTAATTCAAAATCAACAACTTCTGCAATTCAGTTGCCTTAACAACCACGTTTTCTATATATCCTTGAGCCGGCATTATAGAATATTACTACTTCTTTCCAATAAAATACTCCATGCTTGGATTAATATTGAATCACATAAAATTCTCCCCTAACCTTCCTTACTAAACAGTAAATGTTTTACCAGAGTTTCGTTAGACTGGGTTTACTAAAAAGGTGTTAATTTCCTTTCACTAATATGGAATTTAGGCCTATAGATTCACTTACAACCATTATAACATTATTTGGGTTTTTTAACTTAATTTTCTTTTTACCTGACCTACTGTACAATTAATTATTGGTTACATGGTTAATTACATGAAATTTAATTTACTGGTGATTACTTTTTTATATTAATTAACTGGTTCTGGAACCCTTTATTAATTTATGATATAATTGTCAGAACTACTTGTTAGACTTGAAACACTGGTCACACTCCTGAATTTTTATGTAACGTTGGGGAACCTCAACTATGTTACGTTACAATATATATATTATTAAGGGAAACCAGTTGGACAGTAATGTGGTAATTTTGATATTTAAAGGTTGGCTAATCTGTACGCTCAGCATTACGCTTATCACGATCAGGCTAAAACACAGTGCAACGTGTGTCGGCGTGCAGCGGACGTATTCGCGTTTGCTGCCTTGTTCTGTCATTTTTTCATTTTTCTTGTCAAGACAATTTATGTATGCCTTAGGCCTTAAACATTTTCATGTAGTTTGGAGTTGCGCACTTGCGCCTCAATTTTGCCATGTAACATTTCTTAACCGACGTGGTTTTCTTCAAAATTCAAATGCCTTTTAGACGTAGCCAACCTTACTATTCAAGCTAAATTGTAATGAAACATTAATAAATGTATTAAAATACAGTCCACGCTCAACATTATTTTCTGCATCCTGGCATTACATTTAAAAACATTATCACCTACTGATTTAGTACGTTCGTATTTACGTGTTGTTATGTCGGGTGTCACACTCCGCGTACTTTTATATACTTACTGATGGCTGGTTCCTCTGCGACGATGTTGTCCTGCAAGCACAACTTAATCTACTATATGTATGTGGGCGCCACTTGGATATTTTGTTCCAAGAAATTATTATTATTATTATTATTATTATTATTGAAATTAAATTTTGACTTCTTAAATTAATTATATTAAAAAAATGTGAACAAGACAGTTTGAATTGAAAACGTATGTTTAATGAACTTTAAAAATTGTCTGAAGGACTAACACTCGAATTAACAAACTTGCAGAGTTACAAAAAATTATTATTCTTGACAAGTTTTTCAATTAAGTATCGACTAATAAATATTTATTTACTCAGTTGAATAGCATGAGTTTAGTGTATAAAAAATCTTTATACTCAGGATGTGACTCCTTTGAACTACCAAGACAAATCAATAGGACAAGTGCTTTACAAAAATTGTGTGATTTGAAGGTGTGTGACATGTGTAGTACAATTGTGTGACAAATGATACCAGGTAAAAATGATTTTAACTTTTGAACAACTCACGTTCCGGTGGGTAATTATTTCCTGCACTGGACACTTCTCTTGGGGACGTTTTCAATCTTGCCTCTTCGTGTATACGTTCCTCGTGCACTGATAATTATTTATAAGTCAAATAACGGTTCTTAAAACTCCGCACGATTGAAATAAGTTTCACACTGTGTCTATGCTTTGAATTCTGGCGGTGGCGATCAGCTGTCTGCGTGGTTTCTCGATTCGGCCGTCACAGCGCTAGTTCCAGACTCAATGTAGAAAGGCTCGTGTCAGTAAATCGTTTTGGGAATGTTGTCAGAGTCAGTTTGTCTTTAGCAAATACCAGCAGAATTGATTCTCTATTAAAATTCGGTCCTTTTCAGGGCCGCTAGTATTCTGGCTGTGTGCGTTCTATTAAATATGGCATGTTGCTGCTCTATTCAACAACACGGCGTATACTCCTTGTAGAGGTTAAGTCAGTATTTTGTCATGTACGCGAAAAGCTTTTCTGTGTTCTCGTGTCGAATTCTCGTTCTTCTATTTCGCCTCGGATGTGATGATCAGTTTCGTGGGTGATGTGTCTCTTCTGGATTCAAAGCATAAAGTGTTTTTTGGTCAAATTTTGTCTTCCTTATATACTCTGTAAGGCTCATTGTTTTAATTTTTTGAGATGAACTTCCTGTGTATTTGTGTAAAAATTCCTTCTAGAACGTTCGAGAATAATCAAATGGAACATCATAGAACAAATTTGACTTCCGTAGAAGCTTTAGAACAAAAACTTCTTATTCTTCACACTAAGGATATTACTAAAATTATTCTGGTATTTGTCAAACAATTTTACATAACTACTTACAATCTGCATGCCATTACTATTTTTGGATTCTCTGCTTTCAACTGAATATAATGATACTAATTACGATTGGTTTTGAACAAATTAAATCTAATAAAATAACATAAAGTACAACTCTTACCTTGGAATGTTTTCACAAAATTCTAATTTTCTACTTACTAAAATGTTATGAAGTTGCTTGGGTCTTGCTATAACATTAATGCATAACATAATTATCTTTTCATAACAAAATAAACAAATATTAACACATATAACATAAATAAGTTCAGTTTTGTGTAGGCATCACATATGGCCTAGGTTTTTTGTCACTGGTTCTTTACAATAATTTGTCTTTTTCGGTATCATATATGGGATTTTTTGGGTATTCACTGAGAATTTGTTATATTGTTTATCTTTGGTAATACCTGGTTTATCCTGATACTTTTTATTTTTACTGTAAGATTACTTAGCATCATATTGTCTTGCATAAATGAGTTGTTTTCTTGGTGTGACAAATTTCACTCTTATATTTCAAATTCTCTTAGAATTAAGCTTGTTTTCAACTGAGCAAGTACGTTTCTAATGTACATTATAGGATTGTACCTTTTTCCTTTATTTTTTTTAATATTCTGCAATCATTCTGTCAAAAATGTATTATTTTTGTGATTGTTTTTTGGCCTCAGCCTGGTATGGTATAGGTAAATAGTTTCATAACTTGACTGTTAAAGTGTTTCAGGTGGTCATATATATAAGTATAGTTACTTTATATTGTGTTTCAACTTTAGAATACAATTTTGTTGCATTTTGACAACATTAAATTCATAAATATTACAATTTTATATGTTCATTGCATGTTTTCAGTTTAACACTGTTTTTGATTATTTTAATTGACTTCTAATCAATTTACAGCTTTCTCTATTTAATATAATTTGTTTATCTCTATCTAATTGACATTTACATATAGTTTTTATATTAATTCTATAATAATTAATTTTCACATAAGATCTGAGTGATTGGTCTCAAATCCAACACATTAATATTTTTTGTCATAACATTTATATATTTTTTATTTTAATTTATATTCAGAGTTACATTTCTTAATATGTAATGGCCTCATTTTGGTCATTTCTGAGATTATCTGGTTCTCTTATAGTATATTATTAGTTTTACACTGTTCTTCACTTAAATAATATATATGGGGTTTGAGTCTTAGTCATAGTCTTTGTCGTTTTTTCATGTTGATGATATTAACTATCGGACAATATTACAAATTTTTTCGGATTACTTGGGTTCGATATTGTTCACCTCACTTTCCTCTTATGATTAATTACTATGCAAATAAATTCCTTTATGGAACGTTCTGTGACGTTACAACATTAATCTGCCTAACATTTTTTTTGGTCGCTCCGTGCCTGTATTCATCATTTTACTTTCCTTCAACTTATACCAGAGCGGCTTTCATCATTTTTTCCACCTCAATTTCTGGCCATCACAGGTGATTCAGCATGTTCGCTGATCCGACCGTGTCGGGAGTTAGTTAGCATTTCTTTCGTCGCCATTGAGCCTCGTGATAACACCACTACAAGACCATCCATGTGTTAACGTCTACAAACCAGATTGAGCAGTCATCTATTCAGTCCGTGTGTATCTGCCATCTATTCCACGGCCTCGATGCTCCAGGACATCTCACACAAGGTACGACGTCAACGACATCACTAACAGGTGCGTAGAATGGCGGAAGAAGGCCTCAAAGGGTTGGTCAGAAAGAGAGGCGGCTTAAAGTCTGCCATAGTGCGAATCAATTCTGCTATAATTAATTTTGATAAAAACAGTAACACTAAACATTTTTTAACGGTTAGATTGGAAAGTCTAAAGAGTTTAGCAACAAAATACGATGAGGTACAGTCTGAAATTGAACTAATTTCTAAGGACATAAACGCTGCTCAAGAAGACAGAATTGAGGTTGAAGAACTTTTGTATTCAACCGAAGCTAACATCTTGCAATTAATAGAAACTTTCAACGTTCAGACTGAATCTCAAGTATTAACAAGTAATATGCAATTAAAACCTATAAGTTTGCCCTGCTTCACAGGCAGCATTTTAGAATGGCAGCACTTTTATTCAATATTTCTGGACTTGGTACATGCCAGATCTGATCTAACGTCAGTGAAAAAACTACATTATTTGTATTCATCTCTCAAAAATGAGCCATTAGATCTAATTAAGGCCTTACCTATTTGTAATGAGAACTATTCAATAGCGTTGAGTTTGCTGTCCGCTAGATATGATAACAAATTCATATTAGCGAAATATTATATTCAAAATTTGCTACAAGTAAAGTCGACAATCAAAGACTCTGTACAAAGCTTGGCAGAATTCATAAATACAATAACGTCTTCAGTCAATTCGCTGGCAGCTATGCAACTGTCAGTGGATTCATTTGAACTCATTACTGTACAACTATTGTCAGCAAAACTTGACCATTCCACGTTTAAATTATGGAAGGAGTCTATAGATCCCGATAATCTTCCTAACTTTCAAAGCTTTACACAGTTTTTAAACGCACGTAGACAATTATTAGAAAATACATTACCGATAGATGCTGGACAGCAGCTCAACAAGCCGACTTTAAGGTTTAATAATAAGTCTGAAAAACATAAATTACGAAACTCTGCTGGCAGCACTGCATTTAAGAGTTATCACTCAACTTCAAATAATTATTTATGCCCATGCTGCAAGTCCAGTCACCCAATTTACATGTGTGACAATTTTCGTGAATTAAGCATATCAGAATGAGGGCAATTTATATTAAAGCATAAATGCTGTACTAATTGTTTAAGACCAGATCATTTTTCATCTAATTGTAAGGTCAAACAATCATGTAAGATCTGTTCAAAACGACACCATAAATTGCTGCACATAAATAATGTGTCAAAACAAGGTTCTGCCAGCAGTAGCAATTATTGTTCATTTAAGCTCCAGTCTGCAATGTTCTTTTGTCGACAGCACTCGTGTTCGTCATCGACCGGGCTGGTAACAAGACAGCTTGCAAGAATTTAATTAGATGCCGGGTCACAAGTGAACTTTTGTACTGAATCATTTGCTAAAAAATTGCAACTTAACTTGACTAAATCTAATATACCGATTACAGGTATTAATAATGCGGCATGTTGTGCCACTAATTTGGCATCTATTCGTATTATTTCTCGTTATTAAAGGTTCAGCTTTGACGCTATGTGTGCAGTCTTATCTGCATTGACTCATATACTGCCAGCACAATCTTTCGACATAAATCATTTTAATATCCCAGATAACGTTTTCCTCGCTGACCCACATTTCAACATATCAGCTAACATAGATATACTTTTAGGAGCGCAATTTTATTTAGACTTGATTTTAGCTAACAAATATGTACGTGGTCCTAACTTTCCTATTATACAAGAAACAAAGTTAGGCTACATTCTAGCAGGCAATCTGCCCAAACATTGCCGTTCTAAGGGTTCTGCTGTTTCGTTCTTGGCTAGGAACAACGACAGTCAAATTTTGGCGTCTCGTGAGAAATTTTGGGAGACCAAAACCATCCCTGATAATGCACCCATTAGTAACGATTCAGTTTGTGAGGAACATTTTGTTAAGTCCACTCATCGCAATGATGAGGGTAGGTTCGTTGTCTCGTTACCATTCGAGTCTGACAATCCCCAGTTGGGTGAGTCCTATGCTACCGCTGAAGTGAGATTCTTGAGTTTAGAACACCGGTTCATGCGTGATTCTGAGCTTGCGCATGAATACGCAAACTTTATTCAAGAATATAGGGATCTTGGCCACATGGCGCTTGTCGACGATTGTTCTATCAATTCCGGGGTTTCAAATACCTACTATTTGCCTCACCATGCCGTTTTTAAACATTCTAGTTCCACGACAAAACTTCGCGTCGTTTTTGATGGCTCAGCCAAAACTACCAATGGTCTTTCTCTCAATGATATTTTGTTGGTAGGCCCAAATGTCCAACAAGATCTTTTTTCTATTCTCTTGCCATTTCGCATGCACAACTATGTTCTGATCGCCGACATCGAGAAGATGTATCGACAAATTCTAGTGTCTGATAAGGATTGTCATTATCAACGTATTCTGTGGCGTAATTCTCCCCTAGAACAGTTTAAACATTTTGTACTGCGAACTGTAACATACGGTACTGCTAGTGCCTCGTTTTTGGCCACTTGTTGCCTTATTCAGATTGGTAAGGATCATGAAGCTTCTTTTCCTGAAACTGCTTCAGCTATAATTAATGATTTCTATGTCGATGATTTGTTAACCGCTCTCTCTAATCCAGAACTCTCTCTAAGGCATACGTGTCTTTGTTCATTTGCTTAGCCACCAGGGCCATTCATTTGAAATTGGTTTCCGACCTTACGGCCAACGTGTTTATAGCTGCCTTACGTCGTTTCATGGCCCGTAGGGGCATACCCAGCCAGTTATATTCTGATAATGGCACGAACTTTAGGAAGGCCCGCAACGTTTTGCATGACCTTTACAATCTTTGGCATAATAAGGATGCCACCTCATCAGTCCATTCCTTTACGACCTCTCATGGTATTAGATGGTCATTTATTCCGCCCTCGTCACCTCATTATGGTGGTCTTTGGGAGAGTGGCATAAAGAGTTTAAAGTATCATTTGCGCCGCGTGGTCGGCAAGTCCATACTCACTTTTGAGGAGTTTACTACGGTTTTGTCTCAGGTAGAGGCGTGTCTTAAACTCACGTCCATTATTTGCCGTTTCATCGGATGTAAAACGATCCAGTGCCACTTACCCCTGGCCATTTTTTTAATTTGTGCACCATTAACAGCAATACCCGATCCTGACTTATCTCATGTTCCCATCTCTCGTCTTGGGCGTTGGCAACTTCTCCAGAAGTTTGTCCAAGTCATTTGGAAATCTTGGTCTCGCGACTACTTACACCAATTACAACAACGTCACAAATGGAAATTCGCAAAGGAAAACGTTTCCATTGGTGACCTGGTTTTGCTAATTGAGGATAACTTGCCTCCATTAGCATGGAAATTTGGGGTAATCACTGCCACATTTCCCGGCCCAGACAACTTTATTAGAGTAGTTGACATTCGCATGCCTACTGGCACCTTTCGCAGACCAGTTCACAAGTTATGTTTGTTGCCAGCGCGGGACGAGGCTTAGACACAAGGTCAATATAATTACTTAGCACAATGCTATATATCACCTGGCCACTGGCTTTCATTACTTTATTGTCTGACAATTTGGTCGACTTCAATGGTGATATGTATTATCACAAACATTTTTATGTTAATATTGTATTATTGCGTATTTCATACACTAAATTCGCATGTGACTTGTAATTGTACAACCATGCACTATGTCATTATATGTATACTTATTATATTGTTATGGTGGTATACTTTACTATTCTTGTATTTATATATTAATAATTTTGTGAGACATACTATGTCCTTTGCATACTTATATTTGATATTGGTAATGGGTTATGTGTCATGTCATTGGTGGTATTGTTCTTATGTAATACTTTGGTAAAAATATTCACATGGTTTGCAGCTATACAAACCATGTATGCATCTTTCTTGCACATTTTTTGTTAATATGTGTGCCATTTTATTACTCTATGAATTTATATGTTACTCGCAATTGTTCAACACATGCATTACATTTTGTATAAACACATTTGCTGTACTTGTCACTTATGCTATTGTGCCTTGTATTCATGTATTTGTAATTATCCAAACCGATTTCTAATGTATTTTTTATATATAACTTTGTATCTATGTAAACCACATTGTTTTACCTGCATCTACTGTCTATAATCATGCGCCACGCACATACAGTAGAACCTCATTATAACGGACTAATTGGGGCTAAAGGTTGTCTGTTGTAATGAAAGTCCGTTATATAACAAATAAGTCTTGTTAGGTCGTATTTACATCAATAAACTCGGTAAATTAGTATAAAACATGTTTATTTGTACTTGACATCATTTTACATAGCATACATGACAAATGAGATCATACTGTTCATATTTACATTATAGACCAGAATTGAAACTTTATATACATTCTATTGTTTTATTCTCTTGAACAAGAAGGGCTTGGTTCATTATTATTCATTAGGTTATTACTACTAACATTAACTGGTTTGAAAAAAGTATTGATTTTTTGTTGTGTTTGTTTGTTATTTATTTCGTTGGTCAGTTACTGACGAAGATGCCGCAATGTTCATAGTAAGTAAACACATTTTCATTTTTTGATTGTTCAACATATTCAGTGACAAAATTTAAATGATCTTTCACTTCACTCACTTTTATTGTTGCCTGAGTATTGTCTTTCTCTTGTAAGTCTTTCTCCTCGTCCTCCGAAGAGTCTTCTTTCTCAGTGACACTGCCAACAATCTCCTCTTCCGTCAACAAGTGGAATCCAGAGTCATCCTCATCTTCTTCAAGCCAGGTCTCCACACCTTCCAATAAAACTTCTTCCTCCCCTCCTCTTTGCAAAGTTTCACGGAAATCTTCTGTCTCACAATTTTCTATTTCTAAACATGCTTCTTCATTCTTTAACAGTTTTTTCCATGAGTTCACCAAAGTAGTTGGTTTAATTTCTTTTAGAACGCGTTTCACGTCGTGTTCGCCTTCTTCAGCTTTGCGACAGACTGCCAGTGCCTAGTAACGTTTGTTGTTTGGAAGGTTTAGTGGGGGTGGTGTATAGAGGAAGGGGATTGGCGCGGGGATCCGAATTATTATTTGTTTTGTGTATAACTGTGTCGAAAAGTGTACGTGATTTATATTGCAATTGGCGTTTAGTATGTTGTTTGGTTGTGTTGTGTGGTGTTTGTATATTTCATACTGTTCAGCTGTATTGAGTTTTCGCCCTTTGGGTAAGAGGTGTAATATTTCAAGATTAGTATCTATGTTGGTGTAGCTATGGTTATGTGTGTGTATGTGTGTGGCAAACGCAGAATGTATATTGTTGTTGGAAAGGGCCTTTAAGTGTTCAGAGTAACGGGATGAAAAAGATCTTCCCGTCTGGCCTATGTAGAAACTATTGCAGTTATTACAATTTAATTTGTAGACATAGTTTCTAATAAACTATTTGTATTTGTATTTTGCTATCACGTATTGCACAATTATTATTCATGCTTTCAATTATGACATACATGTCATTACACTTATGTACTTGCAATCATTCAACAATGTATAATCTGTTTTCACATGTCAATTTATTGTGCATTCCTGCAACTGTCAGGTATAGCATACACCATTTAATTATTATATTACAGTGTTATGCCGAATCTATGCTTTTACATGTATAATTTTGTAATAATTTTTGTCTATTCATTTTACACTCAATACTATTATGTATAAGTCAACTGGCCTTGACTGGTTTAAGCTATCCATCATGACTTGCATAAAATATTTGCAATTTGTATCGGGCCCATCATGTGATGAGTCACCGATTATTCATCATCAAACATTGTCAAACTATGTATTATTCATGTTTTATATTGTCTTATATTGTATACATACAATATATATTAGCAATACATTGCTAATTCTTGCATTTATACTCATGTATAAATCAGTTTGTAAGCCAACTGTGGCCTGCTCAACTGTTATCATCATTATTCAGGTTTTATCTCTGATCAGTTTAATGTTATAACTGTTATCTAACTTTTCAATCTCAAGGTTCAATACAATTTATCGAGGTTGATATCTATTATTAAGAACACACATTGTGTTTTCGTATAATAAATTATTAAAATGTATTAAAAAATCTTTTGATTTTTTGCGGGCAGCTATGGACAGTAATGTGGTAATTTTCATATTTAAAGGTTGGCTAATCTGTACGCTCTGCAGTACGCTTATCGTGATCAGGCTAAATACAGTGTAACATGCGTCGGCGGCTAGCGGACGTATTCGCGTTTGCTGCCTTGTTCTGTCAATTTTCATTTTTCTTGTCGCGACAATTTATGTAGGCCTTAGGCTTTAAACATTTTCATGTAGTTTGGAGTTGCGCACTTGCGCCTCAATTTTGCCATGTAACATTTCTTAACCGACGTGGTTTTCTTCAAAATTCAAATGCCTTTCAGACGTAGCCAACCTTACTATTCAAGCTAAATTGTAATGAAACATTAATAAATGTATTAAAATACAGTCCACGCTCAACATTATTTTCTGCATCCTGGCATTACATTTAAAAACATTAATCTGCCTAACACCAGTACTTATTCACTCACTCTCTCTCTCATTCTCTTTTAACCCCTCTTTCTATTTTGAGCTCTCATTTTAATTTATTTAAACAGAAACAAAAATAACATGAAATTGAGTTTTAAGTTGGCCAATTAATTTTGTCTTTACTGATACCTGCACGGGCATTCCATTCCACACTATCACTCATATTTCACTATTTATTCAAAACTGTACAAAAAATTCCCAGCTGTTAGAGAATAGTCATTAATGTTAATTATTTATTCTCATGACTTCATGGTAAACACCAATTTGGTGGACCTACCGTAATTTATACTGCGTAGGCCCACCCACGCTTTTAATTAACAACCGTCTGCTTCAACTGTTTCTTGGTGAGTCCTGAACTGGTTGATGAATCGTGTTGAACTGCGCGAGCATCGCTTGCAACTGTATACTATACCCGACTTTGGGCGTTGCCTACGAGGCTTTCAAAAAGGATGTAGTCTTTGTAACGCCCTCTCTTATTGGCTGTAGTACATTCTGGAATATTAAGACGTACCAGAAAGCAGTCCGAATTGTCGCCACGAGGTAATTTTTGCATAGCACAAACACGTGCTTCTCGGATGACTCACTTATGCGCACCTTGTACGGCCTGACACTGCTACAGACTGTTACCAAAAGTATTACATAGAATAGTTTACTACAAAACATTAAAAATATTTGTTTCCCCTGATTTGTCCCATCACAAACCCCCCCCCCCCAATGAGAGGTTTATGCCAAAACATAAAAGCTCTCATTGCCTAAACCTAAGAGGACCAGTTAGGATATGGCGCCACGACCCCCCTTAATTCTTTATTACAATAATGGGTTATTCACCCCCCTAATCCGGTGATTGTGGCCACTGTATCACCAGACTCTGTAACAATTAATAAAAACCTTAATAAATGGACTTTCACAGAACCTGATAAATACAAAATAAAAAGTTATTCAATATCCGATACATAGATAACACATATGAACTCAATTATTTCCAATACTAACCTCATTATAACATTTTAATCATCATCTACTCACACACACATCATATTATCAATGTATGATACAACCATGTTGTATATCCCATAACTTCATATCAAAATGAACATTACTATCATCATTTTAACATAAAACATTTCATCTCTGAATTTAATAAACATTCCCAACATTACCACTTTAAAATTTCAGTCTTCTACTGAATATCCCCATTATCTCATTATTATTTCCACCCTGCATTTCTATTCAACATTCTATTCATCAAACTTTAATTATTTATCATTTGTTATACAATTCAATTCAAAAATAAATTTTTCAAATTTATTATTAAGATCCACATTTTCAATTAATTTAATCACCTTGTAAAGGTATTGACTTTCTACCATAATGAAATATTACCATCAGAAGATTCCAGTATTATAATAATACTTACTGCTCACTGCTGCCAGAATTTTACTTACCGTCATATTCCCCTTTATAAAACTTACCTTACTAAACTACCCAGGTCGCCAACATATTTTTTAGATGAATATGTAAACTTAAACACTCTTGCCCTTATAAAAATTGTAACATAATCCCGCTATCTGACCACCCTTAAATCTCAGAAAAATCCCAAAGAACGTTAGGCGAGGTTTTCAGCACAGAATAGGAAATGGTTATGGCGTAATAACTTAATCTACCACATGTTTTGCATTGAGACAAATCTTATTTTATTCACAATATCATACTCCCTTCTTCTCAACAACTAGAAACAAACGTACTTTATCAAGATTCTTTAAACAACTACTTTTAGCTAGGAACCAGTACTTTGATGGATTAATGCTCCCCTTATCCCTCACACACACTCTCTCACTCTATACAATTGCTACATATAGTTTTTATCCCCCTCTTACTAAGCGCTTTACTGTTTTAAAAGTCAAAAACTTACTGGCCAATGTGTTCACTGTGCTTCTTTTCTCACTATTCCACTTATGCTGCCATTTTCCCATACACTTTCACTTACACCACACTTGCGTGTTCACTTACTTTACTTTACGTTGAGAATTCATCATGTATCATGTTCACTGTGTCTTTATAGTATTCTTCATTGAAGTTTCCATATGTTTCGGTAGGTCTAGGCTACTCTTTCCGCTTCGACCTACCGAAATTTCCGAGGCCACTGATATAAAGTTTAACTTATTGAACTGTATGCTGCTTCTGTCTACTGTCTGATGCTGACACTATGATGACAATCTGCCTACTGTGATTCACAAAGACTGCTGCTGGGGCTATTACGTAATACGTCTAGTCTGGCTGTCTAGACATCAGTTGTTTATGCTAACATTGTATGTTGCACTGGGGCACCTCACAGGTGAATACGGACAATTAAAACTGGATTGAAATTGAAACTATTATAGCCCACAATTCTGTACCGTTACAACCTCTAATTAATTTAATTACATTATTTAAAACATTTTAAATTCATTTAATTCCATCATAACATTTAATTACCTAGGGTCAATTATTCACTCCAACAAAATATTATTATTTGTTATAAAATCAATCACAACTAAAACATTGATCACCTAAAATACAATGTACACACCTACCACAATGTATCTGCCTATACCTTATCATAACAACATAACCTTATACAGAGCACATGTAAACATAATACAACTTTATATACAATCTGTTTCACATTAAATGTCCTTGTTTACCAAAAGCATTACTTTATTTAGCCAATTTTCAAAAACCATTACATTCACATAATTAAATGTTCATCAACACTAAATATCTAACCTCCACCATCAAAAATTAATCTAATCTTACTCTTATACATACACTTCTCATTTTTAATTACTTGTATTATATTATTACCATCAATACAACAACTATTTAAATTCTCAAATTGTTCCACTACATCAGAATAATAATCCCCAGGATTACTCCATATTATTCTATCATAAAACTTGTCAACATTAGGTATGGTCAAGTCCCCTTTAGTATTATTGATTACAATTAAACAGGTTATCAATTCATCAACATAGCCATCATCTGCTACTAGTACCCCAGTTCTATCTCCAGGTAAGTGCTTATTAACAGTGTTATCATCAAAATAATCATCAACATTTATTGCACAAGGTAAGTATTTCATATAATTGACTCTCTCAATATTTAACCTCTTAACTAACTCATCATAACCTTTATTTAACCTGAACATCTCTATCTCTCTCTCAAAATCAATTTCCCCTCTTAACTAACTCATCATAACCTTTATTTAACCTGAACATCTCTATCTCTCTCTCAAAATCAATTTCCCATCCCCATTTCACACTCTCATTCCACGCAGAGGGCAATACTACATTTTTACAACATCATCTGGCTTTACCAGGTACATCATAAAACCACCATAAAACATAAAGGGATTATTTACAGACCATTTGTCTCCCAAATAAATTCTCGAGGAACTCTTGTCCTCCAACAACACTTGTGAAGCCATTACTTCACATTCAACATGGGGAAAATTTGCCCTCCACCCCCCTTTTCACTTAAACTCTCTTCGTACTCTCTCTCCAGCTCATCAATGCTTATTACTACCCCTTTACTAACTTCAACTAACTTTATACTCTCATCATTTCTACTATTACTTACTGTATCACTTTTTGATACCCCATTTTCAACTATATCGCCATTATTCTTATTCAACATTATTTCCCTATCATTATCACTATTATTTTCACTTGTATTAACATCATCACTTACCTTATTCTCTGTTACTTCATTGTTTATATTCTCAAGACACTTACCTGTATCTTTTTTCCACTTTTCATTTAATTTCTCAAACGTAGCATCAACATGCTTTTCAATATTACTCCCAAGCTTATCAAACTGTTGTATCAACTTAGTATTCATTTCATTAAATTTACTATCAATTTTAATATTTTGTTCACTGATATCATTTCTTACTTCATTAAATTTAATGTTTTGTTCATCGAATTTATTACTTACTTCATTAAGCTTTTCATTTTGTTCATTAAACTTACTTTCAAACTTGATATTATGCTCTTTCAATTCGCTAAAATTACTTTCACATTTAACATTTTGTTCATTGAGTTTAATATTCATACTGCACACCATGCTACATAAATACCTCATCATATCATTATCATCAGATTTTTTACTTGAAATTGGTGTGGAATGAACTATTGAATCATCTACAACAGCTGACTTGGTCAGACTAATTTCTTTTACCTCGTTCAAAGTTGAATGACCTCCCAGTTCAGCTGTAACAGCTGGGTCGGTTACACTGACGTCATTTTCTTTATCTTCCATGTTTTTAATTTAATTTAACAATTAATGTAATTAAATATTTCATTCAATGAAATTTTTCTATATATGCACAACAATTATTTAACAAAATGTGTTACTGTGAGCATCTTCACTCTCATTAGTATGTTATACTACAAAACATAACCACACAACCTATGCAACGTATACATATACGCTAATTCCAAAATTCATGCCGTTTACCACAACCTGTTTTGTACTTCAAATCAGGCCTAAACCCATATGAATAATTTCATATAAGTTATCCTGGCAGGGTCAGCCAATTGTAACTCTACAATCAATTTTGAATTATTAAACCATTTACTTACCCGACATTTTTCAACTTACCTTCGCCCAGATCAGAAGACTCCAAAATTACTTTCTATAGGTCGCCACCAACATTTGTAAAAGGACAAATGTGGAAACCCTATTTCATACTTCACCACTGAACTCAATAACTTACCAGGTCCGTTTTAGGCGAGATTTTATATACAGGACAGGTTATGTTAAATGGGCATAATAACTTACTTAACACATGTTTATGACAAGTTAACTATTCTTTTATTTTACTCAAAAATTATTTCCTCTCGGTTTCTCTAACTTTTATAACATTCTTTTATTTTATACCTCCAACAATTATAAAACATGAAATTATGTTTACAACTAATATATATATATATATATATATATATATATATATATAATAACAAAATAAAACGTGTTGTTGAAATGTTTTCTGTGTTGTTGTGTTTATGCAACGTGTGTAATGAGCACCTACCTGCTGTCCGTTCTTGCGGCTTCTTCCGACTATGGGCGTGTGGATTTGTGATTTGAATTCGCAAGTAGGTTAACTCAAGTGTACAAAAACAAAACACTAAACTTGTTATAATTATTGTGAAGAGTTTTGTGTTTGTGAGGTTGGTAGGCTCCGTAGTACAGCAATAAAAATACAGTGTTGGGTAATAAAATCGGGGTTTAATATTCTAATCACACATAAGAATGAAAAAACTTATAGTTACAACAATTCTTACGAACTAAAACAGTAAATAGAAACTGGTATGATGTTTTCTGAATGGTTACTATTATTCAGAAAATGAACTTGTTATTTTCAAGTTATATTAATTGTAATTTTCTTGATTTCAAAGAAGTTAGTTTTAAATAATTTAATTTATGGATTTAATTTAATTTAATTTGCAATACTTTTAAAATGATTTTAATTACTCTAAAATGCTTGTAAATATTCTGAAATAAACTAGCCGTGAACTAGTTCAACGTGCCTTTATTTACTTGTGATTTGACTCACGTATACTGCAGTATAAGTAATTAATTAATTCTCTAATAAGATTTGTATAGCGCTTTTCTTTTTATCTATATCTAATTCGTAGCTAGGGCTTATTAGTTACTCATACATGCTATACAGATTATCACAATTGAATATGTCTTATTAATTTAGAGTCTCTGATTTATCGGCATCTGAATTATTTCTTATACAATGATTTTAAAAAAAGAAAGGAAAAATTTATCTTTTGAGAAGTGAATAATTTGATTTTGACTTCCCTGGTTCAGAAGATGATGTAGAGATGCTCCGGAAATCCCTCGCTGTCCTGGTCCAATCTGCTAGAGACGACAATCTACTGAGCGTCCTGGATTTTGGCGATGAGTTCGGGAATCAGCAACACTCTGCTCCTTCTGCAACTGGTGATGGTTTTACGTCTGTAGTTTTAACTGCTACAACTGCGTCAGGCTCCTCGTTTGATCCACGTTTCACTTCAGCGTGTGTGTCTCGTTCCGGGTTGTCGCTCTGCTCATCAGTTCTTCAGCTCGTACCATTGGTTATAGACGGCCTCTTCTGTCGTATTCTTGAAGTGATTTCTTGTAGTATATAGTTGATCTCTTGCGTGCGTATGCCAACAGTTAGTGTATTGCGCGGTACGCTTATTTGTTGATAAGTAAGAGTATCTTGAATAGACGATATTATTACGAGTCGTTACAGTTGATCTGTTGAACACGACGATTGTAATTATGCGTGTTAACACCTGGAGTCTTCACAGATGAGTCTTCACAAATGTATGTTACTAAGACGATTGAAGATGTACGTGTGTTCCTCTTGAGTACTGGCAGTCGAGTGTTCTTTCAGCCGAAAACTCTGCGTTAGTTCCAATTTTTTTGAATGATTTGATTGGCTGACACACTCTCCCTTCTACTTGAAATTTGAGTCACCTCATTCCGTGAGAACGAAACTAATTCCCACAGTCTGAGAATTAATATTATTTTTAATATTCTTAACACACCGGATTTTAATTGTCGGTGTGGATGTCCGGTCGCAATTTATATTGCGATTATCTTGGCTGCAAGCCAAGTTATGCTAATTCTAAAATATACATTTGGTTGTTAATTCTTATGACTATTACATATTAAAAGCTCTTCTGTGTAGCTCAATTACTAAGGAAGTTATTAACATAAAATCAATTATCTCTCTTAATGTTTAATTATATTAAATAAAATTCGCACACCCTATTATTAATATTTCGGCAAACATTTTGGCTATTATGGTTTTCGCCTAAATTTACCGGTTTCCGAAATATTAATAATTGAAAATTTGGGCGTGTCCCTTATTTTTTATACTGTGTGTGGTTACGTAACGGCAGCTGACGGCGTGTGAGCCTGTACAATGCGTTAAGATGCACGCTACATCATAAGAGTTGAATTTCAACTGTTTAAATTTATTTAAACATTGATATAGTAAACCCTTTGCATATAACTCCAAATCAATGAGATTTGGTCACGTTATAATATATATATATGTATATATATATTGTACTGCTGTTAAAATGCACACAGTACATAATAGGGAGATAATAAATTTTAAAAGAGAAAGGATGCAGATTTTGTATTAAATGTAAACAAAAAAACATTGGGAATATCGACTTACTCAGTCAACATAGAGGTCGATTCCTATATGATATAAAACCATATTTAGTTATATGTTCAGAAAATAATATATGAAATTGGAATGAATGTTATAAGAAGAGTAAAGAGTAATAAAATTATAATTTAATAAATAACCAATAGAAATACAAATATTAGAGGTAAAATAAAGATGTTTAATAAGAAATAGAAAAATGATATATGTTTTAATAGGTATATTGTAACGGTACGAAATTGTAGGGCCAAGGTAACATTTTAAAAATCATATTCCCCATGCAGTCATTGTTCACCTTTTTGGAACCCCGAGTTAGTCAACCGAGTATGCAGTGTTTATTACGCAACAAAACGTCTGTGTTTTGTCTCCGCACTCAAACAGTCCAGCCAGATGATGAAACAACACACAATTTTGCGTCAGCTGTAAATCACGGAAGAAAATAAGGTAACTTCATATTGCACCAGGCGGCAAAATATTGCTAAATCTTAGGCCTGCGTTATAGCGCTCTTTTAAAAAAAGCACCATTGGGAGCGCAGACTGACGACCACGTGACCAGAAAAAAAACTCCGTGCATTGATGCCCTAGAGCCGCAATGAGTTAGTTCAACTGCAACTCATGGCCGCGCGCGGTCAAATAATTAAATACGTAAGAGCTCGAGCAACTGTTTAACACAAAAGTCGGCCGACTAAAAGTTCATAAAAGTGTAACGATTGTTAACGAAATCGTAAACTATGGTGAATTAAATATAACGGAGTACGTTGTGGTAGCGTGAAAGTTTTTGAACTGGGGAAATAATATTTGTGACCAGAAACAGCCAACAACACGAGGTGGTGATGGAACTGATTAACGCCATGGATTGTTAAGTACTTAACATAACCCTATCAGAACTATTCTATAAATACAGAAATTAAATATAAACACAGTTTAAATCACGGGGTTTTTTAAAAGAAAAGAAAAAAAATAAATAAAAAAAGTATGAGTGAGAGAGCGTTGCAAAGTGCTGGTTAAGTTATTTTATATTGCGTTATTGCTAAGTCATTTTCATACGAGTTTAGATCAACTGATTAAGTATTCATGCCTTATTGTTTTTTTTTTTATATTGAAATTATGATGTAGAGATAAATTGAAAGCAAACACTGCATTAAAGAAAGCTAGTTGTTTTAGAATACAAAAATTGGTGTTAGTGCAATTATTTTGAAACTTGAACCCAAATAACCTTGTCTGCAGCTGATTTTTTTGTCTGTACGACCTTGGAAGAGAACCCGAAGGTAAGATAAAGACATTATAAATATCAATTAAAATAAATTGAGTAGTTTCATTGGGGCCGAACAGGGACTTGAGTGTAATTTTTTTTACATTCGCCAGACCTAATTAAGCTGCAGAACAGGTTATTTGGAAGAGAGGGCGTAAATAAAGTAATTTCATAATGGAGAATGAAAATATGTCAACTGAGTCGGCCAATAAGGGCGATTCAGGTATCCAAACAGAGTCACTGTCAATAAGTGACAGTAATGTAGACGAATCTGTAATTAATGGACCGGGAGCGAATTCCACTCCTATTACAACTAAAACAAATATAAAAGAAAAAGAATTGTCATTGGAGGACATATTTGATTTTATGAAAAATAATTTCAGTAAAGTGAATAGCAATTTCAATACCAAATTTGATGAACTTAAAATTGATATTAATGAAGTAAAAATTAAGTGTGAAAGTAACTTTAATGAATTGAAATATGAATTAAATGAAACGTTGAGTCATTCATTAAAAAATATGAATAACAGAATTGATGAGATAGAGAGTAGCATGGCAGAAAAAATCGATAAACAAATACAGGAGGTAAATGAAAATTTTGAATGTAAAATAAAGGAATGTAATGTTGGTAGTGAGTATAAGTTCAATTATGTAGTTGACAAAATTAAAACATATGAAACTAATACAAATTTCAAAATAAATGAAATAGAAAGCAATTGTGAAAGCAAAATAAATGAATACAGTGCTGAACGCAGTAGTGAAACAGAAAGTAGTTGTAAGTCAGAAATACAGCTACTAAAAGGTGCTGTAGAAATGGTAAATAATGCCAGTATTCAATCTGAACGTGCAACTAATGGAACAAAAAATAATTAATGTTAAAGACGACTTAAACATGGTAATAAATAAAAAACTAGATAGTGTCAACGAGCAAGTAGTAATCACCCGTAACGCAGATAGCGAAATAGAGTTAGAGTCATTTACTGGTGATAGGAGGGGGGTACACCCTATGCAATTCCTAAACAGAGGAAGAGACTTTAACAGATTTTGTAACAGTAATTGGGAGATGAAATTATTAAAAGTTATGAAATGTTTTAAGGGAAGCCCCTCAGTTTGGGCGGAGGTGCACAAGGGAGATTGGTTAAATTTCCAAAGTTTTGAAAGGGATTTTAGAAGTAAATACTGGTCTGAAGAGGACCAAGAAGTGCTTAGAAGTAAGATAATGGGGCCGGGTAATTTTGGGACTAATGGTAACAATATTACTATCTATGTGATGAAAATGTATAATGAAGCCAAATACCTTGAACCACCATTACCGTTTAGATCATTTGTATGCCATATAAGTAAACATTTACCAAGGGAGGTGCAAATTAACCTAATGACGCGGGAAGTGGAGGGTATAAACGACCTTGAACAAATATTAGATATTTTCCAGAATATCAGGGACCGGGAAATGGGTAGGCGCTCAAACCCGTCAGGGGTACATAACAATGATAATCATAATCAATCTAGTGGGACACCAACCACATATAGAGGGACAAGGGGAGGTTACAATAATAACTATAGACGTGATGACTGGCGATGTGGAGAGTGTCATTGCGAGAACTACGGCAGCAGAACAACTTGTTATAGGTGTCATAAAGAGAGGAGTTGCCAACGCAATACTACTGGGTCTATCCAAAATAGTCAACCACAGAGAGGAGGGAGCAGCAACCGAGGAGCACCGGGAAGCAGTGGAACTTCCAACAGAGGTCGTGGTGGGCACACTCCAGGCCGTGTAACCACTCAGACGGAAAACTAACAAGGAGAGTGGGTGAAGGGACCCCACCATTGTCGACAAATGACTGCGGGACCCAAGACAACAATGACTATATAAATAACGTCATCCGCACTGATCTGTCCAAGGAACTGATGGAGGAGGATGACTTAGAGACAGCAAGACCAGAAACCGGACTGACAGAGGTAAGAATTCAACTTGAAGGTAAGGAAGTAAAAATTTTAGTAGACACAGGTAGCGAAATTTCTGTTATTTCCGAACACATATTAGAGGGTTTGCAAGAAACAAACAAAAATATTCCAATTTTGCCAGTAGCGGGGGTGACTATTGTAGGCATTACCGGGGTCAGGAGTAAAAGGGTAACTAAACAAGTACATTTGAATATGAGAATTAATGGAGTAGAGTATGATAATACATTTTTAGTAGTACGGGGGTTGAATTTGGAGGTTATTTTGGGAAATGATTTTTTGATAAAGCATAAGGCGGTAATTGATTTCCAGAAGTGGTTGTTAGTACTTAATAACGAAGGTAAACCAGTTGAGATTAGTTTTGAGCGGGTAGTAGATAAAGCTAGAATTTCGGGAGTTAAGATGATACTAAATCGGGCTAGCAAAGTAGAAACGGAAGTTAATACGTATGTATGTAGAGAGGGAGAGTTAGGGGGTAATATAAATAAATGAATTTGGAAGGATAGAGCGGTGAAATTTTGTAGTGAGAGGGGTGACGTAGGGAGTTCTCAACGTAAATCGTTGTGGCAGGTAATAGAGTGTTTTCGAGAAGTGTTTGAGATATACCAGGGAGGGCAAGAGATTATGAATATGAATTAAAAGTAAGGGAACACGCACCCTATGTACAAAGAAGCTATCCGGTACCCTATTCAAAAAGAAGAGCGGTTCAGGCGGAATTAGATAAAATGTTAGAGGGGAATATAATAGAGAGATCAGTATCACCGTATTCTAACCCGTTAGTAGTAGTCATTAAAAAAGATGGCCGCGTTAGATTATGTTTAGACGCCCGCAAGATTAATCAAATAATTATCCCGGACCGGGAATCACCTGAAGCAATAATGAAATATTTCAAAAATTCAGTGGAGTTAAATACATGACCTCATTAGATTTAACCGCGGGGTATTGGCAAGTCCCGTTAGCATGTGAAAGTAGGAAATATACAGCATTCCTTTTCAACGGGAAGAATTACCAATTTAAACGACTCCCTTTTGGATTGAATACCAGTGTGGCCAGTTTTATAAAATGTCTACATGAAATTCTACAGCCACAAAATTTAGATTTTTTAACCATTTATGTAGACGATATATTGATAGCATCACGAACATTTTCGGAACATGTGGAACATTTAGAGTACGTATTAGATAAACTGCGTAAAGGGGGGTTGACTGTTAATTGGGAGAAATCTAAGTTCTTACAGAAAGAAATACATTTTTTAGGTTTTATAATTACACCAGACGGGATAAAAGCTAACCCAGAGAAAGTAGAATCAATTTTAAAATTCCCAGAACCTAGAAATATTAAGCCATTACAAAGTTTCTTAGGGCTATGTAATTTTTATAGAAAATTCCAGAAAAATTATGCCCATATAACTTCAAAGTTGAGTGCGGTGTTACAAAAGAATAAGCAGTGGAAATGGGGGGAAAGAGAACGAGATGTGTTTAATGAGATAAAGGACCATTTTAGTAACATGATCATGATGAATCACCCTAATTTTGAACGCACATTTTATTTACAGACGGATGCCAGTAATATTGCTTTAGGTGCAGAACTGTACCAGGAGGACGACAACAAAGAACATCATACTATTGCTTTCGCCAGCCGGACGTTGTTAGCTGCTGAGAGAAACTACACAACAACTGAAAAGGAATTATTAAGTATTGTCTTTGCTGTGAAGAAGTTTCGAACATATCTATTGGGAAATTCCACCATCATCCGGACTGACCACAAGGCATTGTCTTTTTTAAACACCTGTAAGTTGACACACAGCAGGATAACCAGGCGGGTGCTAACTTTACAAGAGTACAATTTTAGTTGGGAGTATATAAAAGGGGTAGAAAACAAAATACCTGACACTTTATCCAGGGTAGATACAGAGGGAATGAGAACAGGGAGGGACTTAAAAGAAATAGAAATTTTTAGACTTAGTAGGGAAGATAGATTGTTTGGGGAAGAATTGAGAGATATTAATAGCATGCAAAGGACAGATCCTAAATTGAATAAAATAATAACTAGCTTAGAGTCCGATCCAGATGAGTTAGAGCATAGCCGTTATTTTCAGATTTATCAAGTTAGTTTGTTTAAGAAAATAGAGGGGGGAGAGCGGGATTGGAGGTTAGTTATACCGGAAGGGTTAGTAGATAAGATAATATGGGACTGTCATATTCGGTATGGGCATTTCGGTGCTAGGAAGTGTGTAAATGTATTAAAAGAATCATGTTTATTTAAAAATATGGAACGGAGGGTGAGAACTTTACTCCGGGGGTGCGATTTATGCCAAAAGTCTAAAGTAGTTAATTACCGATTAGAGGGAGAAATGAGGTGCATTAAAGTCGAAAAGCCTTTTGATTTAGTTGCGGTGGATTTGTTTGGCCCTCTACCAAAGGGAAGGGGAGGTGTAATGTACATTTTTGTGGTACTAGATACATTCACGAAATTCGTAAGATTGTATAGTGTGAAAAGGGCAACTAGTAAAGTATTAAGTGAAAAAATAACAAAGGACTATATGATTAAAACCGGAAAACCCAAAATAATAATATCTGACCATGGACCCCAATTTATTAGCGGAAAATGGCGACAAACTTTGGGTTGGGAAGGCATCATACCCAAACACACGGCGGTATACCATCCTCAGTCGAACCAAGCCGAAAGAGTCATGCGAGAATTAGGGAGAATTTTCCGGGCGTATTGCCATGCTAAACACAGTGAATGGCCAGCCTATGTGGGAAGAATTGAAGAATGGTTAAACTGTACCACCCATGAATCAACGGGGTTCACACCATATGAGTTAGTCAAGGGAAAACATCCACCTAGGATTCTGGAACAGCTGTTCAACTTTCCACCGGAGAGCAACACCCGAGATCTGGAAGTAAAACTTAAACTCGCCAATGAAAATTTATTAACTAAGGGAGAAAGAAGAAAACGGCTTCATGATGCTAAAGGTAAGTGGACCAAGTATAAGATAGATCAGTTGGTATTAGTGAGAAGACACGATTTATCGAGTGCACAAGATAAAGAGATTAAAAAATTCTTTTTGTTGTATGAAGGACCGTATGAAGTAGTTGAAATTAAAATGGATAACGCTTATGTTTTACGAAACTAAATGATGGGGGAAATAGTGGGCACCCATAACGCCACCAATTTAAAAAAGTATTGGTTAAAATAAAATGATAGAATAAATGTTGTAACTGTATATAAACTAAATAACTATAAAACTAGGAATTTCAAATAAAACAATAAGTGGTAGCGGGTAGATGTTCCCCACTTGTCCCAGTGGGGTTCGTCTACTTCAGGGACGCGCCCCTGCCCACGCGAGCCTTGGTTTTCTCCTTATTTTCGGAGGGAGCTTTGTCCTTACCTTTAATCCTAGTTCTTGACCTTTTAACCTTCAATCCTAGTTCTTGACCTTTTAATGATCCTTACCCTTTTTATTTTCCCGATTTCCCTAACCCTCCCCTTAGAGAAAACAACAATAGTTACATAAATTGGCACACTTTTTTGGACCTTTGATTGCCTTAATTCTAAATAATACATTAGGGTAATCCTCAAAATTAAATAAACTGGTGTCATTTATGAATTGTGAACTCATCCCTTAATTAGGTAGGTAGTAAAGAAGTTTTGTGGCTGAGTAGACAAACGAAATAATCAATTTTCTGTATAATCTAATAGAATTATGGTGTAGTGGGATGGGGTCATGGATTAGTGGTTGTGGTTTGTTTTATTTATGGGAAAAGAAGGAAGGTAAGGAACTCAGGGCTGCTAACGGGTTTGTTTACATTCATTGGCGTGGGGTTCTGTTCGTCTTCAATCGCATCCTGGAACACCATGATTCTGTACATATTGTAACGGTACATAACCCAGTCCCATAAATGATAACTCTTGTAATACCATAAAGGTCAGAAATGGGTAAACTATAACTAGCTAAAAATTAAGTTGTATCACTAAACATAATAAACAATATTAAAGTGATATACAGTGACAAGTGAGTTATAGTGTACCCAATGAGGTAATAAGTGAAGGTGAAGGGAACTTCTTACAGAATTGTGCTGTAGATGTGAGAATTAGAGACTATAATAGTAGACTATGATGCTACTAACTAATTATGTATTTTGTTTAGTTATTTTAGTATTTATATTGTGTAGGCAACAAAATTTAATACCTATGTTAATTTTATATTTTTATAAAATAATTGTGTTATTGTATAAGATAACCCAGGGTTTTTAAAAACATAAAAGATTTAAATATCAGATGATAATAAAAATTAAAATAATACTGTATGAGGAAAATGGCAGAAGGAAGTAGTGCAGTGTAGGAATACTATAAGAGATTAATAAATAGTATATAAATTCATGTAAAGTTAATAATAATATTAAAGACTTATATCCAAAGTTATAAGAAAATAAACAGAAACCTATTATGTAAATCAAATTGGGAAAGAAACCAAAATGAAAAAGAATTATTTTTCTGTAAATCAAAAATAAATTTATAATAATTACAAACCGCCTATATACTAAAAAGTAAATAGCAGAACCAATAAAAAGGTATATATAAAATTATGGGTTACTAAGAGTAACGAAATAACAAGTATTGTTTAATCGAATTTGAAATTGAAACCTGTCCGGTTGACAAAATGATGAGACACAAATTTTATTAAATTATCCTTTAGAAATCTTAGAACAGCACAAAATTGTTACAAAATTAAATAACAGTATAAACATTAGGTACTACTACCTTAATTATTAAAGTTAACTTGCTATACTCCATAATAAAAGTGAAAAAACCATTTTGGACGATTAGGCATAGCCTAGCCGAGTTTTGAGTTTTGACGAGATAATATTTGACCGACGGTTATGAAATTACAAACAACTAAGAAACCACCTAAGAAACAGCTTCACACAAGTAAGAACTTCGAGAAGAGAGGTAATATAAACAGTTCTTTTAATATTTAACAAAGAAAACTCAAATCAAATTGTCGTTCAGTACAAAACTTTCCAAGTGTAATCACATGTTTTAATAAAAATAAAACAATCTGGTCTCTTACGGACAAAGCCGGAACTACGTACTCAGAGAATTACAAATTTTCGAAGTTTTTCTATATTTGTAAAGCGTAGTATAATTATCCATTTCTGACCATCTCATAACAAAAAGAACTTAACCCTTAACCCTGGGGAAGTAAATAAAAGAATTATATGTTGATTGATGTTTAAATAAAAGATAAAATTGGTCAAAACCATATTTTTTTGACAATTCCATGTTTACTCAATGAAGTCGATATCATGTACTAGTTAATGAAAATATCGATTGTAATATTTGTATTTTGGCGGAAGAGAAAAACCGATAATATTATCAATAAATATTATTGAGAAATGATATTGAATAATAAAATGTGTTTCCTTTATTGTAGTGGGTAGTTGTAGTCAATTTCAGAATAAATAAGAAGAGGACAATCCACAAGGTCGTATTCTGCCACAGTGTCGTCTGATTAACCTATATTTGGAGACAAATGTCAAAATCAGTTGATTCGGTTCACGGCAAATATTTAAAAATTTAGAAATCGTCTACTCCGAGGGTAAACGAATGGTACTTGCTCTCTCTTCAAAAGAAGGCTAAACAACTTCCCTACTTAACCAAAATCACACACACTCGATTTCTGCTTTGATTGGGTAACATTACCACCAACTTTATTTAAACCTCAGTCTTTATAAATCATAAGTGGCGACTGCTAAGAGGTGTTCTGACCGATCTGAGACTGTAAAAAAGACGGACGTCACACACACACTAAAAAGGCGGTACGTTACAGAATTGGCGCTTACAACAGTGCGTCTTAATTAAATAAGACGAGCACTCCATAGGCCACATACACAGACTCTGCGGAAGGTACACACTAAAAAGGCGGTACGTTATAGAAATGGCGAACCCAATATTGGGGCTTGAATAAGACGGACGTTTCGCTAAATAACCACCACGTTATAATATATAACATATAACCTATTCACGGGTAGTTAGAGAGAAAATAATTTGTGAAAGGAATCCTAAAATGAAACATACAATCATGTAACCAAAAGGTTAAAGTATTATTTTGTGGTACCTGCTATGTTAGGTTATGAGTAGAGGATAATGGTATTTAGAATGTGATTGTGGAGGGAGTTAAGGAGAAATTTGGAACCAATGATGGAATGTTTGTAAACAAAATATTGAAATACTAAGAAAGAACTACACATTAAACCCATTAGAATCATTTCGAAAAATGTAATTAAAGTAATTGAAATTGTTTTGACTATATGAAGAGACTAAATTAAATTCAAAAGGGTAAATTTTATTAATGAAGTAAAATTAATTTTGGTATGAATTGGTACAAGTTGATAAATATGTTAACTGAAAGATTTATAGACATTGAAAAGTGAAGTAAACACATGTGTCAGTATGTGGTAAGCAGAATGTTTAGATTGAGTGAGTGTTTATAACAGTGTTTATAAAACAAGTCTTGCAGACAACTGTTAATGTAAACAGGTGTGTTGTATGTTTTGACTAATGTTTACAGCCAGGTGTTGAAGTTGATAACTGTTGTATCTTGATGAATCAGTATCTTGAGCAAAATCTTATTGTGAAATAAAAGAAATGAAGTTAATTTTTTTACAGATGAAATAATAATGAGGTAATTACTGAAACTTAGAGTTTGAGAAATTAAATATAATTAAATTAATTTGGTAATTAAATTAATTGAAAAGATGATTTTTAATAATAAATTTAAATTTATTCTGATCCAAATTCCAAATGTAATGGTAGATTAAATAATAAAATGATGAAAAAATATAATGATTACAATATTCATTTAAAATTGAAAACTGAAGGAAATTTTGTATGGATATAATCAAAAATGTTCAGGCTAAGATAATGTTTGGAAACCTAAGATGTGTATATTACTGTTCAAGTAACCTTTATAAATGTCAATCCATATTTTTTGTTTAACTGTAGATTCCCCACCTAAGTGGGGCCATGACCTCACCGGATCATGACCGTGAAAGTAGTTAATTGTGACAAATCATAAATTTTACTTGATATAACCGGCTTGTGGTTTGTTTTGTTTTGTTAACCCGGTGGTTTGTTAGACTTAGTAGGGGGGTTATTTTTTGGGGAATCTACCAAATTTTGGAACAGGGCTATTTTCACCCAGATAGGGGTGGTAGTCCATTGGGGCGTATCAATCAACAATAGTAAGTGCAATACTGAATTTTTATTGTAACGCCGAAGCAAGGATGGGGGTGGAATAAAAGAAAAAATGTCCACCCCTTCCGCATCAGTCCTTGTGGAAGCAACTGGGCGCTACAGTCCAGGGGGGGGGTAATAGTGAGTGTGGATTAGGCGGTGACCCAGTTACAGGTCACGAGGGAGATGTGATTACGGCTAGGTTGAGGTCTGCAAGGGCCAAGAAGCCTAGTGCTGAACGCAGTAGATTGTAACGGGTATCAGGGGTTAAGGGACTATTAGGGAAAAAAGGGGGGGTTAAGAATAAAGCATTCTTGAGTATATAACTCATATTTTTTGTTATGATTATTATGATGTACTGGTATTTTGTATAATTAAGGTGTTATTTTGGATGGGTAATATTGTATTGGGAATATGAGTCAATTTGTATGGTATTCATATTAGTCAGACATAAATGTATGGCAAGTTTATATGACCCAGTGGGGATTGTATTTCATGAAGGCCAGTTATGGTGTTGATGGAAAACAATGTTGATGATAAATTGAATTCAACCAAAGCTGAATTAAGTAATTTAACAGATAGATCATCTAAAGGGTCGTAGTAATTTATTTTTGACTTATAATGAATAGAATAGTACTGTTTTGTTTATAACTCAAGGTAAAAATGGTAATATCCAATTGGAATGTTTATTATGTCATATCCTGTTTATGTAATCATGTATGAATATAGAACGGCTGTCATTGTAGGGCGACCCACCTACATGAATAACCAGCACTTTGTATAAGAAGAACCAGTACTTTGCAAAGAATGAGCCGGTATGGCAAAGAGGAAACGAATCAGTTGTGGGGTATGGTATAATGGAAGGCCATTTATTGAAATTTTAATTGAATGTTTTAGAGTCGGGTGATACTGTGGCGGGTATCGGTCCGAGCTTATGGTGTTGGGATCTCGAATAGAGAAGTCCAGTAAGATCGGATGGGTGTTGCCGCAGCCGCCGGACTAGGGGGTAAGTACCCATGATTTTAGTGGGGGGTGAGAATCTAAGGGGGGTTGCGACGCCATATCCTCACTGATCCTCTTAGGTTTTAGGCAATGAGAGTTTGTATGCTTCGACATCCAATCTCTCATTCGGGGGGAGGGGTATTGTAACGGTACGAAATTGTAGGGCCAAGGTAACATTTTAAAAATCATATTCCCCATGCAGTCATTGTTCACCTTTGTGGAACCCCGAGTTAGTCAACCGAGTATGCAGTGTTTATTACATAACAAAACGTCTGTGTTTTGTCCCCGCACTCAAACAGTCCAGCCAGATGATGAAACAACACACAATTTTGCGTCAACCGTAAATCACGGAAGAAAATAAGGTAACTTCATATTGCACCAGGCGGCAAAATATTGCTAAATCTTAGGCCTGCGTTATAGCGCTCTTTTAAAAAAAAAGCACCAATGGGAGCGCAGACTGACGACCACGTGACCAGAAAAAAAACTCCGTGCATTGCTGCCCTAGAGCCGCAATGAGTTAGTTCAACTGCAACTCATGGCCGCGCGCGGTCAAATAATTAAATACGTAAGAGCTCGAGCAACTGTTTAACACAAAAGTCGGCCGACTAAAAGTTCATAAAAGTGTAACGATTGTTAACAAAATCGTAAACTGTGGTGAATTAAATATAACGGAGTACGTTGTGGTAGCGTGAAAGTTTGTGAACTGGGGAAATAATATTTGTGACCAGAAACAGCCAACAACACGAGGTGGTGATGGAACTGATTAACGCCATGGATTGTTAAGTACTTAACATAACCCTATCAGAACTATTCTATAAATACAGAAATTAAATATAAACACAGTTTAAATCACGGGGTTTTTTAAAAGAAAAGAAAAAAATAAATAAAAAGAAGTATGAGTTAGAGAGCGTTGCAAAGTGATAGTTAAGTTATTTTATATTGCGTTATTGATAAGTCATTTTCATACGAGTTTAGATCAACTGATTAAGTATTCATGCCTTATTGTTTTTTTTTTTGTATTGAAATTATGATGTAGAGATAAATTGAAAGCAAACACTGCATTAAAGAAAGCTAGTTGTTTTAGAATACAAAAATTGGTGTTAGCGCAATTATTTTGAAACTTCAACCCAAATAACCTTGTCTGCAGCTGATTTTTTCGTCTGTATGACCTTGGAAGAGAACCCGAAGGTAAGATAAAGACATTATAAATATCAATTAAAATAAATTGAGTAGTTTCAATATGCTAAACAGATGTAAAGAAATTAGGGAATTATCATAGGGGCAATTTTGTAAATTGTTAAAAAATTATATAGTGATGAAGGAAATGTATTAGTCTTCAATTATATCTGAGAAAAGAAACATTATTAGTCTTCAATTAAATTCATTAAGAGTAACATGAAGAGTCTAATTATATATCTAATAGTAACTTACATGAAGAGTCTTAAATTATATTAAATAACATGTGTACATCATAAAGTTAATGTAACAAGGAAAAGAAAATACAGTAAAGGAATTTAAATTGTGATACCAGAGTTTTGATTATAATATTTAATAAATAAATAATAATACGAGAAATATAACAATCTCCTTGATAGAACGACGACAGAGGAGGAAAACCTTGGACTGAAGAAGAGTTTAAGTGGCCATAAAGGATAGTTAAGTGTTCCGAGGAGACATCTGTGTTGCAGTAGTCCTGGAGAGCGGCATTCAGCGGTGAGAGCAATAAGAAATTTGTGTAAAGGAACAGATTGCCAAGCCTAATATTGCTTTCGAAAAAAGGTAAACAACAACCAGAAGTGAACCCGTGGCAGCTGGAAGAATTCAGAGTCGGTTAAGTTACATTAGTTTGTTATTTATTTCTTACATGGTTAATTATCAAAATACTACATATTGTAACGTTACATAACCCTGTCCCAATAAACTAAATCATAATAACATCAATGTCAGAAATGGGTAACCTATTTATTAAATTAGCTCATAAACAATGGGCTCAAAATTAAATTATATCACTCAACATGATAAACAATTCGAGTGGTATACAGTGCAAAGTGAGTTCTAGTGTACCCATTGTAGGAAAAATAAAAGTGAAAGTAACGTATTACCAAACTGTGTTATGTGTTTTGAAATTATAAAACTATGAGAGTATGCTATAATACTAACTGATCTTGTATTTTATTTTGTTTATTGTAATATTTATATTGTATGAACAACTAATTGTTATACCCAAGTTAATATTATATTTTTTCAAATAATTGTGTTAGATTATAAGAAAACCCAGGGTTAGTTTTAAAAGACAAAAAAAAATTTTAATTACCAAAAGATAATAAAAAATTAAAATAATCCTATGAAGGAAATGGCAACAGGAAGTAGTGCCGTGTAGGAATACTATGAGAGACTAAATAAATAATATATAAATTTATTTAAAGATAATAAAATTATCAAATACTTATATACAATGTCATAAGAAAATTAACCAAAACTTATTATGTAAACTAAATTAGTAAAGAAACCGGAATGGAAAGGAATTATTTTTCCATAAATAAAATATAAATTTATAATAATTACAAACTGCCTGCATAATAAAAATACTATGTGTTACTAAGAGTGATGAAAATAACAAGGATTGTTAAGAAAAATTTTGAACTAAAACGGTAGAGTTGAGAAATGATGCTACTACATTTATAATAAAAAATAACCTTTTCGGAACTTGAGAGGAGGGCAAATTGATACAAAATTAACTAGCCGCATGAACACTACAAAATCATCCATGATTTATCCAAATTAAATGGTTGTATTCATTAATAAACAGTGAAAGAAGACATTCTGATGAGCCAACATGGTTTCGGCCTAGTTCTAATTGACGTTTGAGAATTCGCCAAACGGTAAGAAAATTATAACGCAAGACGGACCTCACCACAGAAAAAAGCTTCAATCCAGTAAGAACCATACGGAGCGAGGTAATATAAACATTTTTTTTGTAATAATTCAAGAAGAAAACACATTCCTAATGCTGAGATCGAAAATAAAATAGTCATCTGATCACATGTTTTTAAAATAAACAAACGCGCGCTGCACTCTTACGGACATTACAGGAACTACATACTACACGGAAAAATAAACAAATTATTTAATAATTTTTTTCGGTATTTGTAAAGCGTAGTAATTATCCATTTCTGACACTCTCGTAACAAAAAGAACTTACCCTGAACCCTGGGGAATTATTAAGAATTATATATTAATTGATGTTTTTTTTTAATAGTGTAAAGTTATGAAACAAAACCATATATGTTTTTCTATTTAGACTATTCCATGTTTACTCTGTTCAATCGAGATTATGTTTTATTGAAGGAAAGAGAAATTGTAATACTTGTGTTTTGGTGGCAGGAAACAAAAAACCAATAATATAAATACATAATATTATTGAAAAATAATCTTGAATAATAAAGTGTTATAATTTTTTTGTAGTGGGTAGGTGTAATCAATTTCAGCACAAAAAACAGAAGAAATCCGAAATCGGCTAAACTGAGGGTAAATAATTGATACTTACTCTCTCTTCTTCATAAGGCTGAACAACTTCACTCCTTGACCCCAAATCACACACTCTCGATTTCTATTTAAATTGAGTAACACAAAATAACAAAAAATAGAAAAATCCTTTATTTATACTTTATAAAAACGTCAGTTATTATAATTCAGAAGTGACGCATACTACTTGAGGCATATAATAACACTTCCATATACCTCGAAGAAGAGTGACATTACAAAGAATTGGCGAACCCAATAGTGGGGCTTGACTAAAGGTGGACGTTTCGCTAGTACCTCACTAAGTAGTACGTTACAAGATTGCCGCCTGTAACGTGGGGCTTAAACGAAAACGAGGATGCCTAAGTAGTACGTTACAATATTAACTGAATCTGGTTTGGTTTAAAGAAAAGAAAATAATAGATACAATCATAAATATGATCAAATAACTTAATAATCATTAACCCTGAGAGAAAGAGTTTCTTTACATGTACTGGTAAATAAAAAACATAATAACAGTAGATACCTTTATTAATTGTATTATACTATTAAATGATTACAATACCTGTGTATTCTATTGTATTCTATCAGTAAAAAACAACAGTACAGATAATGACGCCCATACGTGAAAGCAAAGATTTTCTTTAAACCAGCACCAAATAACACAATTTTGTTAAATTTAATTAGCATAAAAATTTTTTGCCTTGTAATTAAAATTAAGTTAAAGATTGTAAAATGGCTAACAAACCAGAGCAACGATATAAATTAAGGAGTAATAGTGCTGAAGAGGAAGAAACTGAAATGGAAATAATAGTAGAGGATGCCCAAGGGGGCCAACCAAAGAAACCAAACCAACCAATGGATGCAAATTTCCAGGAGATGATGAGAATTATAATGGAAGGGAATAACAAAACCAGCGAAACATTATTGAAACAAATGAGAGTAGATAAGGAGGAATTAAATAAAAAAATGGATAGTAACAGTGAAACATTAAAGAAACAAATGAAGGAGGATATTGAAAAAATGGACAAGAAAATGGACAGCAACCAAGAAGAGTTTAAACAAATGAAATTAGATAATGAAAATTTATTAAAACAAAATAAGGAGGAATTAAAGGAGACCATTCAACAAGAAATAAATGGGGTGAATGATAAATTAGACCAGCAAAAGGCTGAAGTGGAGTTGATATTGAAAAATTATGAGGAAGGGAATGTTAGACAGTTTGCAGAGGTGAAATTGAATATGGAAACAATGGAAAATAGGTTAGATAATATAGAAACGAAACAACAGTCACTGAAGGAAGAAGTGGAAGTGAAATTAGGAGAAAATAAACAAGAAATCATAGAACAGATGACGAGAGAATTGGTAAAACACAAACAGGAAGTAACGAGCAATATTCAATCCGTGGGACAACAGTTGGACAGCAATAATACCAAAATAGAGGATACCATGGGACAATTAGTAGTAAGGGTCAATGAAATAGAACAAAATGGTAATCAAACATGTGTTATATGAGAAGACAAGAATATTAGTCATGAGGTGCCACATATGAAAGGATATATAAAAAATCCTATGGAGTATTTAAATAGAATGAAGGAATATTTGCATAGTACCAAGGAAAATAGATGGGAAAGAATTAAGCTAATATTAGATCAAGGGTTCCATGAAATGAATGATTATTGGTGGGATGCTGTTAGAAACACCTTGAATAGCTACCAGGAATTTATGGACAGCTATAAAAATAAATATTGGATGCGATCCATACAGACAAGGGTGCGGGAGACCATAGTATATGGTAGGTACAATCCAAGTATAGGACAAACACCAACCTCGTATTTCTTGTCGCATGTTTGCAGGGCAAGATATTTAGATCCACCCATGGATGACAGATATGTGGTGGAAGCTTTGAGTCATCATTTTCCTGAAACGGTAAGCTTAGCACAATTTGCCAGTCAAGCTAATACTATAGAAGCGATGACCTTGTTACTCACTGATTATGAGAGGAAAATGAATTGTGACAATCACGCTAAACAAGGGAATATGAGAAGAGATAGCTACCATAATAGATATCCGGAAGAACAAAACTGTGATAGGAATCAAATAGTAGAAAGGAACGACCAAAGAAATGTTCCAAGATACCAAGATAGGGAAGGTGGAAGAAATTACTACAGAAACGATAATCGGAATGACCGGAGATGTGATAATAATAATTACAATAATAATTATAGGGGCAACCACGCTTCAAATCACTATCGAGCGAATTTTATACGCCAAAACTATGATTCCCGAATCTACAATAGTCATTACCCAAGGGAGACTGAAATAGATATTCTCGCAGTAAGGAGAGACAGAGTGAGGTGAACAACAATTATGAACAGTTAAGAAATAGGGAGCAACATAGTTCCCTTTCCCAGTCAGAAAATAGTCAACAGGAAGTAAGGAGAGAGGAGAGAGTAACCATAAATGAAAATCAGGAAAACTAGAGAAGACTGTGAGTGAGTGCAGTGGTCAACCACAGTCAAATAGCCGATCACTGTCTTGGATAACCAGTTTAGGTCAGGATTTTATGGACAACGAGAGAATCAATAAAAATGTAATTGAAAGTGATGTAGTGTCTATTATCGGTCAATATGGGAAAACCAATCAAAATTTTATTATTGATACTGGTGCCAAAATATCATTGATGAGTATGAATAAATACCATGAATTAAAGGAAATGGAAAAGGGAATCACGTCATCCGAAGGAAAGGCTAATAGAATTTATGAATTACCTGTGAGCAAAATTACTATAGTGGGTGTAACAGGACGAGCCAATCGAACTGCTCGCAAACAAATAATGATGAATGTACAATTCAATGGAAGGGTGATACCATTAACATTTGTAGTATATCAAAATATAGAAACGGAAATATTAGTTGAATGTGATAACTTGCGGAAGTATGAAACTATTATTGATTTAGAAACTAATCGGGTGGTATTTACATACGATAAACAAAAACTACCTATAAAAATTATAAATAGAAATGAAGAGGTAAGGAAAATGGTCAATTCAACCAAATTAAGTGATAAATTTGAATACTCATATAAGGATAGACCAATCAATAGAAAGTCACTACAGCAGTTAACAATAAATAATCCAATGTGGGAGGAGAAAATGCAAGAAATCGGACAATTCTGTAATCATAATAATCAACTAAACAAAGAGCAAATAGATCAGTTAATGGAAATTTATTTGAAACATTATAAAGTATTTTCAAACAAACCTGGCAAAATAGTAGGAGTGCAATGTAAGTTACCACTAAGAGAAAATGTGACATTTAACAAAAGATCATATCCCATACCCTACAAATTAAGAGAGCAAGTACAGGAAGAAATCGACAAGATGCTTCGTGAAGACATCATTGAACTAAGTCAGTCAGAACACACTAGCCCATTAGTAGTAATTCCCAAAAAAAGATAAGTCATTAAGATTGTGTTTAGATGCACGTCAAATTAATCAGATGATAATTGCTGATAAGACGTCGCCTGAGAACATAGGAGAAATTTTAAAACGTTTTAATAACGTACAATTTTTTAGTAGTTGGGATGCTGTATCTGGATATTGGCAAGTAGAATTGCATCCAGAAAGCAGAAAATATGTGAGTTTCTTAGTAAACGGTAGGAATTATCAATTTAAAAGATTACCTTTTGGTTTGGTCAATAGTGTGGCTATATTTATAAAATGTCTTGATGAAGTATTGGGTAAGGAGATTTTGGAATTTACTACAGTATATGTCGATGATTTGGTAATTGCATCAAGCAGTTGGGAAGAACACTGTCATCGAATTGATAAGGTACTTACCAGATTGGGAGAACATGGAATTACGCTAAAATTAGACAAGTCAACATTCATTGCCAGTAAGATTAAGTTTTTAGGGTTTATAGTTTCGGATACTGGCATATCGGCGGATCCTGATAAAATACAATCAATACAGAATTTCTCATGTCCAAAAAATGTAAAACAATTACAAAGTTTCTTAGGTCTTTGTAATTATTACAGAAGTTTCCAAAGTAATTACTCCGAACTAACACATCATTATCAACATTTAATTTGTAAGAAGAATAAGTGGAAGTGGACCGAAAAGGATGAGGAAGTATTCAATGAAGTGAAACAGAGATTTTTACAGTGCATCATGTTAAGTCACCCAGATTTTAGTAAAGTTTTTTATTTAAATTGTGATGCCAGTGGAGTAAGTTTGGGATCGGTGTTATATCAAGAAAATGACAAGGGAGAACCAAAGGTAATAGCTTTTGCAAGCCGTACACTAACTAAAGCAGAATTTAATTATACAATAACTGAAAAAGAGACATTGAGTGTGGTTTTTGCAATAACTAAATTCCGAACATACTTATTAAACAGTGAGGTAGTATAATAATATATATAATACTTTCACTAATTAACTTACTGTTGTCACTTCCCAAACGTTTCGAGATGTTGTTTCTCTTCTTCAGTGGGTTTAATACTGACTGTCGATTACAGAATAACCGTTACGGAAAAATGGAGTGTGTGGTGGGGGTTGATGGTGGGAAGGGATTGGCGTTGAGGTTCGAATTATGTGTGTGGATCAGTGTGTCAAATAGTGTATGTGATTTGTAATGTATTTGTTCATTTAATATGTTGTTTGGTTGTAGTGTGTGATATCTGTATATTTCAAATTGTTCAGCTGTGTTTAGTTTTCTACTTTTAGGTAAGTAGTGTAATATTTCCATGTTGTGTTCTATGTTTGTGTAACTGTGGTTTTCGTTATGTAAATGTGTGGCAAATGTGGAATGTATGTAGTTTGTGGTGAGGGCTTTTAAATGTTCAGAAAACCTGGAAGAAAAAGATCTTCCCGTCTGGCCGATGTAGAATTGTTGGCAATCATTACAATTTAATTTATAAACCCCTGTTTTGCTGTATGTGTCAATGTCTTTGTTAGTATTGTTTATGTGTTTTCTAATGGTGTTGTTGGTTCTGTAGGCTACTTTATAATTTTGTTTCCTAAATGTGTTTGCAATTTTATGTGTATTGGAATTGTAGTATGTAAGTGTTATGTATTTACTGGGTTGTGTGCTGTTGGTCAGATGTGTTTTACTTTTTGTGTTGAGGATTCGTTTGTGTAGTTTATTTGTTAATTCGGGGTTGTATCCGTTTTTGACTGCTATGTATTTAATTGTGTTTAATTCATCTTGGTAGTCATGTGTGTTTAGGGGTATTGACGTGAACCTATGGAGCATGTAGTTGAAAGCTGCATGTTTGTGTTGAGTTGGGTGGGTGGATGTGTTGTGTATGACCATGTCTGATGTGGTAGGTTTTCTGTATATTTTGTATGTGTGTGTGTTGTTTGTTTTGGTGATTGTAAGGTCTAAAAAGTTTATGCTGTTATTTAATTCTATTTCAAGTGTGAATTTTAATTTATGGTGTATAGTGTTAATGTATTTGTGGAAATTTTCTATTTGTCTTTTGTTGCCGTTGTAAAGGAGTAAAATTTCGTCAACATACCTGTGCCAATATATTATTTTATCGGTGTATTTGTTGTTGTTCAGTATGTGTTTCTGTTCTA
Source organism: Magicicada septendecula (assembly GCA_034769895.1). Lineage (NCBI taxonomy): Eukaryota > Metazoa > Arthropoda > Insecta > Hemiptera > Cicadidae > Magicicada > Magicicada septendecula. The sequence goes on along the minus strand of CM068367.1, from coordinate 548,295,221 downwards.
TGGTGTGTATGAATATTTCTGCTAGTATACCTGATATAGGGGAGCCCATGGGTAGTCCATCTGTTTGTGTGTAATACATGCTATTGTGTGCGAAATAATTTTGATCTGTGATAATTTTAGTTAGATGGATGATCTCATTTATGTGTGTTTCGGGTGTGTTATTTATTTTTAGTAATTGTTCTAATGTAATTATGGTTTCTTTTATGGGAACATTGGTGTATAGGTTTGTTATGTCGAATGAAGCAAGTGTGGAATTGTGGGGAATGTGTACATGTTGAGTTTTATTCACTAGATCTAAATTATTTTTGACAGTGGTGTTGTTTGTTAAATTTATGCTATTTCTGATCAATTTATCGAAATGTCTAGCTATTTTGTGTGCAGGTGCTTGTGTGTTGTTTATAAGTGGTCTGATGGGAATATTGGGTTTGTGTAATTTCGGTAGTGCATTTAGTGTAGGGGCGTTTGGTTTAATTTGTTTTAGATATTTGATGTTGTCAGGTGATACTATGTGTTTTGTGTTATTTAGGGTTTTGTTTATTTGTTTGTGATATTTAGGGGTGGGGTCTTTATTTAATTTAGTGATGTTGTTTTCATTAAAAAATGTTTCAATTTTGTTATTTAAAGCCTGTTTTTCTATTATGACATTTATATTACCTTTGTCTGCTTTGAGTATGGTTAGGTTGTGTTCATGTAATTTATGTTTTTTGGTGTTTGGAATTCATTATTGTGTTGTTTATTTTCGTATTGTTGTGTGTGTTGTAATTTGCGCTTTATATCATAACGTATGGTATCATGGTCTTGGTTTAGTGTGTGTTGTATGGCTGTTTCAGCGTCTAGGACTATGTCACGTGTATGTTTACTATGCCACCATCAACCCCCACCACACACTCCATTTTTCCGTAACGGTTATTCTGTAATCGACAGTCAGTATTAAACCCACGGAAGAAGAGAAACAACATCTCGAAACGTTTGGGAAGTGACAACAGTAAGTTCATTAGTGAAAGTATTATATATATTATTAAATTAATAAAGTGAACGAAGAGGATGCAACAACAAGATAATTTTAAGTGAGGTAGTAGTATGAACCTATTATCAAGCAATAACCTTTTTTAAAAACTGTAAGATGCCACATGGAAGGCTCACAAGATGGATGCTCCAGTTACAAGAGTATCATATAAAATGGGAGTACTTACCAGGCAATAAAAATATAGTAGCGGATATATTATCCAGAGTAGGTGATCAAGAAGAAATAATGGCCAAAGAAGCACGTAAAATTTTGGCATGCTTTAGGAATAAAGGAGAATTAAAACTCATCGTGGAAGAAATAAAGAAGTTACAGCTAACCGATATTACAATACAAAAGTTGAGGAAAAGGATGGAAAGTACTTCCAACACTACATCACATTATATGATTCATGAAGGAATGATGTTTAGGAACACCGACAAAAGAAATACTGATTGGAAAATTTTAGTGCCGGAAGAGGTATGTAATAAATTAATTGTTGATTATCATGAGAGATATGGACACCAAGGCCAGAAGAAAGTAGTGTCAGCACTCAAGGAACACTTTTACATGAATAAATTAGAAAAGAAAGCAATTCGATCCATAGAAACATGTGATATTTGTCAAAAAGTCAAGTTAGCTAATGTTAGATCTGAGGGAAGGTGGATAAATAATCAAGCATTGAGATCGCTAGAACAAGTTTTTATTGACATTTGTGGACCATTCCCAACTAGTGGTAGGAGACTAGCAAGTACGTATTGATTATCATGGACAGTTTTACTAGATTCACAAAATTATATCCCATCACTAAGGCCAATACTTACACTATAGTTAAAATAATTAAAGAAAAGTTTATAAAGGAGGTAGGATTGCCTAATAGTATTATATCTGATCATGGAACACAATTTAAAGGTGTCAAGTGGCAGAATGCTATGAGAACCATAAAAATTCGTACGTATAAAACATCGGTGTACCATCCCAATAGTAACCCGGCCGAAAGAATGCTCAAAGAAGTGGGTCGTTTATTCCTCACATATTGCCATGATCAACATAATAGATGGAGCGTATGTTAGTAAAGCAGAGGAATTTATAAATTTAGCCAATCATGATAGTACCGGTGTGACACCATATGAGGCAATGTATAAGAAACGCCCACCCAGAATTATCGAAAGTTTAGTTGATTTTACATGGTTCACTCAACCACAGAAGGACATACAAGTTATTATGGAGAGTCGGATTAAAGTGAAGGCAGAGGAAAGAGCCAGACGACAATACAAGAAGAGGTATAAACAAATAGATTATCATATAGGAGAGTTAGTACTGGTTCATAACAGACAACTTCCCAGCAGTAAGGAGAAGTTGATGAAAAAATTATTTTTATGTTATGTAGGCCCATTCATAATTAATACAGTGAATGATAACAATACGGTAGTAATAAAATACCAGGATGGAAAAATTAAAGGAACCTACAATATTAATCAACTTCGCCCGTATAAGTCAGATAAGAAATAAATGAATTCTGCAATAAAGAACAAATGAAATGTATGCCCCGGATTGGGAAGGTGAGGTCCGAAAGAAAGAGAATGTTTTAGTAATGTTTTTAGTTTTTTAGCCATAAAATTAGGCACAATTGTTATTTATTATTTTGATGTAAAACCAGTTGGTTTAATTAATGTTGTTTTAAGTCATAAATAAGTGTTTAAGATATCATGATTCATGATAATAAGGAACCATATGTGTAATATTAATAAAAGAAAAAACTAATTTGTTAAAAGAATTTTGTGAGGTACAAATACCTAATTAATCAGATGTTTAAATGTTAAGATTAGACTATGTTGGTTATTTCAAAATTTCATCTAAAATTGTATCTGAAATTATGAAATAAGGGAAGGTATTATGTACTGCTGTTAAAATGCACACAGTACATAATAGGGAGATAATAAATTTTAAAAGAGAAAGGATGCAGATTTTGTATTGAATGTAAACAAAAAAACATTGGGAATATCGACTTACTCAGTCAACATAGAGGTCGATTCCTATATGATATAAAACCATATTTAGTTATATGTTCAGAAAATAATATATAAAATTGGAATGAATGTTATAAGAAGAGTAAAGAGTAATAAAATTATAATTTAATAAATAACCAATAGAATTACGAATATTAGAGGTAAAATAAAGATGTTTAATAAGAAATAGAAAAATGATATATGTTTTAATAGGTATATGCTAAACAGATGTAAAGAAATTAGGGAATTATCATAGGGGCAATTTTGTAAATTGTTAAAAAATTATATAGTGATGAAGGAAATGTATTAGTCTTCAATTATATCTGAAAAAAGAAACATTATTAGTCTTCAATTAAATTCATTAAGAGTAACATGAAGAGTCTAATTATATATCTAATAGTAACTACATGAAGAGTCTTAAATTATATTAAATAACATTTGTACATCATAAAGTTAATGTAACAAGGAAAAGAAAATACAGTAAAGGAATTTAAATTGTGATACCAGAGTTTTGATTATAATATTTAATAAATAAATAATAATACGACAAATATAACAATATCCCTGATAGAACGACGACCGAAGAGGAAAATCTTGGACTGAAGAATAGTTTAAGTGGCCATAAAGGATAATTAAGTGTTCCGAGGAGACATCTGTGTTGCAGGAGTCCTGGAGAGCGGCATTCAGCGGTGAGAGCAATAAGAAATTTGTGTGAAGGAACAGATTGCCAAGCCTAATATTGCTTTTGAAAAAAAAGGTAAACAACAACCAGAAGTGAACCCGTGGCAGCTGGAAGAATTCAGAATCGGTTAAGTTACATTAGTCTGTTATTTATTTTTTACATGGTTAATTATCAAAATACTACATATTAACTGAATCTGGTTTGGTTTAAAGAAAAGAAAATAATAGATACAATCATAAATACGATCAAATAACTTAAAAATCATTAACCCTGAGAGAAAGGGTTTCTTTACATGTACTGGTAAATAAAAAAACATAATAACAGTAGATACCTTTATTAATTGTATTATACTATTAAATAATTATAATACCTGTGTATTCTATTGTATTCTATCAGTAAAAAACAACAGTACAATATATATATATATATATATATATAATTAAGGGAAACCAGTACTTATTCACTCTCTCTCTCTCTCATTCTCTTTTAACCCCTCTTTCTATTTTGAGCTCTCATTTTAATTTATTTAAACAGAAACAAAAATAACATGAAATTGAGTTTTAAGTTGGCCAATTAATTTTGTTTTTACTGATACCTGCACGGACATTCCATTGTACACTGTTAAGTGAGAAGATTGATCCGTACTGTGAGGACCAAAAATGTTAATGATGCGGCCCGTGGGACAGAAAAATGTTTTGTTGAAGAATGTTGAGTGTGAAATTTTGTACTTAGTTGATTCGCCAGGATGCAGAAATGATGAAGCGAGTGGACTGTATTTAATTCATTTATTTGATATTCAAAAGTACATTAGAAATATGCAGTTAGAAGTTGTTTTGAATGACAGGTTGGCTAATAAGCATGATGTGGATACAATTCGTATCAAAATTTAAATTACATTAATAAACGAGCCTAATGGGCCATAAGTAAAGTGTGTTGGCCTAAGGCCTACATTGAATGTCGTAAAGAATATGACATGCGCTAATACGCGGCACTAGAATACTTGAGTGCAAGTATTTAAATGACAGTAAGGCTTCGAGCGAGCCGAACGCTGCTGACGAGCGTCTGAGACGTACTGTGCAGAGCACCGACATGAATGATCAGATTACCGTAAAAATTGAAGCGCAGATTAGCCAACCTATAAAGTAAAATTATCGCGCTACTGCACATAAGCTGCCCGTCAAAAATCAATAGATTTTTTTACCACATTTTAGTAAATTATTATACATTTTGGTAACTTAGTTTATAACATACAGTGTTCTTAATAATGAAGTTAATTTCAAGGCTGAATTGAACCTTGAGTTGTAATATTAGATAACAGCTGTACGTTAATGGTTTAGCGATAAGCATGAATAAAGATAAGCTTTAAAGATATGGGTTTGTAAGCCAAGGTTGGCGAACAACTGATTTCAAGCATGAATAAAAATGTATGCGTTGGCAAAGTATTGCCATCATATATTGTATGTGTACAATATCGAACATTATGAAACATGAAAAATACATAATTAGACACTGTTTAATAATGTATGATCGGAAGGTCATCACATGATGGCCCGATAGCTTGTAACCCTATGCATGTCATAGATGGTTACCGTGAAATAGTTGAGGCCAGTAGACCTGTATAGAGTATTGTTTACATGAACAAAATTGCCACAATTACATGTTTAAGCATAAATTTAGCATGGCGTCATGTATTGACCAAGTCATGCTATTCCTGAAGTTTCAGGAACTTACAATATGTTGTTGTGTGAGAACAAGCTAGATAGCTGACTGAATGCAAACACATATATGATGACATGTATGTCATAATTTAAACAGAAATAATAATTGTGCAATGCTTAATCACAAAATACAAATACAATATAACAATACAATATAAAATAAATCTAGACGTGGCATGGTTACATACAGTAGACGCAAAAAACGATATGTTTTACAAAAATACAAGTTATATAATAAATATAATAAACAACAATTTAGTTAATTACAATATGAATAATCGTAATGGCATAAGTAACAAATACGACATTGTGATTACAAACGTAATACATGAGTTGAACAATTGAAAAATAAGTTCAGAAAATAACAAAATTTTTACACAATAGTAAGTAAGACATGAGGCATAAATCAAATGTTGCATATACGAAAATACAAAATAATAATGAAAGCCTTGCATATTAACTAAACTAACACTTGCTTGAGTAAAACAAACAGTTGCTGACTCAAAAATATATACTTAAAGCTTATGCTAAAAACAAAAGTGCTTATAACTAACAAGTCTTCTTGAACATTTGACTTATGTGTCTTTAGAAATTATACAAAGGAAAATAAATCCCTTTTCTTTATTGTTCGTCCCTAGTAGGGACCAAACATATTTTATGGATTGGTCTGCGCAGAACACCAGTAGGTGTGCGAATGTCTACGACTCGAATTAAGTTATCTGGGCCGGGAAATGTGGCGGTAATTACACCAAATTTCCAGGCTAATGGAGGTAGATTATCCTCAATAAGTAAAACTAGGTCCCCAATGGAAACATTATCCTTAGCGAATTTCCATTTGTGACGCTGTTGTAACTGGTGTAAATAGTCGCGAGACCAAGCCTTCCAAATGCCTTGGACAAACTTCTGTAGAACCAAGACGAGACATAGGAATATGGGATAAGTCTGGGTCCGGTATCGCCGTTAATGGTGCGCAAATCAAAAAATGGCCAGGTGTGAGTGGCACCGGATCATTTACATCCGAAGAGATGGCAAATAAAGGTCGAGAGTTCAGACATGCCTCTATCTGAGACAAAACTGTCGTAAACTCCTCGAAGGTGAGTATAGACTTGCCTACCATGCGGCGCAGATGAAACTTCAAACTCTTTATGCCGCTCTCCCAAAGGCCACCGAAATGAGGTGACGAGGGCGGAATAAATGACCATGAGACCCCCTGAGAGGACGTGAATGACTTGAGTGATGAGATGGCATCCTTATTATGCCAAAGGTTGTACAGATCATGTAAAATATTGCAGGCCTTCCTAAAGTTTGTGCCATTATCAGAGTATGACTGACTAGGTATGCCCCTGCGGGCCATAAAACGACGTAAGGCAGCTATAAACGCACTGGCTGTAAGGTCGGAGACCAATTCCAAGTGAATGGCCCTGGTTGCTAAGCAAATAAACAAAGACACGTATGCCTTAGAGAGAGTTCTGGATTTCTGCCCGCCATGACAAATCATGAAGGGACCACCATAATCAACCGCGCAGAATAGAAACGGCCATGATGGAGTGACTCTAGGAGATGGTAAAATACCAAGCCTCTGAACCTGCTGTTTGGCACTAAACCTGAGACACTTAACACATTTGCAAATGATGGAGCGAATGACTATCCTGGCATTAACAATCCACAAACGTTGACGCAGTGAGTGATGCACGAGTTGAGCACCAGCGTGAAGTAGACGAATGTGTTCGCGTTTAATGATGAGGCGAGTAATGTGCGCCGATGGATGTAAGACAATAGGATGTTTAGCGTCGTAAGGTAATTGCGACTGCTGTAATCGCCCGCCTACGCGTATCACTCCAGAATCATCAAGAGACGGGTCGAGAGAAGCCAACTTACTCCTAATGGAAACAAAAGATCCGTTACGAAGACAATTAATTTCGGCTGCGAAGTGGATCGACTGAGATTGTTTTATGAAGAAATTGAGAGCTTGATGAATTTCGACAGGGGTAAGATCACCCATAAATTTGTCAGCACTGGAGAGTCTAATATTTTTGATGAACCGAAAACAGTAAGCGTATACGCGAGTTAGACGATGTAACGAGGAAAAGTCCTTAGAAAGGTCGATAGCCAGGGCAGACATTAGAGAAAGATTATGGGTATGTTTCTCTTCCGCGATGACTTCAGAAGACGACGGATTAGAAGGTAAAAAGGGTGAAAAGGGATTGGACTCTGAAGATTGAGACAAACAAGTGGGACCGTGCCACCAAAGCTAACAATCGCGCAAAACGTCAGGGAGACACCCCCTGGAGATAATATCAGCAGGATTGTGTCTAGAATTGGTGTGATGCCAAGTATAGGTTTGCGTAAGACGCTGAATTTCAGCAACACGATTAGCGACGTATGTTTTCCACCTCGTTGACTGGGCATGAATCCAGTAAAGAGACACCATAGAGTCAGAATACAAATGAACACTATTAATGAACGAATAAAGCGCAGGAACGACCTTAAATATGAGTCGCGATAACAACAAGCAAGCGCAGAGTTCGATGCGAGGTAATGACACCTGTCGTAAGGGAGCTACGCGAGATTTAGAACACAGGAGATGACAAGAGGCCGATGAATCTTGATAAATGACTCTGATATAAATACAACACCCAAACCCCCTTTCAGAGGCATCCGAAAAACCATGTAATTCAACTGTACTTGCCTCAAGCTTACAACGAATAGACCGTGGGACCACAATTTTGCTAATCAGACCCAATTTGTCGCACAAAGAATGCCAATCCAAACGTGATTGGCCGGAGATCGGTTCATCCCAACCAAGCTTGCAAAGCCAGAGTTGCTGTATAAACTGTTTGTACAAAAAGACAATGGGACCGATCAGTCCAAGAGGATCGTATATGCCTGCAATAATCGAAAGAATTCTCCTCTTGGAGATGCTTGATTCAACTGGGAATGATTTAATGTCAAACAGAAATGAATCGGCAGTATTATTCCAGAGAATGCCCAGGGTACGCACATTGTCCTGTTTGTTTAAGGGGAGTGGTAAATTGTCATGACTTGCGACCACTCTGGGTTCATTAGATGCCCATTTATGCAACGTGAGACCGTATTGACTCAATAACGCACCTAGATCAGATTTCAGCTTGGTCAGATCAGAGATGGTGTCAGAACCGGTAAGCAGATCGTCGACATAGAAATCATTCGTTATAGCTAACGCCGCATCAGGAAATGAAGCTTGATGGTCCCTACCAATTTGAATAAGACAGCGAGTGGCCAAAAACGAAGCACTAGCCGTGCCGTAGGTTACCGTTTGCAATGCAAAGTGTTTAAATGGTTCGAGAGGAGAATCACGCCACAGAATACGTTGATAGTGACAATCCCCCTCAGCTACGCGAATTTGTCGATACATCTTCTCGATGTCGGCGATGAGAACATATTTATGCATGCGGAAACGTAAAAGAATAGAAAAAAGGTCTTGTTGAACATTCGGGCCTACCAACAATATGTCATCGAGAGAAAGGCCATTGGTAGTTTTGGACGAACCATCAAAAACGACGCGCAGTTTTGTGGTCAAGCTAGAGTGTTTAAATACGGCATGGTGAGGCAGATAGTAAGTATTTGATGCTCCTGCATTGTAAGCACAGTTATCGATAAGCGTCATGTGTCCAAGATCCTTATATTCGTTAATAAAGTCTGCGTAATCGTGCGCGAGCTGAGCATCACGCCTGAATCGACGCTCTAAATTCAAAAATCTTGCTTGAGCATTGGTGTAAGATTCCCCCAACTGGATATGATCGGGCTTAAATGGCAGTGAAACCACAAACCTACCCTCATGATTGCGATGAGTAGAGCGCACAAAATGCTCTTCACAGGCTGACTCGTTATCAGGTGTGTTGTCAGGGATAGTTTCTGCTTCCCAAAATCTTTCGAGAGACTGCAGAATTTGACTGTCGTTGTTCCTAGCTAGGAATGAAACAGCAGGACCCTTGTAGCAGCAGTGGTTGGGCAGATTGCCAGCCAAAATGTAGCCTAGCTTTGTTTCCTGAATGATGGGAAAATGAGGGCCGCGTACGTATTTATTAGCTAAAATTAAATCCAGGTAAAATTGCGCCCCTAAGAGTATGTCGATTTCCGATGATATATTGAAATTTGGGTCAGCCAGAAAAATGTTGTTCGGAATGTGGAATTGATTTATGTCAAACGATTGTGCCGGCAGATTGTGGGTTAATGCAGAAAAGATAGCACATTTTGCCTCGAAGCTAAATCTCTGATAACGAGACATAATGCGTATAGACGCAAGATTAGTGGCGTAACACGCTGTATTGTTTATACCCGTAATTGGTATGTTGGATTTAGTTAAATTAAGCCGTAATTTCCTTGCAAATGATTTTGTGCAAAAATTTATTTGTGACCCGGCGTCTAAAAGAACTCTTGCCCTATGTCTGTTGCCAGCCTGGTCAATGACAAATACAACTACTGTTGATAAAAGAACATTGTTCGTGGATTGTAATTTAAGTGAGCAATAATTACTACTACTGGCAGATATTGAGTTCGGCACAACGTTCGCGTGTAACAATGTGTGGTGTCGTTTTGAACAGATCTTACACACCTGCTTATTCTTACAGTTAGATACAAAATGATCTGATCTAAGACAATTGGTACAACATTTGTGACTTGATACAAATTGTCCCTGCTCAGCGGTGCTTAATGCACGAAATTTATCACATATGTAAAGCGGGTGATTAGATTTACAACACAAACATGAATAATTGCTTGACGCTGAGTGATAACTCTTAAATGTAGTACTGCCAGCAGCGTTTCTTGATTTATATTTATCATATTTATTGTTAAGTCTTAAATTCGGCTTGTTGAGTTGCTGTCCGGCATCGATAGGCAGTGTATTTTCTAACAGCTGTCTACGTGAATTTAAAAAATGAATGAAATCTTGAAAGTTAGAAAAATTATCAGGGTCGATAGACTTTTTCCATAGTTTAAAAGTAGTAGGGTCGAGTTTAGTTGATAATAATTGTATAGTAATAAATTCAAATGAATTCACTGACAGTTGCATTGCCGCCAGTGAATTAACGGGAGACATTGTGTTTGTGAATTCTGCCAAACTTTGGACAGAGTCCTTAATTGTCGACTTGACTTGAAGTAAATTTTGAACATAGTATTTTGCTAGTATGAACTTGTTGTCATACCTTGCGGACAGCAAACTCAACGCTATTGAGTAATTTTCCTTACAGATAGGTAGTGACTTAATTAAATCTAAAGGTTCATTTTTTAAAGAAGAGTGTAAATAATGTAACTTCTGCACTGGCGTTAAATCGGATCTTGTATGCACCAAGTCCGTAAAAATTGAATGAAAATGCTGCCATTCCAATATGTTGCCTGAGAAGCAGGGCAAACTTATTGGTTTTAATTGCATGTGGGTCGATAATACGGGAGGTACAGTCTGAACATTAAATGTATCAATTAATTGCAAAATATTTGCTTCAGTCGAATATAGCATTTCTTCGACCTCAACTCGGTCATCTTGAGCCGCGCTTATGTTTTTACAAATAAGTTCTATTTCAGACTGCACCTCGTCGTACTTCGATGCCAAGCTTTTCAGACTTTCAAGCTTTACTGTTAAAAAATGTTTTGTATTGGAATTTATATCAAAGTTATTTACGGCTGATTGTATGCACACTATTGCGGACTTTAAGCCGCCTCTCTTTCTGGTTAACACTTTGAGGCCTTCTTCAGCCATTGTACGCACCTTGTTATGATGTTATTGAGGTGATACCTTGTAGGCGATGTCCTGCAGCGTCGACGCCGTGGAGAAGATGGCAAACACAGCTCGGAGAGATGACAGCCTTGTTTGAAGCACTGAAGCTAGCAGGCTCTTGCGATGATGTTGTCAGGAGGCTCAAAGGCGACGAGCAAAATGCCGATGGAATCACGCCACGGTCGTATCAGCGGATATGCTGATTCGCCCGTGATGGCCAGAAATAGTGGCAGAAAAATAATAGTTATGAATAATACATCGGAAATCCAGGTCCGGAGCGACCAAAAAATGTTAAGTGAGAAGATTGATCCGTACTGTGAGGACCAAAAATGTTAATGATGTGGCCCGTGGGACCGAAAAATGTTTTGTTGAAGAATGTTGAGTGTTAAATTCTGTACTTAGTTGATTCGCCAGGATACAGAAATGATGAAGCGAGTGGACTGTATTTAATTCATTTATTTGATATTCAAAAGTACATTAGAAATATGCAGTTAGAAGTTGTTTTGAATGACAGGTTGGCTAATAAGCATGATGTGGATACAATTCGTATCAAATTACATTAATAAACGAGCCTAATGGGCCATAAGTAAAGTGTGTTGGCCTAAGGCCTACATTGAATGTCGTAAAGAATATGACATGCGCTAATACGCAGCACTAGAATACTTGAGTGCAAGTATTTAAATGACAGTAAGGCTTCGAGCGAGCCGAACGCTGCTGACGAGCGTCTGAGACGTACTGTGCAGAGCACCGACATGAATGATCAGATTACCGTAAAAATTAAAGCGCAGATTAGCCAACCTATAAAGTAAAATTATCGCGCTACTGCACAGTACACTATCACTCGTATTTCACTATTTATTCAAAACTACAAAAAATTCCCAACTGTTAGAGAATAGTCATTAATGTTAATTATTTATTCTCACAACTTCATGGTAAACACCAATTTGGTGGACCTACCGTAATTTATACTGTGTAGGCCCACCCACGCTTTTGATTAACGACCGTCTGCTTCAATTGTTTCTTGGCGAGTCCTGAACTGGTTGATGAATTGTGTCAAACTGCGCGAGCGTTGCTCGCAACTGTATACTATACCCGACTTTGGGCGTTGCCCACGAGGCTTTCAAAAAGGATGTAGACTTTGTAACGCCCTCTCTTATTGGCTGTAGTACATTCTGGAATATTAAGACATACCGGAAAGCAGTCCGAATTGTCGCCAAGAGGTAATTTTTGCATAGCACAAACACATGCTTCTCGCATGACTCACATATGCGCACCTTGTACGGCCTGACACTGCAGCAGACTGTTACCAAAAGTATTACATAGAATAGTTTACTACAAAATATTAAAAATATTTGTTTCCCTTGATTTGTCCCGTCACAGGTGGTTGGCGTGTGGACCCTTGGCCTACCTGCTGCCTCTCCCTCATTGTAATACTTCCGCCCGGGCTCGACAGCAACTAATTGCCGCGTGAATCACCTCACTGTGCGTCCAGTATGAAACAATTTTTTTTTGCCTCGCCCGATACTGGTAAAATTTTGTTATATTTGAAATCAGCAAAATAATACGATGAAAATGACACCAAACTCGACTAATGAATATTAAAAATTAGGCGTTATAAAGTAACAATGACTGAATAATTACAATGACTTTATTTGTATTATTTAATTTACAATAACTTTACATATTTACAATGACTTATGCTAGCGATTGAATAAAGCAGGTCAAAGTTGATGCTGGTAAACGAAATCGATCCGAGTCACCAGAGAACCTATGAAAAAAACAAACATTTGCTAACATTTTTCTGAAAATAATTATTTGTAAATAAGACCACTGACTGAAGTTCTCTGTCCACTACCAGCGCTTAAACACAAAATATTATGTGTATTCTTTTTCAATCAAAGAATCAAACAAAGCAATTAAACAAGTATTTGTATTTTTCATTTAAATTCATTCTTTGAGCACTATGCACTGAAGATGTGTATTAAAGTAGTTGTTGAGCTTTTACCTTGAAACACCTTAAAATTTAATATTTTTTAGTCGTGTTTGGTGTCATTTTCATCATATTATTTCGCTGATTTCAAATATAACAAAATTTTACCAGTATTGGGCGACGCAAAAAAAATTGTTTCATACTGGACGCGCAGTGAGGTGACTCACGCGGCAATTAGCTGCTGTCGAGCCCGGGCGGAAGTATTACAATGAGGGAGAGGAAGCAGGTAGGCCAAGGGTCCACACGCCAACCACCGTCATACAGAGCATAGTAGATTTCAAGATGTACAAACAGCTAGTATTAAACTAAATATGTTAGATGATATTATGCGTCAGTATGAACCAAATAATTTTATTCCAGAACCTAGGCATTATATTTCAGCTACAGTTTTAGTGATCCTCATTGTATTAGCTTAGTATTTTAGAATAGATAAACTATGTAGAAACAAGAAACATGTAAAATTTCTCCCGATTACTTTTAAAAGAAATAGAAAAAACAAAGAAGACAAATTAACAGTTGATGAACTAGAGAATATTCCGTTAGAAGAGAGAATAAAAATGAATAGGAAATAACTTTGTATTTAGGAGCAATGCGTCGGGCAAGATGCATCGTCCTAAATAAGGGGGAAAGTGTTATAGTATTATCGTTAGTTTATTTGTTATTCTAAAAGTAACTGTACGATTTACCAATTGATGTGTTTAGCTGTAAGGGGGATTTAGGACAAGCTGTGTTTGTTCTCACTTATGTAACGCCTTATATAACTATTCATGAAAATATTTTTGTTTACTGTAGAAAGACCTAAGACTTGCCAAAGGATACTTTCTCATTTATTCTAGTAATCAGAAATGTAAACAAGTACACTATAAAAACTGACAGGATACAATGTAAAAGCATCAGTTCCAGCAAACTGCTTGGCTTTGCTTGGCTCGAGTTTGTGGCTTGTGCCGTATTGTACGTGTTAAGTGGTTGTTAGATTTGAGTTGGCTTGAAGTTATAATAATTGTTTTAACTTAGTAAATTCTTGAAGTATTGAATTGTTCAATCTATAAACTGATATTAATTTATATAAGTATAATGTTATATTCAATAAACCAATAATTCAGAGTACAGTAGAATCTCGCTAATCCGTCACCTGTGAGACTGGGGGTATGGTTGGAACGCAAAAAAGGTCGTATTATCAGAAGAATACAAAATGTTAATTATTTCATTAAATGAGACAGTCTAAAATAAAATAAAACTTATACAGTAGGCTACCAGGCTATATGATTGGTTATATACGATAAATGATAATATGTACAATATGTACACACAGTATTAAAAGTGTAAAAAAATATTTGTAAACACTAAAACTGTCACCAATTACTACGTACACCAATTCACACAGGACGAGCCTAATTAGCATGCACTAGTAAGCATGCTTACACTGAAAAAAGTGTAAATGAATTGGCTCTATCTATTATGAGAGCGCCCGCAATTCTAGATATGGAGTTCCACGAATTTGATGTTTTGAACAGTGTTGGCTCGATGTTTTCGATTTGCCAGAGCTCGAACTTCAGGACCGCAGAGATGTAGACATAACAACAGCTCAACACTCTTCATATCCAACACAGTTTAGCCATCAAGTGTAGTACCCTACTTTTATTTTCATGTTTATCATGGCGACTTGACTTTATTATGACCTGTTGTAGGCTAGACATTACAGTATCTGTTTATTCAGGTGCAGTCATGTAGTGCGATTCTGTCAGCTTGAGACTAAACTATAACGATTAGTCACTCTTATTTGAATAGCAGTAGGTATGGTACAATAAGTGGATATTGCAAAATGCTTATTACATCATTGTGTATGGGTGGTCATAATTATTGTTTGTGACAGGAGGAAGGAACTATAATTTTTGACAAGACCTCTTATAAACTTTTATTGAAAGCAATTATAGTTGCGGTTGCAATGAAACACCAGATTTAACGTCATTCGTACGCAAAAACAAAACTCTAGAAATGCGACATAGCACTGAAACGAGAGTAGGAAAAAATTCAGAAGATTTACACCAAATTTCGTATTTTCTGGAACATTAAAAAAAAAATGGAAGGTCTTCCGAAATTTCGGAAGACCTGGCAACACTGCGCACTAGACATTAGATGCCAGCTCACTGTGGCAGCAAAACAACTGACAAGTATGTAAACAAGCTGGTGAGTCATCAACAAGTCGGTGCCTGAGCCGCGGTCAGATCAACCGGAGCGTCGGATCAGCTGGGGGTCGGACTAGAGAGGTTTTACTGTATCTTGAATTTCTAAATTCTTTATTTAGGCAAACGTACCTCTAACAATTACTTCACTTAGCCACTTGAGTGAGTGATCGCGGTGTTTTACATTCAGGTAGAACACACTACTATTTTCAGCTACCCCACATTAGTTTATTACCTAGTTACTGACTTTTCCTTGTGCAGTGTGTGATGAGTTAATGAACAGTTCAGACTGTGAACAAATTGGACAACGAACATTTTCGTGAAAGATTTCTATGTTCGGACAACACACACATGTTCGGATAATAACGAACATCTCACAGAAGTGTATTTTACTGCCATCTACGAACGGTTTCTGGAAAGAGACTATGGTATGACAGTTGTATACATAATGTTATGACGGTCTCACCGATCATCATATGATACAGTGGAAACAAATTATAAACACAAATGAAGTCACTAATAACCAGCTTTAATAAATCAGAAATAACAATTTGTAATTAACTCGTACAGTAATTCCAGTTAAATTTGTCCACACGCAATAATAATGTTAAGTAATAGAATTCCACACTAATTATAACACAATAACCCTTCAATCACCGCTCGATCTGCACTAAGGAAAATTACTCAACGAACTGAACTAAGTCAGATGCTTTGCTTTTATAGATCGCACACAGGTCCAGAATAACTGCACCCTTCTTACTGCACGCCAGCTTATTACGTATCTCAAGTGTTCTTGAACACACTGGAACATACTTTTATGTGGCCTTAACTGAGGCTACACCTGCTTGACTAGTGGGGGGGACGGGTGGAGGACACTCTCGGCTATTCAAGAGGGTTCTTTAATTGCATAATAATAACTTTTTTGTGCGCTAGTTGGTTACTGTTCTGTGAATTTTTGTAAGAGCTTTTCTGAAATTTTTATAAAAAAAAACTGATAATATTATGGCGCCTAAAAAGAGTGGAGTGTCAAGAACTGTGTTTACCACAGAAACCAAGCAAGAGATAATACCCAAGGTAGAGAGTGGGCAGAAGATATCTAATGTTGCTAGGCAGTATGGCTTGAATAGGTCTACAGTAGACATAATCTTAGATAAGAAAGATATAATCAAGAAGACTCAAGCAGGTAAAGAAGTAACACAAATCACACCTGAGAAACTAAGATGTGCCATCCATGAAAAATGGAGATATTGATTTTAGTTTTGATAAAAGAAAGAGAAATGAAAATATATGCAACTAGTGTGACTATCATTCAAGAGAAGGCTAGAGAAATTTTGAAGAACTGAAGAAATAGACTCCACGTTCGTCTCATGAGGAGATAGAATTCAAGGTTACCACTGGATGATTTGCAAAGTTTAGAAGGAGATCTGGCATTTAAACATGCAGTAATGCATAGTGAGTTGCTAGTGCAGATAAGGAGAAGCTGAGAAGTTCTGTCTCAAATTTCAAGAATTTATTAAAAAAGAAGTATATTGTACCCAACAAAGTTTCAATTGTGATGAAACTCGTTTATTTTGGAAGCGCATTCCGAACCATACCTACATCACTAAAGATGAGAATACTATTCCTGGGCATAAACCCATGAAAGACCGATTGATGTTAGTTTTGGGAGCTAGTGGTGATATGAAGCTTAAACCGCTTCTTGTCTATCACTCTGAGAACACCAGAGCATTCAGAGAAAATTCCATAATTAAAGAAAGACTGCCAGTGATATGGAAATCGAATGAAAGGCATGGGTCATGCAGGTTCTTTTCAAAGAATGGCTGTGTAAAGTTTGTGCCCCAAGCATCAAGGATTACCTTTAGAGCAATGAATTGCCATTGAAAGCACTGCTGCTATTGGACATTGCACCAGGACACTCAAAAGACCTTGAAGATAACACTGGAACACTTTCCCTGGCTGACATTTCAGTTTCTGGCTCCAGATACCACTTTGTTGATTCAGCCATTGGATCAAGAGGTTATTGTGGGTTTCAAGAAATTATAGTAAATTATTACCTTATATTCGGTCCGCCGTGTGACTTCTCAATTTGGTTTACGTCAAAAGTTAAACATTACGCGTTTCAAGGCATATGCCTCATCATCAGACGTTAAAATTTAAAAACTTTGAAACACACACATCACACAAGAAACGTGTTTGTCAAAAATAAAATTGCAGATTATTGGCATATTATGTATTCACGAAATTGTACACTCGCACACTGTTTTGTCAGTGTTTTGAAGCATGCCAATTTTCAACGATACATTAAAAATGTTTTGGAAAGAAATATTTGATGTTCTTGAAGTTTGAAGCTATCCGGCTCATTCAGAAGGCATGGTCAGAAGTCGTTCAACGACAGTTGAATTCTGCTTGGCGAAAGCTGTGTCCATCCTACATTCAGGGAGATGGAGATGATGCCCCTGAAAGTATGGATGGAATAGAAGGTGAATGAAGATGACATTGAAGAGCTCATAATGAACTTGAAAATGATCTGATGACAGAAGAACTCTTTAATGAAGAACACCAAGAAACTCAGTGATATAACATTTGGCTTTTTTCTTTTCTGAAAGAAAAAAGAAAAACGAAAGAGAACCTATGCCAACATCTGCTGTTAAAGATCTTTTTGAAGAAGTTGGAGGATGTCAGAACAATGGTCTTAGAATGGCACCCCAACCAGATTGAGGTCAATAGGCTTGGGGATCTCTACAATGACAATGCTATTAATCACTTCTGAAAAATCCTGAAGAGAGAAAGGCAATCGACACTGGACAGATTCTTTAACGGGAAGAAATATGACTGCTGAAAATGCAAGACTGTGTATGTATGTATTATTGTTATTACATATAAATAAACGTAAGATCTTATATAATTTGTATTATTTTTTGGGGTTTCCAGAACGAATTAATAAAATTCCCATAAAAGTCTATAGTAAATCGATGATCAGTTAACGAAAATTCAGGTAGTGAACATCGTCTTTGAACAGATATGTTTCTTAACTGATCACCTACTGAATTTGAATTTGTTACTTCATTTTCTTATAGGTATAGTCCTTTGTTCTTGCCAGCAACAGTTGCTTAGTAATGTATCAACAGGTGATAGTCGATAGACCGACAAAATTATAATTGCTTAGTGATTCACCAATAATTGATAGTAAATAGCAGTAGTTGTGAATAAACATATAGTAGTTGATAGAGCAACTTAGCAGAATTTTCATTTAACTCTGTGTACACAAATGTTTCAGTGAATTGGATGTGTCATGTGGAAATCCAGAGAAAATGATTTTTGTAATAGAAAATGCAGTGCTGAATGCTTCAGTACAAAACAGTTTTATACAGGGACTAGTTAAGCTTATGCCAGAACACATGACACTTGTTTCTATAATTACCAAATTTCTTAGAGATCCACACTCTTCTAGTAAATGGTAAGTTAAATGTTATAATTTTACATTCAATAGTAGATCAATTTATATGATATATTTAATAACCTGTATGTGTTTAATAACATGTGAATAATGTTTAATGTTTATTGCTTTGAACACAAGAAAGCTTTTCTCAATCCAACAGTATATAAAAACACATTAGCATCACATGCCATCAATACAAAATGTCTGTTTCCACTTGTAGATAGTTTTAAACTAATAAATCACCAGCAAAAGTGGAAAGATTGACATATTAAAAAACTTTTGTATATTAAAAAGCATGATAACAGGTGACAAAACTTGAAGATACACAAAACAGTGCTATATGTGATGCAATAACAGATGAATAATTTAACAGTAATAGATTAACAGTTATCACACACACACACACACACACACACACACACACACACACACACACACACACACACACACACACACACACACACACACACACACACACACACACACACACACACACACACAGCAACAAGAGTGAACCAGAGGAGCAAGAAAAACAGTTTTCCAAGCACTGAGGAAGGGGATACTAAGGGCCCCTCAAAGCACTCTACAAAATAAAATAGCAAGTTCATTGACAAAGTTATTTTCATTTAATGTAATAATTTGCTTCGAGAATGGTCTCAGAAAGTCTAGCAAAAGTGTGTGAAACAATTTATAACCTGCATACACAGTTGTCTACATTCATTTTTTGTGGCAACTTGTTTCCTAGTAGTTCTGATGTTAATAATTATCACATTTAAAGCAGACACAAAGATAACTTAGAAAGTGAAGGAATTTAAAATGAAGTCAATGCATGATAATATACTTTTTGCAAATTTAATGTTAATTATGCAAATTGTAAAGCCAAATACATCAGGCATAATTATAATCACATGTACAAAATTTTCTTAAATTTAATCAGTGGTGAAATAAATTTATCTTTATTTTGTACAGTGATTACTTTTAATAGTAGTAAAATTATTTGTGTATTACATAGGGTAACCATCTTGCTGAAACGAGTGGAGCAGTGTTTAGATGATGGTCAAAAGGAAGACTGTTGGGGTACTCTTATAAAACCCCTTACAAAATCCACAAGTATTCCTTCACAAGTACGGTTACAAGCAGCCCATTTATTACAGGTATTTATGAACTGTCCGGGATAATTTCTCATAGTATTTTATTTTAAAAGGATTAAAAAAACTAGGGATAGCTAGAAAATTGATCAACTATAAATGTATATAAGTGGCCCAGTATAAGTGATTTATATAAGGCACTCATAATGGGCAAATCGACCAAAAAAATTGATTTTCAGTTTTTTTTTGTCTTAAAAATTCTCTGAAGTTTTCAGAGTAATTTGTTATGAAATTTATATGAATACACCAGAGACATGTGGTTGTTACCATTGGAAATATTATCTAAATCAGAAGTAGATCAAATTCATAATTACTATGGGGTAGCCATACATAGAAATAAAAATGATTTAGAAAATATTCGAAAGGATGTATGGGCTATCTTGCACAAATCAGCAGCAGACGATAATCCTCAACACCACTTTTGGTCTAAAAGTGAAGACTTTTGGTGCAAATATAATTGGGTAATACTAACTGGTGAAAATTATTCACATAAAAATTCACTTCCAGTGTCTGTAATATCTATAATATTTGCTGATCTTAGTCACTCTAATTTGTTACAAAGTGCCTTCATGATAGTAAACAGAATACAAATGAGTTGCTGAACCATCTAATTTGGAATAGAGTGCTAGATTACCAAAAAATATATTTGTTGGACTGGATACTTTGGTTTTTGGTGTATGTGATGCTGTGTTAACCTTCAATGAAGGTAATATAAGTAAGTGTCAAGTCTTATAAAAATTAGGGATCAAACCAGGATCAAATATGGTTACTGTAATGAAACAAATTGTCTTGCAACGAATCATTGAGGCAGAGAAAGCAGTAGACGAATTGATGAAAAAGGTTAGACAGACAGAAATGTAAAGTGAAAACTAGAGGACCAGATGGAAGTAACTAAAGTCCCTGAGTAGGCTATAGAGTTTGTCTACTGTAAATCAGGTAATACAAAAAATCTGTTTTAAAAAACCTTTAATGCATTTTTCTGAAAATCTTTCTTTTAGATAAATGATCCATTACTTTAGGACCCAAGTGAACTATCCAGCTGAATTTGTTGTGGTTATTAGGTGCATAGAGGTATAATTATACCACTAGAATTATACATTTTCACTAAAAAAATTAAAACTTAAACAATTTTAAGTATGTTTTTCCATGAAAATGTTTAGTAAAAAATGTAAAAAAATTACAAGACTGAAAATCAAGATATCTTTATAATTCTAGTTCTATAATAAATCAATAATCTGCTTAAGTGACTGTAGAATTTCAGGTTTCTAGCTTGCGTAGGGTCTGAGATAATGGGTCTGAAAATTGATAAATTTAATACAAAGGTTTTTAAAATATATAAACACTTGGTACGTTTCACAGTGTTTTTTTGTGTTTTTTTTTTAACTCTGACAGCTGTTTCAGCTTATTAAGCCATTGTCAAAGAGATCAGTGAACAACTAAACTAAACAAAGGATGTTAGGGTGGTGAACATATGTTTAGGGCGTGTATCCGGACATGTGTGGGGTATGATGATGGAGGGGGTGGAGAAGGTAAGGGAAGGTCAAGTGCCTGTAAAAACTAAATATAATCTGTATGCAAAATATAAAAATTAACTAAACTAAATAACAACTCTTAATAAAGGGGATACATAAAATTCGGTTTGTTCGTTCTCTATAAACATACAGAATATATAAAAGTACCAAGTGTTTATATATTTTTAAAAACCTTTGTAAAGAACAAACGGGATTCTGTGTATCCCCTTTATTAAAAGTTGTTATTTAGTTTAGTTAATTTTTATATTTTGCATTCAGATTATATTTAGTTTTTACAGACACTTGACCTACCTTTAGCTTCTCCAATCTCCCTCCATCATCACACCCCACGCATGTCCGGATTGATGCCCTAAACATATGTTCACCACCCTAACATCGTTTGTTTAGTTTAGTTGTTCACTGATCTCTTTGACAATAGGTTAATAAGCTGAAACAGCTGTCAGAGTTAAATAACAAAATTTAAAAGAAAACTTAAACATACCAAGTGTTTATATACTTTTAAAAATCTTTGTATTAATATGTTCCACCAAGTGCCCAATGAGTCATCAATTAATATTGATAAATTTAACTTGGTAAACGTAGCTGGTTATGAATGCCCTTAAGGCAAACAAGGTGATACATATAGGGCATCATGTTTTTAAAAACCTCATGAATTTTGGTAACATTTTGCTTAAACATGAGTGAATAAAAGTTCTTCCTCCCCCAAACTGAAATTATTATATGTGATTGCATTAATGTGTCAACAGAAGACAGTAATGTCAGTGGGGCAGCTCTTGCAGTAATTACATTCAGTAGACAAGTTAAATTAAAATTTTTAAGTTAACTGTTCAGTTATTGCATACATTTTTATACTGTGTTGTGGTTTTACTGTCTCCTATTCTTTCATACTTTACAAATATGAATATTTTAACACTGAAAATGTTTATAAGGACGTGTCGCACATTTGAAAACGACCACTGGTGCGTGATCGAAAATGGGAACCGGTGAGTTTCCATAGAAACTACTTCTTTGTTGTCAATAATGTAGTACACATATAAAACCTCGCTTATGAATGCGACTACATTTAACTTATAATCTGTACATTGGTAAATGAAGAATGAATTCATTGATTGGTGAATTAACATAAATATATATATTTTTTAGATTTATTGAAGCATTTTCAATGCCCTTCTCTGTGCATTGCATTTGTGCAATGCCTGTAAATTTTTGTTGAATAAAATAAGTCAAATATCTCCCTACTTACCATTTCAAAAGGGTTCCATCATTTGTCATTTGTA
Organism: Magicicada septendecula; assembly: GCA_034769895.1. Lineage (NCBI taxonomy): Eukaryota > Metazoa > Arthropoda > Insecta > Hemiptera > Cicadidae > Magicicada > Magicicada septendecula. Next base: position 548,272,485 of record CM068367.1, on the reverse strand, counting down.
GAGGTACCACTACATCTTATAAAGAAAAAGCACAAGCTTCTTCAGATAATAGGAAAACAGACATCTTCCAAACAAGATGTATCAACACTAGAAATCAAACATGACTGGATCGTGTGTTTGTGTTTAATTGAGTTATAGTTAATAGCAGTAGTATATTAGAACCATTCTTCATTATTGTACAAACAATAAAAAATGTGTGTGTGTGTGTGTGTGTGTGTGTGTGTGTGTGTGTGTGTGTGTGTGTGTGTGTGTGTGTGTGTGTGTGTGTGTGTGTGTGGGTGGGTGTGGGTGTGGGTGTGCATGCACACATGTGGTGTACTCACACTCTTAAAAATTAATTTATAACAGTGATTATTGGTGAAATTTATTGTGGTAGAAACTGGAACAAAATTACAGTGGAGAAGCAGAAACATGCAGACTGATGACAGAAGCAATGCTGAATTTTCCTGTACAGATTTCTCAGGTGTGTGATACATCTGCTCGTGCAGACTTCTTCAGTCAGCTGCTTGTAAAAGTTACTTCCTGGCAGGAATTGTATAATTTGTATCAACTTCTCTTTTCATGGCCAGAATCGTAAGTGCCAATTTTCATAGTGTACATAAATAAATACACTTTTGTTTTTGTGTCCAAAGCAGTAATGCTGTGATGTTCTTAATGAGCAAAAACTGATTAGGTTTTTGGGGAGAGCCTTTGTCTGTCCTCTGCATAAAAAATAGGTAAATATTTGTAAATATGTAAGGTAATGTTTTTATATAAATTAAATTCCATCCTGAAATTTTACATGTGGTTAACACGGTATTAAAGATGGAATTTGCTACTTATTTGTTAGATGGGGCATACACATTAGAATCCATATAAATCTGTTTTCAGAAAGGAGTGCTCATATAAAGAACAGGTGAATGTCAGATGTTTTTGCTATGTAATGGTGAGCTAGCTCAGGAAGGTAATATCAGCTGTTAGTGCAGATCAAGTAGCCAAATCCAAAAAATTTAAATTTTAATTGTATGTGTACAAGTATATTTTTTATTGTGTGTGTGTGTGTGTGTGTGTGTGTGCGTGCGTGCGTGCGTGCGTGTGTGTGTGAAAGTTTACTGTGTACAATTGAGATTAGTTTAGATATAACAAGAAGATAATGCAAACGTTTAATTACATTTACAGTAATTTAATTTTGAGTAACAAAAATGCAATTTAACTAGTTTTGCTGTTTCTAAAAGATCATACGGAAAGATCCAAATTTCTACAGATGTAATAACATTTTCTGAAACATTAGGCTGATTTGATTTACAACAATAGTTGCTTAAATTCACTTTTGAATTTCTTTTTGGTCAGGAGTGCCACAAATCATTGTTGCACTTTTGTTACGAATGATAAAACTATTGTTATGTTAAGGTAATTTTTCAGAATTTGCCCAAAAGTTTCATTCAATTTTTATTTGTATTATTTCAGTTTATTCACTATAATTTTCTCAATTTTTAAAATACCTTCTTCAGTTTGATGGTTCATTGTCTTTTTTGACATTAAAAAATGTAACATCTTTTAAGAAATGCATAGCAAGCAAACCAACAATGAAAAACATGTAAAGGAAGGTAACACTAGAGGGATAGGTGGGAAAGTCCTGTGAGTGTTGACTTACACGTTTCAACTAAACAGTGTTGTTATTTTTTGAGAAATTTGGTCCTGTTGTTGTGTAGCATGGTATTTTATGAATATTTGTGTATCTTCACTTTTACAAAGTAAGTTTCCTTAATTGGTTAAAGAGATATATAATAATACATTTATCATTATTAATAGTCGTGAAACACTTATTTGATCATTTATGATTTTTGGAGTAACAAAACTAGGGTCTGGTATTTGAAGACTAAATAATAAATATTATATTTCTGTTTGTTACTTAGAGAGCATCTGCTTTTCCTCAAGCTTGTACCAGCTATGGTGAAGTTTGATAACGAAGATTTAATGCCAGCTTTAGAAAAATTGTTTACAGAAATTTCATTTAAAGAGCAGGTTTGTATGTTTAGAGATATGTAAGTACTGAATGCAAGAAACATTTTAATTGTAAATATAATATTTACTAGTGCAAAAAATATTATAACTATTGCACTGTTTAGTTATATATAAGTAGAGGTGCATCTGAATGTACAGAGGGGACCCAAAGTTTCTGAATTATGAATCTTCTTAGTGAAGGGAACAGGATAAAAAGTTATAACAGAAACTTCTGTAAAACATTAACAAATTTTTTACATTTTAAAAATCCCCTCCAAGAAGCATAACTACGCAATTCTTGCAGTTTTTGGCTGTTACTCGTTGTGTAAATATTTATTTTTTCCAATCGGGAGGTAGCAGGAACTGAAAGACAGTGGTTTTCTGCCTATGTTTCACTATATATACTGGCACTTGATAGTGTAGAAGCTGAAGGATACTATATTTTCTGCAATCAGTCGCAGTACTTTAGAGGCCACTAAAGGTGCAGACCTGTACAAATATTACGTTTATTTAAATTTCAGAAACTTTGGGGTCCTCCCTTGTATATGGGTATTTTATGTTTAAACAGCATATTCTAAGCTTTTGCACTTTGTGTTTCACCTACAGAAAGTTTGTGAGTGTAAATATAGTGTGAAAATGTATTTAAGACAAAGAAAACCTATTTAAGTATTAGACCATTTAGTTATGAGCTCTTGAGCAAAGGCTGTAACATCATCAGAATTATATAACCACTTATGTTAATGTACTAATTCTTCATCATAATTTGACATTAGTTTACATTTTGTCACTGTATTAGTCCTGATATATGAGGGAGAGTCAAATGAAAATCTTAAAAATATGCTAAGTGTTTGAAACATCGAGTGATTGCTATAAAAATTGCCAACAGTGATACTTAATAGTTTAAAAGAGTCACCTTCAGGCAGCAGTATGATATAGAAATGTTAAACAATGACTTGGTGGTTCTTCTTGTAACATGTACCAAAGAAGTGTTAATTTTTTTTTTTTTATATATTTTGAAAGGATAAAACACATTGAAATTCATCAGAGAATGAAAGTTCAGTATGGTGATACATGTCTGTCACTTCAACAAGTGTACAAACATAGTAGGAAGTTTGCAAATGGTATTAATTATGTGGCGGATTTTCCTCAACCAGGTCAGGCAATCCGAGTAGTGACATCAGAGACCACTGCAGCAGTTGATACCATCATGAATGAAAATTTGTACACAACAGTGGATGAAATAGCTGCCTGTATGGAAATCAGCACAGCATATGATGTTCTGCAGATCAATAAAGTTTCTGCAAAATGGGTGCCAACACCAGGTGACTGCAGAATTGTAAGATCAACATGTTGATGCATTTGAGGAACTTTTGCGGTGGTTTGAAGCTGAAGTAGATGGCTCCTATGAAGAATTGTCCTCTTTTTAATTAAATGTCCCAGCATTCCAAGTTTCTTTCAAATGTCCCCCCCTCTGTTTTTCAGTGTTAACATTGGTTGTTTTGGTAGTGTGGTTACTGCTTTAGCTAACCGCTGAACAGTAATGTTAAAGCTTTAGCGTGCAGAAGTGGTTTTAGTGATTACTAATTTTTTGTGCAGTGAATGGTAATGTTTTAATTTAATAATCAGCATTCAAATTTTTGATTAAAATTATACTGAAATGTAAGTGCTACTTTTTTGGTGTTACTATCTGATATCAGAAGTGAATTTCATTTTATGAAAGGTTATGGTATAAATGCATATGGCACATTACACAACACAACATTTTTTATTATTATGGGTACTCTGACATCATTAAACACATAGAAACAAAAAATTAAATTTGCCCTTATTCAGAAATTATAAAAGAAAAACTTACAGAGCACATCGAATGACATGTAAAATTACAATGTACACAGTATGCAAAACAAATGACATGCTTGGATGGTCTTGTGATTGGGTCCAATAAAACTTTTAATATGTATCTGTAGTACTGTTACTTTTGTATTGTACTTCTCTCCAAACAGTGAAATGGAAATTACAATACTCTTATCTACAGTAGATTTATTCACATTTTTGTAACTTTTTTGTGCTGTCCCACTTTTTTAGTAAGAACATTATGGGAACCCTACACCAACCGGAAACAAAACAATTTTGCATGTAACCGTCAGGTGTCAAGGCTATGCCCAGGCCCGGATCTATGGGGCGCAAAACCCCGCAATGCGGGGGGGCCCCAGGCCATGTCGGAGCAAAATTTAAACACTGCATTAGTAAACATCAATCAGTAATAAAAAAATTTCCAAATATGGAATTTCGAAAATTGATCCAATCTCGGAGACTGGGAAAGAGAAATTTTGCTCCGGAATATTTGGCGAGTGGTTACACTGTTACTGGTTTAGGCAAAGAAGATAGACGTGTTAGAATAGAAGGCTCATGCTGTACGTTTGGGTGAGGCAACTTTAGAATAGTTGGCTTCCCGTTTAGGTTGTTATTTTTCCAGTTGCGACTCGCTAGGTTATGTTTGTTATGTGTATCTTCCTTAGTGTTTTGTGACAAAGTAAAAGTGTTTTGTAACTTAACAAGGGTTTTAAGTGTTTGTGTTTTGTAACAAACAATAACAAAATACTGATGGAGCTAAGTGAAACAAGTGGTGCGGGCAAAAGACGAAAACGACGTTTACAGACAGAAACATTACATAGAACAAACAAAAAAATTACGTTGTTTCTTGTTCCTAGTCAAACCTCATTGGGAGTCACGGAAACTGGACCTACACCAGGTGAGTTAGATTGAGATTCAACCGTTTTATTCTGTCATTTGTAGATTGATAGTTTTCTGAACAAGTATCAAAAACCTTCACGAAGAAGACTGGCCAGCTTGATCAGAACACGTGAAAACTCATTTTACTCCAATTTCGACATACGGTATTGTTCATGTGATGATGGTGATTAAAGGTGCTAATAGTGTAATTTAACCTAAGTACCTATGCATTTAATACCATCAACATGTCTGGCGTAGTACCAGTATGTGCAATGTAAATTTTACCGAGAAAACTAAGGGGAGACGTCAATGAACGCGTTTCCATAAGAAATACATGTAATATGTAGGTACATTTATCTAAGTAATGGTATGGAATTTTTCTATGAAATTTTTACCACATATTCACTGTATACATATGTGTACTCAGTAGCTAAGTAACTGATCTATCTTTAAAACCTTACCTTGCAGAAATTATCTTGTACAGTGAAAAGTAATAAAATAATTTTACAAAAAAATATGATGGTAAACAATTTTTTTAATTTTATTTTTGAAAAAAATTATTTATTTTGGTACAGTTTATAGAAAACATATATCTTTATATACATACCAAATTCCAATGCTCTATGTTAGATACTTTAGGAGATAAATGTTCCTAAATATAAAAAACAACACTTTCGGGAAATAACAAAAAAACCAAATAAAGTGCAATAAATGCTTATTAAAATTGTCCACCACCATAGGAAATAGGAAGTATCTTTTTCTGAATCTCTGTCGTCTTTTTTTCTTTTTAGAACTCTTCTTTTTTGTTTAGCCTCCTTTGTTAGTTCCAATATAGCTTTTTCAGCCTTTTTGATTCGAAGGTTATCTTACCTTTATTCGATATAACCTTTATAACATATAAATCTGTATTAGGAAAATAATGTATGTAAAACAAGAAATATAACATATAACACACCAAGAGGCGCAGCGTTGTGAGTGTTATTACTAAAAAATCGGCCTGCATGTATACATTTTAATATTCTTTTAAGTATGTTAAAAACATAATTCATACGTAAAACTTACATATTCTTACTCAAAAAAAGTCGTAGAATAAGAAAAAAATAAAATTGAAAATTGCTAAAATAAAATTGAAATTGTCCAATCACGTTCACCAATACCAAAAGAAAGCCTTGAGAAGATAGTAAGGGAAAAAACCTTCCTCTGTAATGAAAAATTAATAATTATTATGATATTATATATACGTAGGTATATATGCCAAACCTTTAAAACTATTTTATAAATTTTATTACTCCATGTTCGCTAGGTAGCAACACCGTCACTTTTTTGCTTCTCTCACCATGCTTTAACATAGTACTGTCCTGTCTTTCCGACTGAAGGTTTTTGCAAGGATCCTCTTACTGACCAACCGACCGTTATTAATTTGAAATTCGTATTCATAAACTGCATTTTCCATTAAACCAATCTGTGGCTTTGTTTTTTTTCAGGCACTGAAACTTCCACTGCTTATGACATGACATCTGGCCTTGACACATTCCATCCTAGCAGTGAGACTTCTGTTCCTGTCTCCAAACCTCACCAGCTATCCAGAGATTTGATCCTGATTTTAAGACCGATAGTGTGACAGAAGATTCTCCCTCCACATCCACTAGAGACTTTCATTTTGATGACATCCAAGATGTTGCCACCATATCCACAAATAAGTCAAATTTGAGTGATGAATATTTCATTACTTGTTTGTTGAAACAGGAGAATCCAACTGATAAAGCTCATTTTGAAAATATTAATTTATCTGACAAGCTCAAGAATTTTATTGTTAAAACTGGAAGCTGCCAACCAAATGGTCCATTTTCCAAGGATGAAAAGAAAAGAGGATTCTCTACTGTCTACTACAAAACAGTTGCAGCAGCAGGACAGTCTTTACAAGTGAAATGGTTAAATTACTCAAAAAAGTTGGATTGTGCGTATTGCCTGCCATGTTTGGCTATTTTCTGGTGGTGAAAGTAAAAGTGGATGGGCCACTGGTATCAGAGACTGGCAAGGTTTGTCAAAAAAAATAAAAGTACACAGCAAATCTCAACAGCACATTTCAGCCTGTTTGGTCTTCCATGAATGGGAAGTACGTAAAAGAATTGACGAGTCCTTGGAAAATGAAAGAAAGTCTGAAGGTGAGTTTTGGGCCCAGGTTTTAAAGAGACTTTTTGATATTACGCTCATGTTAGCAAAAAAACGGTCTCGCATTTAGAGGCTCGAAGGAGCATAGTGGAAACTATGATGGCAACTTTCTATCATTGGTGCAGTTACTAGCCAAATATGACACTGTGATGGCACGAGTAATCAGTTTACCAAAGGTACATATCAAGTATCTCAGTCATGACATCCAAAATCAAATGATTCATTGCATGTCTTCACACTTGCAAGGCAAACTGTTGCAGAAAATTAATAATGCACCTTTTTTTTCATTAATTATTGATACAACACAAGATCTGTCAAAAAAAGATCAAATGAGTTTTGTTATTCGGTATGCAAGTTTCACAACCTGAAGTACAAGAGGGCTTGGAAAAAGAGAATTGTCGACAAATCAAGATTGAGGAAGTTTTTCTGGGATTTTTACAAGTGAGAGATCCAACTGCATCTGGACTCGCAACGCTAGTGTTAGATCATTTGCAAAAATTGGGTTTAGACTTTAAAAAGTGCAGAGGCCAGGGATATGATGGAGCTGCTGTGATGAGTGGTGCTTACTTAGGAGTGCAGAAGAGGTTGCGTGAAAAGGAGGGACTAGCTGTGTATGTGCATTGTACAGCACACAACTTAAACCTAGTCATCAACGATGCAGTCAGAAGTGTAAGAGAAGTGGCTAATTACTTCTCAGCTCTGCAGGATTTGTATGTTTACTTTGGTCATAGTATCAACAGATGGGACATTCTCTCTTCCATGACAGGTGAATCTACTGTCACACTAAAAAAGCTCAATCCAACTAGGTGGGCATCAAGGCATCAGTCCATTGTAGCTATCAAGGTGAGGTATCTTGATGTTATGAAGACCCTCAGAAAAATTTCACTCGTAAGTAAAAATAAGGACGAAGTGTCGGAAGCAAATCGACTGGCAAAAACTGTGGACTGCTTCCAGTTTGTCTTTCTGACTGTGATCCTGTCAAAGATATTTTCTGAAGTGAATGTAACTTCACAGCTTCTCAAGAGAAAAGAGACAGACCTTGGGAAGGCGTTAAGCACTCTTCAGGAAAGCAAAGAAACTCTGAAACAGATGAGAGGCGAATATGATAGCATGAAAGAGGAAGCCACAACTGTTGCTGCAAAATGGAAAGTGGAGCCTGTATTCTTACAGAAGAGACATCCAAAAGTGAAGAAGCACTTCTACGAACTGGCAGAGGATCATACATTTTCCGACTCGGAAACTTGCTTCAGGGTGAATGTTTTTAATGCCCTTTTGGATGTTGTCAACAGCCAAATAGACAACCATTTTTCTGCCCTGGAAAACGTGGTAGAAAGCTTTTCTGTACTGTTCCCCAAAGTTCTTCTTCAACTATCAGAAGATGAAATTTTAGCCAGAGCTGAAAAACTTCAAAAGAAGTATGAAAAAGACATTGGTTCATCCCTACCACTAGAGCTTATCTCCCTTCGCTCAGGATTAAAAAAAAAACAAATTTCTAAGCTCAATACAGTTTCCGAATTGGCAGCTCTTGTTTACATTGAGTTTGACACCATCGCATCAAGTTATCCTGAGGTATTAACTGCTCTGGCTTTATTCCTGACTCTACCTGTAACTGTTGCATCTGCTGAAAGGTCATTATCTGTCTTGAAGAGGGTTAAAAGCTACTTAAGGAGCTCGATGGAGCAGGAGAGAGTCAGTGAGCTTGGAATGTTAGCTATCAACCACGCAGAAGCCTCAGTTTTGGATAAGAGAGCACTGATAAGGGACTTTGCAGAAATGAAATCAAGAAGGAAGAATTTTTTTTGAAGGGTTTGTGACATTCAAGCTATTTGATTAATTTTGAATGATATGGTGTAATCTGGACTGATCGTACCAATCTCTGCATAAAGTTAAATGATTCTAATATCTGAACTGTTTAACATATTACTGATATTTCTAACGCTCCCTTACAAAATCTTTAACTAGTATGACACCCCTCTCTATCAAAAAATCTACTAACCCTTCTCTACCTCTAACTACCTACTACTTTAACTCAATTCGCCACCTTCTCTTAATATATAAAAAAAATACTCTCTAACCCTTTGTACATAGGATATGTGTTCCCCCCCCAAAAAAACTCATTTCCCATTATCTGGTTCCTGGATTCTACCTAAGGCAACCCCTTTCCACTAAATCGATACCAATCCCGTCCCAACTTATCATTATGTTGCGGACTCCCACATTACACTACCCCCTACTACAAAATTGCCATCCCCAAAATCTCAATCTCATTACCTTACTTCAAATACAACAAAATAACATCATTAATTATAAACATCAATATATCACTCAAAATCTACATATATTCTCCATTTCTACTGTGTCTCTACTTATACTCAAATTCTCTATTGCATGTATTTCATCTCTTATTCTCTTTAATACCTCAATATTTTCCAACTTGGACTAACTCAAACGTTTTACTCATACAATTACTATCACCCAACTTCTATCTTTTGCAACCCATTGAAAATTTTAACTATCACAACTTTATTTCATTCTTATTTAAATCTATAAACACATTGAAAACATATTATTATATTTTTATAATCCTTATTCCTAACAAACTACATGCAATTAACACAATAAGACATAATAAACACAATATAGGAAGTATGTAGTGCATCTATTTTTCAAATCAAAACAAAATTATTTAGTAGCGAGTCATCATTATTAAAATACAACAAATTTCTAATTCGTTACCCCCCTGGATAACCTCCCTGCCACACACACTATGACCCCCCCTGGACTGTGGCGTCCAGTTGCGTCCACAAGGACTGAAGTTTTGGAGGAATTTGACATCTCCGTGTCCTTGCTTCTGCGTTACATTTGAAAGGTTTAGATATCAACATATCTTTGTTCTATAGTTATGCGCCCTTAATGCGGGTCTACCACCTGGCTTTGCTGTGCCTCCTCGAACAGAGTGGCAGCCGCTGTTCCATAGTTCCGGGGGATTTCCCCTAGTTTTACCCCCCATTAATTTCTAATATAGACTAATTTCAAGCCAGCTATGGTCAAGGGACTTAATTTATGGCCATAGCTGACCGCTAGCCAAAACCACGATTAGTGCTGGTAAGGCAGTAATCGCCCGAAAAGTCGGGGAAATCATCTCTTCCTTCAGGCATGTATTCGTCATCATTAATATGCACGGCACGGCAATGTATCAAGTTACAATATAAAATTGTACAAAAGGGTGTGCCATGCATTTTCGCCATGTTGGCCTCCGATGGAGGTAACACTCTCTGTTACCCCCAACACTTTCCGCTATCTACTGGGGCACATGCCACCCCAGCAATAGCAACTTACTAACTAATTAATTAAAATTGAAAACTAAACTTTCTACCATTGCAGTTCCACACTCCACTGTTCTATCACTTCATTGAGCACCAATCTACCCCCCAAAATTATCCCACACATCTTGTATAATAATATAATATAACATATAGAAATTAACCTGGATTATTAGCATACATTAAACAAACAATCCTCTTTTTAAATAATTTATATAGAAACTTATAAACATTCTTGTTTAAAATTTTTCATTAACTTTTTTATTTATCATCATTCCATTATTTATCCTGTGCTGCAATTGGATTCCTCAAAATTTTCAAATTTATTATTAATCTATTTATTTTAACAATTATGTTATTCCACAAACTAAACCATTTGGTAATTATGCTCGATCCGGACTACGCTCAAATTGCGGTGAAATATTTCTTTTCCTATTCTTCTATACTATATAAGCACGAAAAAAATTATTTTAAACGGTGGTCGAACCTATTTACGGAGAAAAAAAATTAAATAATTACTCCCATAAGCGCGCATGTAAAGTGAATGACCGCCATGTTATCTAAGAAACGGCGCACAGTTACACAGCGAACGACGAGTTATGACGTCATTGCGGAGAGTACTCAGCGCTGTACTTCCTAAGTTTACGCGGCAAATAACGTAGCGTTTTGTGGCGCCTTATGGGAGAAATTATTTAATTTTTTGTCTTCGTAAATAGGTTCGACCACCGTTTAAAATTATTTTTCTCGTGTTTATATAGTATAGAAGAATAGAAAAAGAAATATTTCACGGCAATTTGAATATTTCACACAACACACACACACACACACATGTAATCCATGCATATAATTATGAAAAGATGAAAATCTTACCTTAATGTAGCAGGCCATTGTGTATTAAAATGTTACACAATTACACAAAGTAAAGGACTGAAAATCACATTACGCGGAGTACCCAGCGCTGTACTTCATAAATTTATAAAGTAATCGGCTCAATATTACAATCGTTATTAATAGTAAATAACCCTAAACAACAGAAATAATTAAACCATAATTAATAACACCGCACAATTACACAAACACAAACTAAAGCACTGAAAATCACAAAATACATTCCCACACACACGATCTGACGGCAGCATTTTCTCTATACCCTAAACGGCCAAACCGCTCTTTTCCTCTTAACCAATTACAAATCAGAGATTACAAAATTTTGAACTCAGCCAATCAAAAGTCAGCATTATGTCGGCGTTTGGTAATTTTTGGCGTTTGGCAAAATTTGTCCGTTTTTCAGCAATTTCCTCAACTCGCTTTTCATACAGTCCAATTTTTGCGGTTCGCCTTAATTTTTGCAAGAATTATCTGGAACAATTAACTATATCCCGCGGCCCTTTGGGCCGCCTCTCCGAACCTAACCGGCAGGCATCGGCTCAACTCGCTTTTCATTCAACTCGCTTGTAAATGTTTGGAAAATGGTTCGCCTTAAGTTTTGCAAGAATTATCTGGAACAATGAACTATATCCCGCGGCCCTTCGGGCCGCCTCTCCGAACCTAACCGGGAGGCATCGGCTCAACTCGCTTTTCATCCAACTCGCTTGTAAATGTTTGGAAAATGGTTCGCCTTAATTTTTGCAAGAATTATCTGGAACAATGAACTATATCCCGCTGCCCTTCGGGCCGCCTCTCCGAACCTAACCGGCAGGCATCGGCTCAACTCGCTTTTCATCCAACTCGCTTGTAAATGTTTGGAAAATGGTGCGCCTTAATTTTTGCAAGAATTATCTGGAACAATGAACTATATCCCGCGGCCCTTCGGGCCGCCTCTCCGAACCTAACCGGCAGGCATCGGCTCAACTCGCTTTTCATCCAACTCGCTTGTAAATGTTTGGAAAATGGTTCTCCTTCATTTTTGCAAGAATTATATACATCCCAAAGGCCAATTTGCAGCGACAGCTGATGTACAAGCGGTGACGTCACGCGCCGTCCTGTACCGGTGTACACATTCACAGTCTGAAAATGGCGTTCACCGGCTATTGCATGTGTTCTTATGTGAGTAATTATTTAATTTTTTTTCTCCGTAAATAGGTTCGACCACCGTTTAAAATAATTTTTTTCGTGCTTATATAGTATAGAAGAATAGGAAAAGAAATATTTCACCGCAATTTGAGCATAGTCCGGATCGAGCATAATTACCAACCATTTAACATTCATTTATTTATTCATTAATTGTCGTTAAATTGAAATCTCATCAAATAATTTAAATTCATTATAAAAATTCAAACATATAACATTCAATCACAATATTTAAACATCTAAAATTATTTACTTCAATTTAGTATTAAAACACAACATATTTCAATCATTATCATAAATTTACAAAGCATTAATTATTGTCTTCATAATTATTTTTATTATTCATTTAGACTGCAAAATATTAATAATATTATTATTATTATCACAATATTTTCTACTACATATACACATTGGTTCCCTAACATTTTACAATACACACAATTTAATTCACTACAAATATATTTACAAACTTTTGTCATTTACTGTTCAATTGTTTCACACTTCATATGTCCAAATCTGCAAGGTCATTACCATAAATTGCAATATTTAAATTGTCCATTCACTGATTTTTATTTCAACCTCCATCATCGTATATATATCGAATATATTTATAACATGCATCATTGTTATCCACATACAATTTATTATTATTATTATTATTATTATTATAATCCATTAACTTCATTTCATTCGTTACGCCATTATAATTTATAGGGTTATTCCCTATTAATATTTCATAAACCTTGTCAACATAAGTTATTATTGTCCAGTCTCCATCAGTATTATTGGTCAACGTCAGGTAAGTTGTTTTATCATTTTTATATTCCTCTACTATTACATCAGGTAAGTCATTATCGTTTATAAAAATATTATCAAAATAATTCCCTATCTCTCTTTCGACAGGTAAGTATTTTATATGGTTCATCTTCACCCCTTCTAATCTTTTTCTCAATTCATCATAGTTTCTTTTTAACTTATATAACTCTATCTCTCTCTCAATACACAACTCTCTCTCTTCATAACACCACATCACACTCTCACAATTATTACAGACAGAGGGTACAACATTATACAACATCAATATATACTTCAATTCATCTACCAATACGGGTCTCTCGCCCTTCAAAAACAACATTTGTGAACACCTTGGTTCAGAAAAATTAATGGGAAAATTTACCCTCTGCCCACATTCAACTACTATATTATTTTTCCACTCTCTCTCTACTTCATCAATACACCTTAACATCTCATAATCACATTCCCCAAACTCATCAGTACTCTCTGATATGACATTTTCAATTATATTATTATTCTCATTATTTTCAACAACATCATTATTATTTATTAATTCTTTATCTGGCATCGTATTTTTACATTTGTCACTACAATTTTCATTTGTTTTATTTTCTCCCACACATACACACTCTCTTGACTCATTTGCTGCTCTTTCTACTTCACTACATATTTCGCTCAACTTACTCTCAATACTACACAGTGAATTAGTTAATACATCAAACCTAGCATCATTCATGTCAAAACGTTTATTTAATTCAGTATTCTGTATATCTAATTTCTCATTTATACTGCTTTTAAATTCTTGCATCTCGTTTTTCTGTTCGTCAAATTTGGTGTCAAAATTACTGTTTTGCTTTAGGATTAATTGCAACATTTTCATTACATCATTATTAAATTGACTGTTACATTTTGTTGAAGTCGGGGTCAATTGCACACCCGAATCTTCAGTTACATTACTCTGATCACTCGTATTTAATTCTGTTTTATCTTTACTCACACTCGGAGTCGAATGTATTTCAAAACTGCTCATACTTGAGTCGTCAAAATTTTTGACACTATTTTCATTTGCTTTATTCTCGTTATCTGACATTTTTTAAACTCTTAGATATATTTCTTTGTAAAATATTACTATAGGTAACACATACTTATTAAAAAAAAATATTCTACTCACCCATACTACACATAATCATAACATAACCTTATCTTTATACGTTTATTTTACGTACCCACAAAAAATTTATTTCCTATTCCAAATAACCATTCTGCTCTTCCAGTAGGCCTATATTTTATATAAATTTCTTTATATAAAATTGTCCCTGTTCAGAAGCCAATGTTATGTTTTATTTTATTGATTTTAATAAAATAAATAAAACATGATTGATTTTTTAAATTTATTCAATTTTTACTGTCTAACTTTGTCAGGCGCCATCTTGCATTGCCAACTACGTATGAAAAAATATGGGTACTTACCATTTTCGGGTCCTTTTTAGGCGAACTCAGGAGCAGAATGGTTTATTTGCAATAATTAATTTAATTCACATTGGCAATGAACAAAAGGTTTATTTACTCTATAATGCACACAACAAAAAAATAAAACTTCTTTTCCTGCACTTACATACTATTGCAAATTTAGCTATAAACTCATGAAATGAATGCCATTAAAATTAATTTCCTTACATCTTTTCCATTATTGATTTGGTCTTATTTATTAATTATATTTCTTTCTTTTACCCACAAACCAGCACTTCTTATTTTAATATATAATTAAACAAAAACCCCCACACTCGCTCACATACTACCCATTTTAGATTTTCCCCTTAAACTCCTATTTTATTTAATTTGCCCTATCTGTTTTGGTTTTCTGAAAAAAATAAACTTTTATAATTCTGTGTATATCCTGGTAAAACTTATCTGCCTTGAGTCCGAATTCTAGTCCAGTAGACGTCACATTGCTTTACGTGCGCACTTTCACCTTTTTTTATAATTTCTGAATTGTTATATTGTAAAGAAAACTGTTAATCACATTTTTAATAAGAATTTTGATGTTTAAGTCATATTTTAAATATATTATTCACATTCTTTCGGTACTGCGGGCGACTAAAACTTCGCCTAAAACTGGCGAGCCGGCGGACGCGCAAAACGACTCGCGTCCGACACTTGTAGTTGTTATTTTCCGACTGCCTTTGTTTGCTGTGTGTCACAAAGCTGCTGGCGTCGACACACCTACATTCCTCGTTATGTAAGGCGCTGACGTAACATCGCCTGACGTTCAATTACATAACTTGTTGATGCTGTTTTGTGTGTCATTGGTTGACCTTGGCACAGTTTCGTCGGTTGTTTACTCGTTTTATAAAATATTACTGAATAATTGTTACGTATAATGTCACCAGCAGTGCTGCCACTGTCGCTACCACTGAATTTACCTTTGTTTACGTTTGTCCCTATCATAGTAAAAAAAATGTTATTTGTTTTAATAAAAAAATACAAATTTCTCTATATTACCTCAAAATAGGCCCAAAAATGCCCCGTTACAATACCCCCTCAATGAGATATTTTATGCCGAAGCATAAAAAATCTCATTGACACATTCATACTTGCTAAATGGATCAGCCAGGATATGTCGCCACAACCCCCTGTATGGTTTACAAAAAAAAAAATTATAATCAACTCACCCTTGGTCCGGTGACTGTGACCGCACCTGAATGACAATACTGGACTTCTCTATCGAGATCCCAACACCGTAGAGTCAGACAGATACTTAACGCCCCTGATCTGACGCGCTGGCCAGCTCAGGTCCGCCGCCACAGCATCACCAAACACTGAAACAACAAATCAAATATCAAATAGTGGCCTTATACAACACCATATCCCCAACTGATCTGTTTCCCCCTAGCGGTGCTGGTTTGCGCTAATAAGCACTGGTTTTGTTTTTTCACTTACTTCTAACATATATATCAAAATACCTAACAACAACATGATACCCATTTTAAAATTCCATAATCTCATTCTATCTACTTTCTCTTGTTAACTTTTATCCCAAAATTCAAAATTTATGCCCTGATTCCCATCAGAATTTAAATAAACATTCCCCATCACCATATTATACATCTCTGTCATCCCCAATTTGCATTTAAAATATTTAAATTCATAAAACTCTCTTACACTAACAAACACAATATAACATAAGAAAACATAGTACATTCATAATTCACATTGTTATTATTATCTTAAAATAAACAATTTGTATTTAAAATGTTACACACCTTACACCATTCAATTTGCATATAAAATCATAAAAATTGCATTTTAATCTCAATTTAACTTTTATTAATTCGTTTCTCAAAAAATTTTTTTTTTTTTTTTTCAATCTTCGTTTTACACATCATTTCATTTATTATTCCATTTCATTAACTTGGGTGATTCTACGTTATTCATTATAATTCACTTTATCAACTTGGCATTTACCCATAATCTTACCCCTTTTATTACTCTAACGCTCCCTTACAAAATCTTTAACTAGTATGACACCCCTCTCTATCAAAAAATCTACTAACCCTTCTCTACCTCTAACTACTTACTACTTTAACTCAATTCGCCACCTTCTCTCAATATATAAAAAAAATACTCTCTAACCCTTTGTACATAGGATATGTGTTCCCCCCCCCAAAACTCATTTCCCATTATCTGGTTCCTGGATTCTACCTAAGGCAACCCCTTTCCACTAAATCGATACCAATCCCGTCCCAACTTATCATTATGTTGCGGACTCCCACATTACACTACCCCCTACTACAAAATTGCCATCCCCAAAATCTCAATCTCATTACCTTACTTCAAATACAACAAAATAACATCATTAATTATAAACATCAATATATCACTCAAAATCTACATATATTCTCCATTTCTACTGTGTCTCTACTTATACTCAAATTCTCTATTGCATGTATTTCATCTCTTATTCTCTTTAATACCTCAATATTTTCCAACTTGGACTAACTCAAACGTTTTACTCAAACAATTACTATCACCCAACTTCTATCTTTTGCAACCCATTGAAAATTTTAACTATCACAACTTTATTTCATTCTTATTTAAATCTATAAACACATTGAAAACATATTATTATATTTTTATAATCCTTATTCCTAACAAACTACATGCAATTAACACAATAAGACATAATAAACACAATATAGGAAGTATGTAGTGCATCTATTTTTCAAATCAAAACAAAATTATTTAGTAGCGAGTCATCATTATTAAAATACAACAAATTTCTAATTCGTTACCCCCCTGGATAACCTCCCTGCCACACACACTATGACCCCCCTGGACTGTGGCGTCCAGTTGCGTCCACAAGGACTGAAGTTTTGGAGGAATTTGACATCTCCGTGTCCTTGCTTCTGCGTTACATTTGAAAGGTTTAGATATCAACATATCTTTGTTCTATAGTTATGCGCCCTTAATGCGGGTCTACCACCTGGCTTTGCTGTGCCTCCTCGAACAGAGTGGCAGCCGCTGTTCCATAGTTCCGGGGGATTTCCCCTAGTTTTACCCCCCATTAATTTCTAATATAGACTAATTTCAAGCCAGCTATGGTCAAGGGACTTAATTTATGGCCATAGCTGACCGCTAGCCAAAACCACGATTAGTGCTGGTAAGGCAGTAATCGCCCGAAAAGTCGGGGAAATCATCTCTTCCTTCAGGCATGTATTCGTCATCATTAATATGCACGGCACGGCAATTTATCAAGTTACAATATAAAATTGTACATAAGGGTGTGCCGTGCATTTTCGCCATGTTGGCCTCCGATGGAGGTAACACTCTCTGTTACCCCCAACACTTTCCGCTATCTACTGGGGCACATGCCACCCCAGCAATAGCAACTTACTAACTAATTAATTAAAATTGAAAACTAAACTTTCTACCATTGCAGTTCCACACTCCACTGTTCTATCACTTCATTGAGCACCAATCTACCCCCCAAAATTATCCCACACATCTTGTATAATAATATAATATAACATATAGAAATTAACCTGGATTATTAGCATACATTAAACAAACAATCCTCTTTTTAAATAATTTATATAGAAACTTATAAACATTCTTGTTTAAAATTTTTCATTAACTTTTTTATTTATCATCATTCCATTATTTATCCTGTGCTGCAATTGGATTCCTCAAAATTTTCAAATTTATTATCAATCTATTTATTTTAACAATTATGTTATTCCACAAACTAAACCATTTGGTAATTATGCTCGATCCGGACTATGCTCAAATTGCGGTGAAATATTTCTTTTCCTATTCTTCTATACTATATAAGCACGAAAACAATTATTTTAAACGGTGGTCGAACCTATTTACGGAGAAAAAAAATTAAATAATTACTCCCATAAGCGCGCATGTAAAGTGAATGACCGCCATGTTATCTAAGAAACGGCGCACAGTTACACAGCGAACGACGAGTTATGACGTCATTGCGGAGAGTACTCAGCGCTGTACTTCCTAAGTTTACGCGGCAAATAACGTAGCGTTTTGTGGCGCCTTATGGGAGAAATTATTTAATTTTTTGTCTTCGTAAATAGGTTCGACCACCGTTTAAAATTATTTTTCTCGTGTTTATATAGTATAGAAGAATAGAAAAAGAAATATTTCACGGCAATTTGAATATTTCACACAACACACACACACATGTAATCCATGCATATAATTATGAAAAGATGAAAATCTTACCTTAATGTAGCAGGCCATTGTGTATTAAAATGTTACACAATTACACAAAGTAAAGGACTGAAAATCACATTACGCGGAGTACCCAGCGCTGTACTTCATAAATTTATAAAGTAATCGGCTCAATATTACAGTCGTTATTAATAGTAAATAACCCTAAACAACAGAAATAATTAAACCATAATTAATAACACCGCACAATTACACAAACACAAACTGAAGCACTGAAAATCACAAAATACATTCCCACACACACGATCTGACGGCAGCATTTTCTCTATACCCTAAACGGCCAAACCGCTCTTTTCCTCTTAACCAATTACAAATCAGAGATTACAAAATTTTGAACTCAGCCAATCAAAAGTCAGCATTATGTCGGCGTTTGGTAATTTTTGGCGTTTGGCAAAATTTGTCCGGTTTTCAGCAATTTCCTCAACTCGCTTTTCATACAGTCCAATTTTTGCGGTTCGCCTTAATTTTTGCAAGAATTATCTGGAACAATTAACTATATCCCGCGGCCCTTCGGGCCGCCTCTCCGAACCTAACCGGCAGGCATCGGCTCAACTCGCTTGTAAATGTTTGGAAAATGGTTCGCCTTAAGTTTTGCAAGAATTATCTGGAACAATGAACTATATCCCGCGGCCCTTCGGGCCGCCTCTCCGAACCTAACCGGCAGGCATCGGCTCAACTCGCTTTTCATCCAACTCGCTTGTAAATGTTTGGAAAATGGTGCGCCTTAATTTTTGCAAGAATTATCTGGAACAATGAACTATATCCCGCGGCCCTTCGGGCCGCCTCTCCGAACCTAACCGGCAGGCATCGGCTCAACTCGCTTTTCATCCAACTCGCTTGTAAATGTTTGGAAAATGGTTCTCCTTCATTTTTGCAAGAATTATATACATCCCAAAGGCCAATTTGCAGCGACAGCTGATGTACAAGCGGTGACATCACGCGCCGTCCTGTACCGGTGTACACATTCACAGTCTGAAAATGGCGTTCACCGGCTATTGCATGCGTTCTTATGTGAGTAATTATTTAATTTTTTTTCTCCGTAAATAGGTTCGACCACCGTTTAAAATAATTTTTTTCGTGCTTATATAGTATAGAAGAATAGGAAAAGAAATATTTCACCGCAATTTGAGCATAGTCCGGATCGAGCATAATTACCAACCATTTAACATTCATTTATTTATTCATTAATTGTCATTAAATTGAAATCTCATCAAATAATTTAAATTCATTATAAAAATTCAAACATATAACATTCAATCACAATATTTAAACATCTCAAATTATTTACTTCAATTTAGTATTAAAACACAACATATTTCAATCATTATCAAAAATTTACAAAGCATTAATTATTGTCTTCATAATTATTTTTATTATTCATTTAGACTGCAAAATATTAATAATATTATTATTATTATCACAACATTTTCTACTACATATACACATTGGTTCCCTAACATTTTACAATACACACAATTTAATTCACTACAAATATATTTACTAACTTTTGTCATTTACTGTTCAATTGTTTCACACTTCATATGTCCAAATCTGCAAGGTCATTACCATAAATTGCAATATTTAAATTGTCCATTCACTGATTTTTATTTCAACCTCCATCATCGTATATATATCGAATATATTTATAACATGCATCATTGTTATCCACATACAATTTATTATTATTATTATTATTATTATTATTATAATCCATTAACTTCATTTCATTCATTAAGCCATTATAATTTATAGGGTTATTCCCTATTAATATTTCATAAACCTTGTCAACATAAGTTATTATTGTACAGTCTCCATCAGTATTATTGGTCAACGTCAGGTAAGTTGTTTTATCATTTTTATATTCCTCTACTATTACGTCAGGTAAGTCATTATCGTTTATAAAAATATTATCAAAATAATTCCCTATCTCTCTTTCGACAGGTAAGTATTTTATATGGTTCATCTTCACCCCTTCTAATCTTTTTCTCAATTCATCATAGTTTCTTTTTAACTTATATAACTCTATCTCTCTCTCAATACACAACTCTCTCTCTTCATAACACCACATCACACTCTCACAATTATTACAGACAGAGGGTACAACATTATACAACATCAATATATACTTCAATTCATCTACCAATACGGGTCTCTCGCCCTTCAAAAACAACATTTGTGAACACCTTGGTTCAGAAAAATTAATGGGAAAATTTACCCTCTGCCCACATTCAACTACTATATTATTTTTCCACTCTCTCTCTACTTCATCAATACACCTTAACATCTCATAATCACATTCCCCAAACTCATCAGTACTCTCTGATATGACATTTTCAATTATATTATTATTCTCATTATTTTCAACAACATCATTATTATTTATTAATTCTTTATCTGGCATCGTATTTTTACATTTGTCACTACAATTTTCATTTGTTTTATTTTCTCCCACACATACACACTCTCTTGACTCATTTGCTGCTCTTTCTACTTCACTACATATTTCGCTCAACTTACTCTCAATACTACACAGTGAATTAGTTAATACATCAAACCTAGCATCATTCATGTCAAAACGTTTATTTAATTCAGTATTCTGTATATCTAATTTCTCATTTATACTGCTTTTAAATTCTTGCATCTCGTTTTTCTGTTCGTCAAATTTGGTGTCAAAATTACTGTTTTGCTTTAGGATTAATTGCAACATTTTCATTACATCATTATTAAATTGACTGTTACATTTTGTTGAAGTCGGGGTCAATTGCACACCCGAATCTTCAGTTACATTACTCTGATCACTCGTATTTAATTCTGTTTTATCTTTACTCACACTCGGAGTCGAATGTATTTCAAAACTGCTCATACTTGAGTCGTCAAAATTTTTGACACTATTTTCATTTGCTTTATTCTCGTTATCTGACATTTTTTAAACTCTTTTAGATATATTTCTTTGTAAAATATTACTATAGGTAACACATACTTATTAAAAAAAAATATTCTACTCACCCATACTACACATAATCATAACATAACCTTATCTTTATACGTTTATTTTACGTACCCACAAAAAATTTATTTCCTATTCCAAATAACCATTCTGCTCTTCCAGTAGGCCTATATTTTATATAAATTTCTTTATATAAAATTGTCCCTGTTCAGAAGCCAATGTTATGTTTTATTTTATTGATTTTAATAAAATAAATAAAACATGATTGATTTTTTAAATTTATTCAATTTTTACTGTCTAACTTTGTCAGGCGCCATCTTGCATTGCCAACTACGTATGAAAAAATATGGGTACTTACCATTTTCGGGTCCTTTTTAGGCGAACTCAGGAGCAGAATGGTTTATTTGCAATAATTAATTTAATTCACATTGGCAATGAACAAAAGGTTTATTTACTCTATAATGCACACAACAAAAAAATAAAACTTCTTTTCCTGCACTTACATACTATTGCAAATTTAGCTATAAACTCATGAAATGAATGCCATTAAAATTAATTTCCTTACATCTTTTCCATTATTGATTTGGTCTTATTTATTAATTATATTTCTTTCTTTTACCCACAAACCAGCACTTCTTATTTTAATATATAATTAAACAAAAACCCCCACACTCGCTCACATACTACCCATTTTAGATTTTCCCCTTAAACTCCTATTTTATTTAATTTGCCCTATCTGTTTTGGTTTTCTGAAAAAAATAATATACTTTTATAATTCTGTGTATATCCTGGTAAAACGTATCTGCCTTGAGTCCGAATTCTAGTCCAGTAGACGTCACATTGCTTTACGTGCGCACTTTCACCTTTTTTTATAATTTCTGAATTGTTATATTGTAAAGAAAACTGTTAATCACATTTTTAATAAGAATTTTGATGTTTAAGTCATATTTTAAATATATTATTCACATTCTTTCGGTACTGCGGGCGACTAAAACTTCGCCTAAAACTGGCGAGCCGGCGGACGCGCAAAACGACTCGCGTCCGACACTTGTAGTTGTTATTTTCCGACTGCCTTTGTTTGCTGTGTGTCACAAAGCTGCTGGCGTCGACACACCTACATTCCTCGTTATGTAAGGCGCTGACGTAACATCGCCTGACGTTCAATTACATAACTTGTTGATGCTGTTTTGTGTGTCATTGGTTGACCTTGGCACAGTTTCGTCGGTTGTTTACTCGTTTTATAAAATATTACTGAATAATTGTTACGTATAATGTCACCAGCAGTGCTGCCACTGTCGCTACCACTGAATTTACCTTTGTTTACGTTTGTCCCTATCATAGTAAAAAAAATGTTATTTGTTTTAATAAAAAAATACAAATTTCTCTATATTACCTCAAAATAGGCCCAAAAATGCCCCGTTACAATACCCCCTCAATGAGATATTTTATGCCGAAGCATAAAAAATCTCATTGACACATTCATACTTGCTAAAGGGATCAGCCAGGATATGTCGCCACAACCCCCTGTATGGTTTACAAAAAAAAAAATTATAATCAACTCACCCTTGGTCCGGTGACTGTGACCGCACCTGAATGACAATACTGGACTTCTCTATCGAGATCCCAACACCGTAGAGTCAGACAGATACTTAACGCCCCTGATCTGACGCGCTGGCCAGCTCAGGTCCGCCGCCACAGCATCACCAAACACTGAAACAACAAATCAAATATCAAATAGTGGCCTTATACAACACCATATCCCCAACTGATCTGTTTCCCCCTAGCGGTGCTGGTTTGCGCTAATAAGCACTGGTTTTGTTTTTTCACTTACTTCTAACATATATATCAAAATACCTAACAACAACATGATACCCATTTTAAAATTCCATAATCTCATTCTATCTACTTTCTCTTGTTAACTTTTATCCCAAAATTCAAAATTATTGCCCTGATTCCCATCAGAATTTAAATAAACATTCCCCATTACCATATTATACATCTCTGTCATCCCCAATTTGCATTTAAAATATTTAAATTCATAAAACTCTCTTACACTAACAAACACAATATAACATAAGAAAACATAGTACATTCATAATTCACATTGTTATTATTATCTTAAAATAAACAATTTGTATTTAAAATGTTACACACTTTACATCATTCAATTTGCATATAAAATCATAAAAATTGCATTTTAATCTCAATTTAACTTTTATTAATTCGTTTCTCAAAAAAATTTTTTTTTTTTTTTCAATCTTCGTTTTACACATCATTTTATTTATTATTCCATTTCATTAACTTGGGTGATTCTACGTTATTCATTATAATTCACTTTATCAACTTGGCATTTACCCATAATCTTACCCCTTTTATTACTCTAACGCTCCCTTACAAAATCTTTAACTAGTATGACACCCCTCTCTATCAAAAAATCTACTAACCCTTCTCTACCTCGAACTACTTACTACTTTAACTCAATTCGCCACCTTCTCTCAATATATAAAAAAAATACTCTCTAACCCTTTGTACATAGGATATGTGTTCCCCCCCCCAAAAACTCATTTCCCATTATCTGGTTCCTGGATTCTACCTAAGGCAACCCCTTTCCACTAAATCGATACCAATCCCGTCCCAACTTATCATTATGTTGCGGACTCCCACATTACACTACCCCCTACTACAAAATTGCCATCCCCAAAATCTCAATCTCATTACCTTACTTCAAATACAACAAAATAACATCATTAATTATAAACATCAATATATCACTCAAAATCTACATATATTCTCCATTTCTACTGTGTCTCTACTTATACTCAAATTCTCTATTGCATGTATTTCATCTCTTATTCTCTTTAATACCTCAATATTTTCCAACTTGGACTAACTCAAACGTTTTACTCAAACAATTACTATCACCCAACTTCTATCTTTTGCAACCCATTGAAAATTTTAACTATCACAACTTTATTTCATTCTTATTTAAATCTATAAACACATTGAAAACATATTATTATATTTTTATAATCCTTATTCCTAACAAACTACATGCAATTAACACAATAAGACATAATAAACACAATATAGGAAGTATGTAGTGCATCTATTTTTCAAATCAAAACAAAATTATTTAGTAGCGAGTCATCATTATTAAAATACAACAAATTTCTAATTCGTTACCCCCCTGGATAACCTCCCTGCCACACACACTATGACCCCCCTGGACTGTGGCGTCCAGTTGCGTCCACAAGGACTGAAGTTTTGGAGGAATTTGACATCTCCGTGTCCTTGCTTCTGCGTTACATTTGAAAGGTTTAGATATCAACATATCTTTGTTCTATAGTTATGCGCCCTTAATGCGGGTCTACCACCTGGCTTTGCTGTGCCTCCTCGAACAGAGTGGCAGCCGCTGTTCCATAGTTCCGGGGGATTTCCCCTAGTTTCACCCCCCATTAATTTCTAATATAGACTAATTTCAAGCCAGCTATGGTCAAGAGACTTAATTTATGGCCATAGCTGACCGCTAGCCAAAACCACGATTAGTGCTGGTAAGGCAGTAATCGCCCGAAAAGTCGGGGAAATCATCTCTTCCTTCAGGCATGTATTCGTCATCATTAATATGCACGGCACGGCAATTTATCAAGTTACAATATAAAATTGTACATAAGGGTGTGCCGTGCATTTTCGCCATGTTGGCCTCCGATGGAGGTAACACTCTCTGTTACCCCCAACACTTTCCGCTATCTACTGGGGCACATGCCACCCCAGCAATAGCAACTTACTAACTAATTAATTAAAATTGAAAACTAAACTTTCTACCATTGCAGTTCCACACTCCACTGTTCTATCACTTCATTGAGCACCAATCTACCCCCCAAAATTATCCCACACATCTTGTATAATAATATAATATAACATATAGAAATTAACCTGGATTATTAGCATACATTAAACAAACAATCCTCTTTTTAAATAATTTATATAGAAACTTATAAACATTCTTGTTTAAAATTTTTCATTAACTTTTTTATTTATCATCATTCCATTATTTATCCTGTGCTGCAATTGGATTCCTCAAAATTTTCAAATTTATTATCAATCTATTTATTTTAACAATTATGTTATTCCACAAACTAAACCATTTGGTAATTATGCTCGATCCGGACTATGCTCAAATTGCGGTGAAATATTTCTTTTCCTATTCTTCTATACTATATAAGCACGAAAACAATTATTTTAAACGGTGGTCGAACCTATTTACGGAGAAAAAAAATTAAATAATTACTCCCATAAGCGCGCATGTAAAGTGAATGACCGCCATGTTATCTAAGAAACGGCGCACAGTTACACAGCGAACGACGAGTTATGACGTCATTGCGGAGAGTACTCAGCGCTGTACTTCCTAAGTTTACGCGGCAAATAACGTAGCGTTTTGTGGCGCCTTATGGGAGAAATTATTTAATTTTTTGTCTTCGTAAATAGGTTCGACCACCGTTTAAAATTATTTTTCTCGTGTTTATATAGTATAGAAGAATAGAAAAAGAAATATTTCACGGCAATTTGAATATTTCACACAACACACACACACATGTAATCCATGCATATAATTATGAAAAGATGAAAATCTTACCTTAATGTAGCAGGCCATTGTGTATTAAAATGTTACACAATTACACAAAGTAAAGGACTGAAAATCACATTACGCGGAGTACCCAGCGCTGTACTTCATAAATTTATAAAGTAATCGGCTCAATATTACAGTCGTTATTAATAGTAAATAACCCTAAACAACAGAAATAATTAAACCATAATTAATAACACCGCACAATTACACAAACACAAACTGAAGCACTGAAAATCACAAAATACATTCCCACACACACGATCTGACGGCAGCATTTTCTCTATACCCTAAACGGCCAAACCGCTCTTTTCCTCTTAACCAATTACAAATCAGAGATTACAAAATTTTGAACTCAGCCAATCAAAAGTCAGCATTATGTCGGCGTTTGGTAATTTTTGGCGTTTGGCAAAATTTGTCCGGTTTTCAGCAATTTCCTCAACTCGCTTTTCATACAGTCCAATTTTTGCGGTTCGCCTTAATTTTTGCAAGAATTATCTGGAACAATTAACTATATCCCGCGGCCCTTCGGGCCGCCTCTCCGAACCTAACTGGCAGGCATCGGCTCAACTCGCTTGTAAATGTTTGGAAAATGGTTCGCCTTAAGTTTTGCAAGAATTATCTGGAACAATGAACTATATCCCGCGGCCCTTCGGGCCGCCTCTCCGAACCTAACCGGCAGGCATCGGCTCAACTCGCTTTTCATCCAACTCGCTTGTAAATGTTTGGAAAATGGTTCGCCTTAATTTTTGCAAGAATTATCTGGAACAATGAACTATATCCCGCGGCCCTTCGGGCCGCCTCTCCGAACCTAACCGGCAGGCATCGGCTCAACTCGCTTTTCATCCAACTCGCTTGTAAATGTTTGGAAAATGGTGCGCCTTAATTTTTGCAAGAATTATCTGGAACAATGAACTATATCCCGCGGCCCTTCGGGCCGCCTCTCCGAACCTAACCGGCAGGCATCGGCTCAACTCGCTTTTCATCCAACTCGCTTGTAAATGTTTGGAAAATGGTTCTCCTTCATTTTTGCAAGAATTATATACATCCCAAAGGCCAATTTGCAGCGACAGCTGATGTACAAGCGGTGACGTCACGCGCCGTCCTGTACCGGTGTACACATTCACAGTCTGAAAATGGCGTTCACCGGCTATTGCATGCGTTCTTATGTGAGTAATTATTTAATTTTTTTTCTCCGTAAATAGGTTCGACCACCGTTTAAAATAATTTTTTTCGTGCTTATATAGTATAGAAGAATAGGAAAAGAAATATTTCACCGCAATTTGAGCATAGTCCGGATCGAGCATAATTACCAACCATTTAACATTCATTTATTTATTCATTAATTGTCATTAAATTGAAATCTCATCAAATAATTTAAATTCATTATAAAAATTCAAACATATAACATTCAATCACAATATTTAAACATCTCAAATTATTTACTTCAATTTAGTATTAAAACACAACATATTTCAATCATTATCAAAAATTTACAAAGCATTAATTATTGTCTTCATAATTATTTTTATTATTCATTTAGACTGCAAAATATTAATAATATTATTATTATTATCACAACATTTTCTACTACATATACACATTGGTTCCCTAACATTTTACAATACACACAATTTAATTCACTACAAATATATTTACAAACTTTTGTCATTTACTGTTCAATTGTTTCACACTTCATATGTCCAAATCTGCAAGGTCATTACCATAAATTGCAATATTTAAATTGTCCATTCACTGATTTTTATTTCAACCTCCATCATCGTATATATATCGAATATATTTATAACATGCATCATTGTTATCCACATACAATTTATTATTATTATTATTATTATTATTATTATTATTATAATCCATTAACTTCATTTCATTCGTTACGCCATTATAATTTATAGGGTTATTCCCTATTAATATTTCATAAACCTTGTCAACATAAGTTATTATTTTCCAGTCTCCATCAGTATTATTGGTCAACGTCAGGTAAGTTGTTTTATCATTTTTATATTCCTCTACTATTACATCAGGTAAGTCATTATCGTTTATAAAAATATTATCAAAATAATTCCCTATCTCTCTTTCGACAGGTAAGTATTTTATATGGTTCATCTTCACCCCTTCTAATCTTTTTCTCAATTCATCATAGTTTCTTTTTAACTTATATAACTCTATCTCTCTCTCAATACACAACTCTCTCTCTTCATAACACCACATCACACTCTCACAATTATTACAGACAGAGGGTACAACATTATACAACATCAATATATACTTCAATTCATCTACCAATACGGGTCTCTCGCCCTTCAAAAACAACATTTGTGAACACCTTGGTTCAGAAAAATTAATGGGAAAATTTACCCTCTGCCCACATTCAACTACTATATTATTTTTCCACTCTCTCTCTACTTCATCAATACACCTTAACATCTCATAATCACATTCCCCAAACTCATCAGTACTCTCTGATATGACATTTTCAATTATATTATTATTCTCATTATTTTCAACAACATCATTATTATTTATTAATTCTTTATCTGGCATCGTATTTTTACATTTGTCACTACAATTTTCATTTGTTTTATTTTCTCCCACACATACACACTCTCTTGACTCATTTGCTGCTCTTTCTACTTCACTACATATTTCGCTCAACTTACTCTCAATACTACACAGTGAATTAGTTAATACATCAAACCTAGCATCATTCATGTCAAAACGTTTATTTAATTCAGTATTCTGTATATCTAATTTCTCATTTATACTGCTTTTAAATTCTTGCATCTCGTTTTTCTGTTCGTCAAATTTGGTGTCAAAATTACTGTTTTGCTTTAGGATTAATTGCAACATTTTCATTACATCATTATTAAATTGACTGTTACATTTTGTTGAAGTCTGGGTCAATTGCACACCCGAATCTTCAGTTACATTACTCTGATCACTCGTATTTAATTCTGTTTTATCTTTACTCACACTCGGAGTCGAATGTATTTCAAAACTGCTCATACTTGAGTCGTCAAAATTTTCGACACTATTTTCATTTGCTTTATTCTCGTTATCTGACATTTTTTAAACTCTTTTAGATATATTTCTTTGTAAAATATTACTATAGGTAACACATACTTATTAAAAAAAAATATTCTACTCACCCATACTACACATAATCATAACATAACCTTATCTTTATACGTTTATTTCACGTACCCACAAAAAATTTATTTCCTATTCCAAATAACCATTCTGCTCTTCCAGTAGGCCTATATTTTATATAAATTTCTTTATATAAAATTGTCCCTGTTCAGAAGCCAATGTTATGTTTTATTTTATTGATTTTAATAAAATAAATAAAACATGATTGATTTTTTAAATTTATTCAATTTTTACTGTCTAACTTTGTCAGGCGCCATCTTGCATTGCCAACTACGTATGAAAAAATATGGGTACTTACCATTTTCGGGTCCTTTTTAGGCGAACTCAGGAGCAGAATGGTTTATTTGCAATAATTAATTTAATTCACATTGGCAATGAACAAAAGGTTTATTTACTCTATAATGCACACAACAAAAAAATAAAACTTCTTTTCCTGCACTTACATACTATTGCAAATTTAGCTATAAACTCATGAAATGAATGCCATTAAAATTAATTTCCTTACATCTTTTCCATTATTGATTTGGTCTTATTTATTAATTATATTTCTTTCTTTTACCCACAAACCAGCACTTCTTATTTTAATATATAATTAAACAAAAACCCCCACACTCGCTCACATACTACCCATTTTAGATTTTCCCCTTAAACTCCTATTTTATTTAATTTGCCCTATCTGTTTTGGTTTTCTGAAAAAAATAATAAACTTTTATAATTCTGTGTATATCCTGGTAAAACGTATCTGCCTTGAGTCCGAATTCTAGTCCAGTAGACGTCACATTGCTTTACGTGCGCACTTTCACCTTTTTTTATAATTTCTGAATTGTTATATTGTAAAGAAAACTGTTAATCACATTTTTAATAAGAATTTTGATGTTTAAGTCATATTTTAAATATATTATTCACATTCTTTCGGTACTGTGGGCGACTAAAACTTCGCCTAAAACCGGCGAGCCGGCGGACGCGCAAAACGACTCGCGTCCGACACTTGTAGTTGTTATTTTCCGACTGCCTTTGTTTGCTGTGTGTCACAAAGCTGCTGGCGTCGACACACCTACATTCCTCGTTATGTAAGGCGCTGACGTAACATCACCTGACGTTCAATTACATAACTTGTTGATGCTGTTTTGTGTGTCATTGGTTGACCTTGGCACAGTTTCGTCGGTTGTTTACTCGTTTTATAAAATATTACTGAATAATTGTTACGTATAATGTCACCAGCAGTGCTGCCACTGTCGCTACCGTCACTACCACTGAATTTACCTTTGTTTACGTTTGTCCCTATCATAGTAAAAAAAATGTTATTTGTTTTAATAAAAAAATACAAATTTCTCTATATTACCTCAAAATAGGCCCAAAAATGCCCCGTTACAACTGGTGTTGCAACATGACAATGCTTGACCCCATAGTGCTCATGCAACACTTGCAACCATCCAAGATTTGAAATTTGAATGTCAGTGACACTCACCATATTCTTCAGACCTTGCACCAAGTGTTTTTCATGTGTTTAGCCCACTCAAAGAGGCGCTAAGCAAGTATGATGAAGAGGTTACACAAGTGATGCATAAGTGGGTACAATCACAACCAACAGAATTTTTTTCTATAGGTATCTATGCACTTTCAAAGCACTGGAACACTTGTATAATAGCTCATGGAGACTATGTTGAAAAATCATGTAATTGTGTTTCTTTACTCTTCAGTAAATTACAAGATAAAAACAATTTTAAGGTTTTCATTTGACTCACCCTCATAAAATATTGTTGAATAGTTAATGTAAATGAAAGAAATTCATCAGAGATGTTATTGGTTATGTATATGTAATTATTTATTTCTTTTTCAAGGTGAGAAATTTAAAAATAAAGCATAAAGAAAGAGAACAGTGAAAGTATTTATAAATACAAAATTTTGGCTGACATCTGTGTAGGGGATCTCAATTAAGTTGTTCACATTTTCTGAATTCACTAGCATAAGTTTTTACCATAACATGTTTTGAATGTTGGTAAATATGAGTGATGAATTTATTTCATTTGTATTAAGTGTAGGTTAAAGCAAAAACAATTATCTAAAAGTAATGGAATACAAGATAGTGTGTAAAGTTCTGAGCCTCACATGGAGTTGGTACCACTCTATTCATTATTTCAGTCGTGATCAATGATTTTATCCTTTCCAGGGTGAGATTCAGTGTGTCAGGTTGTTAAATTACTGACTTAGTAAAATAATTAATAATAAATGTATATCTGATAATTATGTATTTGTATTCGATTGTACTTAAATACTGTACACCAGACATCCGGTGTGACCATGTGCTCAGTTTATCAATGTACATTAGGCTTTTCGGGTCCAAGGTTGCGTTAAGCGAGAAATCAGAGGCAGTAAGGGTTTCAAAATAACATCCAATTAACATGTGGCAAACAGATCAAGTTTATTTATATCAGTATCTAAATGCTATAAACAATAGGAGTCTTCAAACGACTATTAAATTCCAACATGGCAGCACATTGCTTCCGCCTTTCACCATGCTTTTAATTCTATATGGATATACTTGTGTTTTCTTTAAAATAATTCTTTTATCAACTTCTTTACTGTAGTTAACCTTCAAAAGTGTTATTTATTTCTTTGACATGAATAATTACTCTACAATTCACCACAAACCAATGCCTCAGATATAGTTACTTTAAAGTGGGCCCACTCGCACTTTCACTCTCTCACTCAAACCAATCATACTATAATATTGAACACATTGATTATTTTTTCTGATTAGAGCTCATTTTTCTGTTTTAAATTTAGAAAAGAACTTTAAAGGGCTTTCCTGAAATGATGCGGCGTTGACTATCCTCGGCAGACTCCCATGTTGGCTGGCAGGTGTTTGGCCGAACTTTTACTGTTTTATTTAAGTGCACTGAATTTACTTTTTTCTCTACATTGTGGTCCACTGACTTTACTTTACTATTGTAATTACGTTTTTGAACAAATTTATATTTTTTATGGCATTACTGCCCATACACTGTTTGAGCGTGTGTGCTCTCTAAGTTGTTGCTGAAGACTGGGCTGGGTCAGACGTAATTGTTATGTAAGTGGTCGTGCATCTGACGTCACCGTCTATTGTTTTCCAACCACCTCCCTGGTTAATACGTAATGGTTTTATATCGTCATTGTTTGTTGGTGACGATTTGTTTCAGTGGGCCAATGAAAAGTTCGTATTGTCAATTTGTAGCGCCTAAATCGCCATTACCATTGTTTAATTTCACTCATACTCTGCTGACCTTGGATCGGCTCCCCTCTGGTGAATTTGCGTATCTACTGGGACTTGGATAAACTAACCTTGCCCTTGTTAATATGTATAAACACAATAAAATTTACAATGACAAGTTACAAAACCCCCTCAATGGAAGGTTTTGTGTCGAGACACAAAAACTTTCATTGACTCATTCATACTTTTCTAAAAGGATCAGCTCAGATATGTGCCACAACCCCCTGTAGTGTTAACAAAAAAAATCTCAATCACTTACCCTTGGTCCTATAGTGTCGATCGTACCTGTCTGACCTTACTGGACTTCTCCTTAGAGATCCCTACACCATAAGGCCATGAGGCACTGCACACTCCTGTTCTGACGCTCCGGTCAGCGCAGGACCGGGGTCACAACACCATAAAAACTCTGAAATATTCAATACAAAATTTTAAAATAGTGGCCTTATTCATCTACATATCCGCAACTGATATGTTTCCTCTTAGTTGCATTGGTTTGTGATTAGAGGCGTTGGTTTTATTTATTTATAAAATTCCAAATAACTCAAAAATTATAACAAGGTTTAAGATAGATCATCCCTCTACTTGGCAACACTCCTATACATTTTTTATGAATTGCTCTGACTCCAGTCAATATCAATTTACTTCTTTCATCATAAGAAATTATACTCTTATACTAAACACAAAACAAATTTTACTCTCAAACAACAACTACTATTTTTATTCATTTATTTCAAATAATATAAGTACATTTATCTAGCATGGCAGCATTTTAAAACTATCTAAATTTCTTTACTCATTTTCTTTACTTTAATTTTACCCTTTTATAACAGAATTTTTTTTTTATTTTTTTTATTTTTTTTATTTTTTTTTTAGACTTGTTACTCTAACATAAAATTTAATATTATTATCGTCACTACCCTTACAGTAGCCTCCTAACCACACACACTATTGCTTCAGGATGAATGAACTGTGACGTTCATTTGCTTCCACAAGGACTGTACTTGTTTTCGAGGAATCTATTGCCTCAGTGCCCTTGCTTCGGCGTTACATTGAAAAAGTTAGGTATCAACATACCCCTGTCATATATTTACATGCCCTTAAAACGGGTCTACCACCTGGCTTTGCTGTTCCTCCTCGAACAGAGTGGCAGCCGCTGTTCCATAGTTCCGGGGGATTTCCCCTAATTTCACCCCCTGTTAATTTCTACTGTTAACCAATTTCAAATCAGCTATGGTCAAGGGACTTGATATGGCCATAGCTGACCGCTAGCCAAAGCCACGATTCGTGCTGGTAAGGCAGTAATCGCCCGAAAAGTCAGGGAAAAATAATTTACTTTCAAACATTAGTTCTACATTATATTATAGTCATACACTGCACGGTCAATAATTACATATAACAAGATTATTTTAAACTTTGTGCAGTGTACTTACGCCTTATGTAGGCCTCTGATGATGGCAACGGTTTGTGCGTCACTCATCAACCCACTTCGCTAGCTACAATAGCACATACCACTACTGCACTAGCCCGTCTACTACTAACTTAATTCCACCTACATATACTGTTCATACAGTCCATTTTGACTTACTTTTTCTAACACCAAACAACTATAAAACACCTTTTTACCTTGCTCAAAAACAAGTTCGTTAATTATTTAAAAAATTTATTCACATAGACACTTTACAAGTTCTAGCTTCCACTTTCACTGACAACTTCTCTTACTGTAGATTAGGAATTACAACAATGGATCACTTTATAAAATTACATAAAACAAAGCATATTTTCTTTCTCTCTCTCTCACACTCTTTCCTCTCTCTCTCTATATATTTTTATATCTCTCTCTTTTTATATATATATATATATATACATTCACTCCCATTAATATGCAAATCTTGTCTAAACTCTAATGTGACCAATATAATTTTAAGTTTGTGGCATTGTGCGTTCCTACTACCTTCCCTGTATCCATGTCCTGCAACACATATGAATTTTTCATCTTTATCCCTACTATCTCGTAAGGCCCTTCATAAAGCAGGAAGAATTTCTTTATCTCCTTTTCCTGAGCACTCGACAGATCGTGCCTCCTCACTAATACCAACTGTCCGATTTCATACTTTACCCACCTACCTTTTGTGTCGTGTCTATGTTTCCTGCGTTCGCCTTTGCTTAACAAATTCTAGTTGGCCAACCGGATCTTAATGCTCACATCCGTCTGCTCGCTCTCCTCTGGATAATCAAACAGCTGCTCCAAAATTCTTGGGGGGCGTGTTCCCTTTACTAACTCGTGAGGTGTATAGCCGGTGGACTCGTGGGTGGTACTGTTCAGCCAATTTTCTACCTTCCTTACGTACAACGGCCACTCGCTGTGTTTAGCGTGACAATAGGCTCTAAAGATCCTGCCTATCTCTCTCATTACACGCTCAGCCTGGTTTGACTGGGGATGATACACAGCCGTATGCTTCGTGAGGATTCCTTCCCATCCTAAGGTCTGGCGCCATTTCCCACTGACGAACTGTGGCCCGTGGTCCGACAAAATCACCTTCGGCTTACCCACGTGAATCATGTAGTCCTTAGTCACCTTCTCACTCAATACCTTACTGGTAGCTCTCTTTATGCTATACAATTTCACATACTTCGAAAAGGTGTCAAGTAATACAAAGATATACACAACTCCGCCTCTACCCTTTGGCAACGGTCCAAACAAATCTACCGCAACTAAATCAAATGGTCTCTCTACCCTTATAAAATTCAACTCACCTTCAACCCTATAATTTACCACTTTTGATTTCTGACATAAATCACAACTCCTCAGTAATTTCCTTACTCGTCTCTCCATATTCCTGAAAACACATGACTCCTTCAATACATTAACACACTTCTTCGCCCCGAAATGACCGTATCTAATATGACAATCCCAAATAATCTTCTCTTCCAACCCTTCTGGTATCACTAACTTCCAATCATGCTCACCCCCTACTACCCTCTTAAATAACAATCCTTTGTAAATTTGGAAAAACTGGTTATACTCTGATTCCTCCAATTCCGTTTCTAAGCTGTTGATTATTTTACCCGACTTACCATCTGCTCTTTGCATGGTGCTGATATTTTTTAACTCTTCTCCAAAGATTTTATCCTCCCTAGTTATCTTGAAAATCTCGATCTCCTTTATGTCCCTACCTGTCCTGTTATTCTCACTGTCTACTCTGGAGAGAGTGTCAGGTACCTTGTTCTCTGTCCCTCGGATGTATTCCCACTCGAAGTTGTATTCCTGTAGTACGAGCACCCATTGTGTGAGACGGCTGTGAGCAAGCTTGCAAGTGTTCAAAAAGGATAACGCCTTGTGGTCCGTTCGTATGATGGTTCTGTTCCCTAGAATATATGTTCTAAATTTTCCAACGGCAAATACAATACTCAATAACTCTTTTTCTGTTGTCGTATAATTTTTCTCCGCTGGCAGCAAGGATCTACTCGCAAAGGCTATAGTGAGGTGCTCCTTTTCCTCATCCTCCTGGTACAGCTCCGCCCCGACGGCTACATTACTGGCGTCTGTCTGTAGGTAGAACACTTTCTCAAAATCCGGGTGGTTCATCATGATCATTTCACTGAATTTCCTTTTAATCTCCTCAAAGGCTCCACGTTCTACGTCGCCCCATTTCCACTGTCTGCTCTTTTGTAGTATTATACTTAACCTTGCTGTCACGTGGGCGTAGTTCCTTTGAAATTTTCGGTAGAAATTGCACAGCCCTAGAAAACTTTGAAGTTGCTTTATGTTCCTCAGTTCAGGGAAGCGCATGATTGATTCGACTTTGTCCGGGTTTGCAGATATCCCTTTCGGTGTAATAATAAAACCTAAAAATTTAATCTCTGTTTGTAAGAATTCTGATTTGTCCCAATTCACTGTAAGTCCTCCTGCCTCCAATTTTGTTAATACATATTTTATATGCTCCAAATGCTCCTCGAAAGTCCTGGATGCTATTAAGATGTCGTCCACATAAACGGTCAAGAAATCCAAATCCTTGGGTCTCAAAATTTTGTCTAGGCACTTGATGAAGCTTGCCACACTGGTATTCAATCCGAAAGGTAGTCTTCTGAACTGGTAATTTTTTCCGTTGAATAAAAATGTGGTGTATTTTCTACTTTCTTCTGCTAACGGTACCTGCCAATATCCTGCAGTAAGGTCCAGCGATGTCATAAATTTCACGCCGCTGAATTTCTGGAATATTTCATTTATCGCTTCTGGTGACTCTCGGTCGGGTATAATTATCTGGTTTATCCTTCTTGCGTCCAAACACAGTCTGACTCTGCCGTCCTTCTTGATTACTACCACCAAAGGATTCGAGTAGGGCGATACTGATCTCTCTATAATTTTACCTTCCAGCATTTTGTCTAACTCCTCTTGCACCGCTCGTCTTTTGGAATAAGGTACAGGATAACTCCGTTGCATGAATGGTGTATGTTCTCTAATCTGTAAGGTACACTCGTAATCTTTTGCCCTTCCTGGTACATCGGCAAACACTCCCTTAAACTGCTCCACCACCTGCCATAACGCTGCACGCTGGCCACTCCCAACACCGGACCCTTCACTCCGAAACTTATCTGCCCTTATCTCCCACACTGCATCATTAATATTGCTCATTTCATTATCATCATCATAAATATACTCCGCCTCTCTACACCAATTGATTCTAGTATCGATATTTTTCTCATCTACTCATTTTTTCAATAGCTTTACCCCAGTTGTTTTAATTTTATCTAACACCCGTTCAAAATTAACTCTTACCGACTGGTCACCCCCTTCTAACTCTATCACCTTTTCTTTAAAATTTATCACCGCTCTATTCCTTTGTAAAAAATCGTTACCTAAGATAATGTCCAAACTCAAACCCTTAACTACCAAGAATGTACTATCAAAATCTATACCATTTATCAAAAAGTTCAAATGTATTTGTTTCGTCACCCGCTTACTCCTTACCCCTGTAACTCCTATCACCGTAACCCCTGCTACCGGCAAAACCGGAATATTTCTATTAAATTCTCTCAATTCCGTTAAAATATTTTCTGCTATCACGGAAATTTCGCTCCCTGTATCTACCAGTGTTCTATAATGCTTACCTTCT
The DNA here is from genome assembly GCA_034769895.1 of Magicicada septendecula. Classification (NCBI taxonomy): domain Eukaryota; kingdom Metazoa; phylum Arthropoda; class Insecta; order Hemiptera; family Cicadidae; genus Magicicada; species Magicicada septendecula. The sequence continues at coordinate 548,234,552 of CM068367.1, read as the reverse complement.
ATATTTACCTGAATTTCTGTTAATCCTGCTCTCCCTTCCGTTAAAGTGTGGTTCTCCTCTTCTAATAAGTCAGCTACTATGTCCGCTTTGATGACGTTGCTGGGGATGTCTTCTGTTGGTTGGACCTCATGCGCTTCTCTGAACAGTGGTTGGGTCCTGGCTACCACTGTTGCTTCTAGTTTTCCGGCTGTCGTCTACTATTTCTCATTTCCTGTTGTTGTTGATCGTTTGGTCGTCCTTGCCGATGGTTGGATGTACCACTGGTACCTGGTCCTCCTTTGTCGGTTGGTATGTATTGTTTCATCTGTTCTCTCCTCCTTTGTTCTTCCTTAGGCAATAGGCATCTGAAACATTGTTGTCGGTGAGCGTAGTTTTCTCTTCCGCATCTGGAACAGTTCCACTCACCTGTCTGTTGAAAATGATTTCTAGGTTTATACCTATTATTGTGATCGCTGTTTCCCTGATAGCTACTCTTATGTCGATTAAATTCTATGTTATTATTATGGTGATTTATCTGTATAGGCCGCCTAATTATTTCACGGTCCCTAATACTTTGTAAAATATCCAAAATCCGCTCCAACTCACTCAAACTCTCTATTTCTTTCGTCATTAAAGTCACCTGTGCTTCTCTGGGTAGATGTTTACTCACATATCTGACGAACGATTGAAACGGTATTGGCGGTTCAAGATACTTTGCCTCGTTATACAACTTTGTCACGTACATGGTTATGTTATTCTGTCCCACAAAACTACCTACTCCCCTAATATGACTTCTCAAACTCTCTTGTTCCTCTTCCAGCCAAAATTTGTTTTTAAATGCCCTCTCAAATGTTTCAAAACTGTCCCACTCTACTCTGTGCGCCTCTACCCATATAATAGAATTACCCTTAAAACATCTGACAATTTTCATTAGCTGTATCTCCCAATTTTGGTTACTAAAACGGCTGTACTCCCGCGCCTGGTTTAAAAATCTCATAGGGTGTATTACTTTATTTTCGTAATTAAAATTCTCTAACTCGATTTCCCCGTATGCGTCCCTGGTTACGATTATTCTTTCCGTAATACCGGTACAATTTTTTTGAATCTCCCCTCGTAACTCATTCCGCACTTTCATTAAATCATTTTCAATCACATTACATTTAACATGCACATTATTATCATTTTGTATAACTAGGTTATCTATTTCTTTAATTTTATTTTGTAACATGCTCATTCTCTCATTTGTGTTATTCTCATTTTTTGATACTATTCTGTCTACTGTTTCAAAATGTTGGGTTATGTTGACTACATCTAATTCATATTTCTCTATCTTGTTCTGTAAAATACTAGTTTTTATTTCTATTTGATTATTTGTTTCAAAATTAGCAGTACTCTCTATCTGTTTACTAACTGTAGTTAAACATTTATTTTCTATTTTTTCACATTGTATTTCTATTTGATTCTGAACTGTTTCATTAATTTGTTTAATTTTGTCGTCTAATTGACTTAGTTTATTAGTAAATTGCGCATTATCATTTTCTGTTTGTTTTTGTATACTACCACACTGTATTTCTATTTCATTTATTCTCTCATCAAATTTACAGCTCTGTTTTTTAATTTCTTTTTTGATATCACTCAATTGTACATCGAATTGATCAAATTTGACGCTCTGCTCATTGAAAAGCAGTTTCATCATTTTTATTATGTCATTTTCTTCCGTTCTGTTATTTACTATAGGCATTGAGTTCGCCTGTGGTGCGCTCAACATCAATGATTCTGTATTTGTATTTTCTACGTTAATGCTTTCGTTATCTGCCATTTTGTCGTACTGATGGTACTAATTTTATTTTATTTGCTATGTACGTCTCTTGATACTATAGGTAATCTCCATAGATAACCTCTCTTTTATGTTTATTTCTTTACCCTTCCACCTCTGCTTTTCTGCTTATTTATATAATTTTTATTTTATATAAAGTCACCGTTCGGGCAGCCATCTGTTAAATTACTGACTTAGTAAAATAATTAATAATAAATGTATATCTGATAATTATGTATTTGTATTCGATTGTACTTAAATACTGTACACCAGACATCCGGTGTGACCATGTGCTCAGTTTATCAATGTACATTAGGCTTTTCGGGTCCAAGGTTGCGTTAAGCGAGAAATCAGAGGCAGTAAGGGTTTCGAAATAACATCCAATTAACATGTGGCAAACAGATCAAGTTTATTTATATCAGTATCTAAATGCTATAAACAATAGGAGTCTTCAAACGACTATTAAATTCCAACATGGCGGCTACATTGCTTCCGCCTTTCACCATGCTTTTAATTCTATATGGATATACTCGTGTTTTCTTTAAAATAATTCTTTTATCAACTTCTTTACTGTAGTTAACCTTCAAAAGTGTTATTTCTTTGACATGAATAATTACTCTACAATTCACCACAAACCAACGCCTCAGATATAGTTACTTTAAAGTGGGCCCACTCGCACTTTCACTCTCTCACTCAAACCAATCATACTATAATATTGAACACATTGATTATTTTTTCTGATTAGAGCTCATTTTTCTGTTTTAAATTTAGAAAAGAACTTTAAAGGGCTTTCCTGAAATGATGCGGCATTGACTATCCTCGGCAGACTCCCATGTTGGCTGGCAGGTGTTTGGCCGAACTTTTACTGTTTTATTTAAGTGCACTGAATTTACTTTTTTCTCTACATTGTGGTCCACTGACTTTACTTTACTATTGTAATTACGTTTTTGAACAAATTTATATTTTTTATGGCATTACTGCCCACTACACTGTTTGAGCGTGTGTGCTCTCTAAGTTGTTGCTGAAGACTGGGCTGGGTCAGACGTAATTGTTATGTAAGTGGTCGTGCATCTGACGTCACCGTCTATTGTTTTCCAACCACCTCCCTGGTTAATACGTAATGGTTTTATATCGTCATTGTTTGTTGGTGACGATTTGTTTCAGTGGGCCAATGAAAAGTTCGTATTGTCAATTTGTAGCGCCTAAATCGCCATTACCATTGTTTAATTTCACTCGTACTCTGCTGACCTTGGATCGGCTCCCCTCTGGTGAATTTGCGTATCTACTGGGACTTGGATAAACTAACCTTGCCCTTGTTAATATGTATAAACACAATAAAATTTACAATGACAATATGCCTGATACCATTATTCTGGTACAGGTAAATCTGTACTGTTACAAGGTCAGTAAATTGTTTAGTATTAGTTTGACAGTTTACTGCAGTAAATGTTTCAAGCACTGTTTTAACAGTAGACAGATTAGAAATTTGCGCTAAGGTAAATTTTTGTTGAGAAACTTAACTCCAACCAATATAAAAATGAGCTGGACTCCTCTCCATTCAGTATAGTAGTTAAGTGCTGGATTGCTGAATTTAAAAATGGAACGGATGAGCGCAACTGGTGAAGCACTCAGTAGATACGCTATTGAAGTGACTATGCCAGGAAACCAAAGAAATCCACAAAGGTGTTAGGCAGATCATAGAGTGAAAATGAGTGAAATGGCAGAAATTGTTGGCATATGAACAATGTACGCAATATCTTATATGAATATTTGGTATGACAAAGCTGTGCACTAGATGTGTGCTATATTTGCTCACACCTGACCAAAAAACAAAGTTGAAAGAATGTTTCTGTCTATTGTTTGGCACTCGATAAGCACAGTCAAATTTTGGTGTCTAATCATAACCATTTATGAGATTTGGGTCCATAAACAACATTCTTGAGATTAAACAACAGTCAAAACACAGGAGTGCGAAAATCAAACCAAATACAAAGAAGACAGACAATTCCATCTGCTGACTGATAAGACTATGGTGACTGTTTTTTGAGACACAAATGGAATAGTCTTTATTAACCACCTGTGAACTTAATGCAAAATTGAAATAATTAAATAGAGAAAAATGGCCACGTTTACTGAAAAAGAAATTAAGTGCTGCTTCATCAAGACAGTGCACCAGCTCACACATCAATTGTTGCAATGTCTAAAAGCTAAGAACTTAAGTTCAAATAGCTTCCTCATTCACCATCTACACCAAATTATCCCCAAGTAACCTTTGTCTCTTCCTTAACCTCAAAAAATGGTTCGGTGAAACAAGGTGTACAAATGACAGCTCAGAAATGCTGTAAATGGTGTTTTGTTTTGAAGAACTTAACAAATCAGCTAACCCTTTCTAGCATAACCGCTGTAGAACATTTTTGGAAAAGTATATAAAGCAAAATAGAGCTTATGTTTAGAAATTGATGCAAACAAGTAATTTTTTTAATTCAGGCCCACAACTACTCACTCCACTCTTGTAAATTCTGACAAAAAAGTGGTAAGAAATTCTACACAAGAATTGTTTATGTACTTGTAGTACAATTGTAGTGTGTGGCATTTTATCAAACGCTGCTTCTAAATCTATCAATAGTTGTAAGAATAACATTTTTCCGTTACAAGTTAGCATATACATCTTCTGTAAGTGCCAGCAGTTCATCAGTGGTGCCTCTTTGTGGTCTGAAGCCAAACTGTATAGGGTTAAGGAGATTCTCCTGTTCCAGTTTCCAGGTCAATCTGTTGTTGACTAATTTCCATAAGTTTGTCATAGCATGATGTTAGGGAAATTGGTCTGTATGAGTTTATGTCCTGGTTATCTTTTTGGCGTCTCAGTATTGGAATTATGGTTGCATTTTTCCATTCCCCAGGATATTGTCCAGTTTTCCAGATGTTGTTGAAATAATTTAGAATAATTTCTATAGTAATTTTGTACAAACCACTATGTTGTCTTTGGTATTGACAAAGCGCTCGTCAATACCAAAGACAACATAATGGTTTGTACAAAATTACTATAAAAATATTTGAGACCACTAACACTCTAATACAACAAATAAATTCAGTAGGTGCGTTCTAGAACATGCTGTTATATATTTGGTCTTCTCCAGGTGTGGACTCTTTTAATGTGTTAATAGCCAGCTCTATTTCTGTATAGGTAATTTAATTAGATCACCTTTAATGTAACAGAGTTGTTCAGATTTGTATGTCAAGAATTGCTCTTCCTTTGTCATAGATTTTGGCCATGGGATTGCATATCCAGATCTCTTTGCATATGTTGCATTGAATAAGTTGGCAACGTCAGCTGGGTCTGGTATAATGTTGTTGCAATCATCTCCTATGTGTTGGGTTGGTTCGTACGATTTGCCCTCAATGGTGTTGAATCTTTTCCATACATTGCGTGTTGGGGTGTTATACACAATTTCTTCCACAAAGCTCTTCCATAATGTTCTTTTTGCTTCGAGTATTGCTTTTTTATTACTTCGCTTTTAGTATTACCAAAAAGGAACACTTTTTGATATTATTAAAAGTGATACAAATATATGTTGTATATATATCAGTGTAAGTTGTCAAAGTTAAGTAAGCCTTGTTGTGAATGCTCATTGGTTCCAATATAAGAAGAATGGCAGAAATATTGGAGTGGAGTAGGTAACCTTGCCATTCAGTAAACTGTCAGAAATTTGTTGTAAATTACTCTACTGTTACACTGTATATTAATAGTGCCTCAGTCAAAATCTGCTCTCTGGTTAGATAAAAAGGGTTCCATTAAGAGGCCAAAGCAAAAGTGCATAATTCATTTTCAAAAGATGAGCCTTCAATGACACACTTAGCAATCATGTAATGTAGTTGACATGTGGAATGACTGTTCATTCTCAGAGAAAACTTGTAATGGAATCATATAAACTAGCACTAGATGAACCTTTTACAACACTTTCACAATTTTGTCAATAAAAAGTGAATTTAGATAATTCTTGGTATAATATAATCCATAATTTTCATGTAACTAGTAAAACATGCTACCAATATTTTCACAAGAGTCTCGTAGAAAAAATTTTTAAAACATGGGTTAAGATGGAAGAAGATATGTTACTAACTGAAAGAAATGGTAAATATGACTTTAGTTTCAAGCATGACACATTTTTACAAAAAATTCAAGAATTCAGAAAAAATATCTGACCTGTTATATTTTCAAACAAATTGTGTATGCAACTTCATTTAAAGAGTTGTGCGTTCTAATTTAGAACAGTCACACTTTTCCCATATTACACTCTTCATCATCCAGAATTGAGTTGGATAGAACTTGTTTCAGTTATACAGTAGTGAAAAATAATAAAGCAGCTCATAAAATATCCAACAAATTGAGTATGCACATGAAATAACTGAACTTTTTTAAATTAAAAATGGAAATAGAAGAAATATTGTGAACACAGTATTAAACATAAAAACAAAAATGTAAGAGTCAAATAGATGTTAAAACAGAAGAATCCATTTTAAGACTAGACGGCAGTAGTACAGAGGTGTGAAAGTTATTAGAATAATTGATTTTTTTGGTTTCTACTTTTAACTAAAAACAATATTTTAAGACATATCTTTTTAGTTGTTGATATAATTCATTTTTCATCTCTTAAGAATGATTTGGTGTATATATTTTTTAATTTTGAGTAGTTCAACGTATTTAGAAAAAAATTTTCAGAAATATGTCATGTTGGCATCACTGCATAGAGAAATCAGCTGGTTAAGAGACGATTTTCAAAGTGAGGTTATGTTATGTTTTGGTGTTGTATCATTATTTCATGTTGTTACATGTTACCAGGATATGTTATGTTGTTACCAGGATACTTTTTGTGCTTTTTTCTCAGTTTTAGCGTACATTTTCACAACTTTTAAGTTAAATATGTAATAATATGTTAAAACTGATTAGAATAATTGGGAATTTAAAAAAAAAAACATGTAAATCAATGAAATATTCCTTTATATAAAAAATAATGACACATTCAGTATTTAGTATGCATTCACTGGCTCTTTATGAGAGATTCAATGCGTTTTGGCATGCTTTCCAAAAGTTTCTTACAATAGTCTTTGATTTCATCATCATGGTGCCAAATTTTAATAAGTTTTGCTATAAGATCGACCTTTGTTGTAATGCTAATTTTCTTCAGTCTTCTTTTCACAATAGACCAAAGGTATAGAGTTCATATCTGGGCTATTTCCAGGCCATGGCAGGGTTTTTGTATTCTTTTCACTTAAAAACTTTGTAACAGACTTTGCTTTATGACACGGTGCACCATCATGCATGAATACGAAGTTATTATTTGGGAACCAAGTCCTTCAGTTGTGCTAATAACGTATTTTCAAGTACTTTTTTGTACTGATGCTGGTTCAGCATACCCTCCACAATATATAAACGTCTTGTACCTTGAGCTGACATTACACTCCAAACCTTCACTTGTGTAGGATGTTTGACCGTTTGTGCTATGCACTGGGGCGAGAATTCTTCATCAGCACTTCTCCTTACGTACTGGCTGCTTTCTTCCGATATTGCAAACATGGATTCATCAGAAAAACAAACCTGAAAGATAAAAAATATCCTTCAGTACAGTATAAACCACCTAAGGCAGCTGTGCTGTTAAAATTTTAGTCAATACTTTTCGATACTCTTTGCATGTTTTTAGGAAAAAGTGAAACTTTAAATTTACTGATTAATTAAAGGAAACAGTATTTCTTACCGTGCTCCAGTTGTGTCTAAATTGTTCTTTTACTTCTTTTGTCCAAGCAAGCCTCTTCTTTGTCATAGCAGGTGTGATTTTAGCCTTCTTTCGAGGACAGTGTGTGCAGGGAGTCCAGCAGCGATCAATCTTCGACGTATAGAAGAATCACAAACATTCACTCCATACTGCTCCATACTCATTTTCAAGTCTTTGCTGGTGGCTCTTCTGTTTTTTTTAGCAATTTGAATTAGTTTCCTCGCTGTTCTTGGGCGAAATTTATTCTTCCGACCACATTATTTTATGCAAGAGGGTGCGTACTCAGAGCCAGAGTCTAAAGACCTTCAGTCTACACACAGATGTTTGCAAAATTTTTAACCTATCTGCTATTTCTCGTTGTGTATATCATTTTTCTTCCAGAAGACACTTGGCCAGAGCCACTTTTCTAGGAGAAAGATCACGTGTCTTGCCCATTGTCTAAAAATTCCTAACAAAACACTCACAAAGTTCTGTAGAGTCCAATATTTAAGTTAAAAGTTGTGAAAATTTAAGCTAAAACTGTAAAAACTGCACAAACAGTCTCCTGGTAACCTGTAACAACATGAAATAATGATACAACACCAAAACATAACATAACCTCACTTTGAAAATCATCTCTTAACCAGCTGATTTCTCTATTCAGTGATGCCAACATGACATATTTCTGAAATTTTTTTTCTAAATACGTTGAAACCACTCAAAATTAAAAAATATATACACCAAATCATTCTTAACAGATGAAAAATGAATTATATCAACAACTAAAAAGATATATGTCATAAAATATTGCTTTTACTTAAAAGTAGAAACCAAAAAAAAAAATCAATAAAAAAAATCACAATTATTCTAATAATTTTCACACCTCTGTAATAATTGTGGTTAGAGATCAAACTTCTCAAGTTATATAGATGACCTGGACTACAACTTGGACATAGTTGAACCCCTTCTTTAATATGTGTCAGTCCATTTTTTTCATTCACGATTTGTTGTTAAATTGTTTAGAACTGTATTGAAGCCTTCAACATGATAGACACAAGTGGCCAGGTAGCATATTATGTTCACTTCACACTAACATGTTGATTGTCCCCACCAATTTTTATGTATGCACTTTCTCATTGCCTATATAATGATAAGGTATTGGAAAAATAATGATAAGGTAACTTTGTATTAATAATAGAATTCATGTAGAGATGGTTTCAGCTCCACAAGGCTTAAAACCTTTCTTGAATACCATCAAGTTTCACTCCCAAGAAGAGTACTGTATAATAATTGTGTTAACGTCCTTATGTATTGATTTTGTTTCTGTTATCAATGTTGTATTTTGTAGGATATACAGCAGATGGTGTCTCAGGTAGAGGAAGGTATCTGTGATATACTTACTGTGATTGCAATCTGTTTACTAGTGAAGTATAGTAGTCTACACCAAAAAGCTTTAACTCTACTGAAGCAGCTGCCAGATGTATGTATAATTTTGTGATGTAATGAATTAAGTATGATCATATTTCTCCTTCCTTGGAGTACTTATTTTTATTGGGGAGAATATTATTAATTTAGGAATTATAGTTCAAATACTATATTGAAAATCAGAGTATATATAAAATACATCATCTGGAATAATGTACTATACCAAATTAACTTTATTTACTAACAAAATAATGATAATACAATTTCTCATTACATCTCTATTTGTCCTCTAACTCATTTCTTCATATAAGAAAATTTTAATGTTGCATTAAATTGATTGATATATGTGTCTTGAATTACAAATATAGTATTTTGAATTAATTAATGATTCATGTAAAATGTGTTAAGACAGTACTACTCTTAACAGGATTATCTTGATGTTCAATAGCCTCTAAATGATACTGACGTTGATTTCTAGGACTTCAATAAGATTATCACTATTTTTATTTATTAAAACTCAGGATCAGTTACTAAACTATTTTATTCCAGGTTTTTTCGTTCACCTAATTTAATTATACAAATAAGTAATCAGTTTTTAAATAGAGGATTGATAGTTAGCATATTGGTTTCAGAACAAACTCCTTACTAAAGAGATAGCAAGAGGAATAGTTCAGACAGGGTTGACTGCAAGCTTAGTAGATAACCCTTTGTATTCTCAGCTGGTGGATAAATTGTGTGAAGATGAAAATTTATGCCATTCAGCTGTAAGGCAGTTGGTTGAAGCAGGTTATTTGCCAGAAGCCGGTACTTTATTGTTGATGCAGGGGAATGTAATACCATCTCTAAGAAACTTTTCTGCAGCTATAAATATTGTAGAATAACTCATATAGGATATGTGTTGTTTTGTATATATGTGCTTCACTATTTATGTTGTTAATGATTGAAAATATATCACTGTGTTATTGTAAACTTTTACACAAGCTCTGTTATTGGATGACAATAGATAATGAAATGTATGCAAGACTGTGATAAGTTATTGAAATATTGTAACTTTTATCAGAAGTCTTGAAAATAAACTATTTTTATTTTTAAAACTTGTACTGTGTTAATAATAAATGTTATTCTTAACAATAACCCCAGCCAATAAACATATTTAAGTAACTTGCATTATAATTAATATATTGCGACAATACAAGCATATGCTGTAATGTGCATGTATTAAATAAAATAAATATTTAAATTAATTTTAGCAATATATAATAGACAAGCAGGTATGAAATTGAAAGCTGAATTATGAACGGGAATCAACAGGAAAGATCACGCGATTGCCGCTGAGAGCGTGTACGCGAGTAAATAGTGTGTGTGCGTGAGGCCTGTTCAAACCTGAAAGTTTGCAATCTCACCCCAAAGAGATACTAAATTAAAATTGTATTTAATTATAAGCAAACCGTAAATATTAAAAATATTGTAAAGACTTCTAAAAATGCATAAAAGGTAGACACATATGCAGTGCGAATTCTATGTAATTATGACGTTCAGTGCGAATTCTGTGCGATTTTTAGAGCATAGTAATTACACTAATGATGCGATCATTATGATAATTACGTATAATATGTGTAATTGAATCAGACAATGTTAGATCACTTTGAAATCCGCATTAGACATTGCAATTGGCAAAAATGTGCAAATTTGTGGAATTGGACAATGGTGGGGAACTGACACCACTGACAGCTTCTGACCTGCAGAATCCTGTGATGACAGGTGTGGTTTTTTTGGTGAATATAAATACGAGCCCAGGAGAGCCAAATTTACTCTTCAATCAGTCTTCAGTCGTGGCGGTACGCTATGTCCATCAGCGACGAGAATTTTTAAACTCTTCAATCAGTCTTCAGTTGTGGTGGTACGCTATGTCTGTCAGCGACGATAATTTTTAATACTCTTCAATCAGTTTTCAATTGCAGCGGTAAGCTCTGTCCGTCAGAGTCGCGAATTTTAATTACTTCAGACATAGCTGGACGCTATGTCCAATATCGACAAGATCTTTTGTTTATAAACTGTAAAGTCTAACGGACAATACGTTAGTTCAAGTAATAAAAAAAAAAAAACAATACGGATGGACGTCTACAAACAGTCTACAACTACAAACATAAACACTCTGGACAAATGGCAAGAGAACATCAAGTAGAGGAATGATATGCAGAGCAATAGAGGCGGTTAATAGAACAACAGCAGCTGATTCAGAGCAACACATCATTCCATTCTACAGCCAGCAGATGGGACCATGAAGGACGAGTGACTGGAGGACGACCAGTGGAACCGGAAAATGCAAGAGGACATCCTGTAGGAGAGGACCGACAGATCACCGGAGGACATGGGTACAATCTGCAGAATTGAGGTGACAAAAAACCAACTTATATTTTTAAAAGAATAGAGACATTGAAAAGACATTAATTAATTAATTAAAAAAAAATAAATTTAAGAAAAATTATGTAGATAGAGATAAGAGAATATAATTTAACTGTAGTAAGAATTTTCTTTAATGAGGACCAATTAATTTAAAGATAATTTAAATCCTTGCTTGGAGGATCAACAGTTGATTTAATAATTTTAAATTTTCATTGAAAGCTTGTAAGACTAACGATTCAATTAGTTTATTTAAAATGTTATAAAGCCTTAAGATGTATGCCAAGCATAGAATAATAATGTAAATAAGAACAAATTTATAAAGCACACGTTCAGACTGAGTAGTCGAGAATTTTTAGTGTAATGAAGAAATGTTTAACATAGAGTTTTGCTAATATAAGATATAAGATTTATTTTATGATGAGTGTATGGCAACAAAGAAACATTGAAACAATTGATAATGAATATTTTATGGCGAAGCAAATATTATCATATATTTTTATTTTTCGTTTGAATAAAGAAATGAAAACATGTTACGATTCATAAAAGGACTACTCTTATTATGATTACACCTGAACTTCAATTATACATACATGTTATCAGTAATGTTGTATGAGCTATACCACTACACAATTTAGATTACATTTAATTAACACATTTTGTCGTAAAATTTTGTCGCCCGTTAACGTGTGGCACAACACGCCTACATTTAATAAATAAATGTATGCTCTATTGTTAAATGTGTGCATAGGATTTTATGTATAATAATTGATGTTTATTTATAAATATTTTTGTATGTTGTTTATTTTGTTGTGTGTAATGACACAACTGGCGCCCACCAATACATTGATGTATATGATAACAGGTGTAATTTTAACAAGAGTATAATAATAGTTAATAAAAAAATAAACAAATAAATAAAAAAAAATAGAAACGGTTGTATAATAATAATAAGTGTAAAAATAAATTTAAATACAAAATATTCAACATGGCGGAACCAGGAGAGTTGAATCTAGAAGCATTTAAAAATTCAGATACTGGCCATGATGGACGAATTAGTCATAAAACAAGCTGAAAATTTTAAAGAAGAGTTGAAAGAGGAGAATGTTAAACAAATAAAAAAATAGATGAAATAAATACAAAACAAACAGAAAGTTTAGAAAATAAATTAGAGCAACAGTCCAAAAATTGTAAACAAGACACCAAAAAAATTATGGAGAGGTAGAAGAGTTAAAAATTGATAATCTCCAGTTGAAACAAGACAACGTAGAATTAAACAAAGCATAGCTGACACTAATGCACAATTAACAGAAAAGATTGTTGATACCAACTCACATATTGACACTATCACAGAAAATATATGTGAAATAATTGATAAACAAACGGAACAAATATGTGAAACGATGATATGGGAAGAAACCGTAATAATTGAAGATACGAAAGAAAATACGTTCGTAATTAATAATGATAATTCTAGAGAAATAATTAACATTAAGGAAGAAAGCAAAATAAAAATTCAACGATCATACCTTATTGATAGGAATATCCAGGCTTATTGATAGGAATATCCAGGTTGCAGGTTACACACACAGTAGTAAATCATATAAGAGAAAAATACATGTGAAACACTTAAGGCACCACATGTACGGCGAGAAAAAACACGGTAAGTACCGAACAAGTGGTAATTATAATAACAATAATTGTAATCATAATTATAAAAGATACAAAGAGAGAGAGAAGACACGCACAGCTGTTCAGGTAGGTTCACTAAACCAAACGAATGAGAGAGAGAGAGAAGCGTTTGTAAAGTGAAACAAAGGGGAGATTCTGTGTGGCCGAGTGGCAGGATGAAATTTGTACCCTATAAACAGGTGAGTTACACAGTCAAAACAAACGTTCACGCAGTAAATACGCACAATAAAGGAATGCAAGACGGAAATGTTACATTGCGGGTTATGCTACAAAGAAACAATGAATTTCCTGTAGACAATGGACACTGTATTGTTAACTTAGAAAGGGGTGGAAATCAAATGACATTGCACTCAATGCTCTATTATAATGAATAATTATTTTTAAATGAAAAATAGTATTGTTGATTATTAATAAGAATGGGAGTTAAATAATAAGGAATAATATGTGTAAAAAAGTTAGAAATGATATTTAAGAAAATGTTAATGAATTAAATAATAAAGAATGTTGTGCTGAATAAAAATAAGAAATAGAAAGAATGTTAATGTGTTAAAAATATGTGAAGAAATGTAAGGAATGTTATTATCGATGTTGTTATTAATATGAAGAAGGGTTAGAAACGAGAAATAAATGTTATAATTGTTGGAACGGCTAATCAAGCGAAAACTTCATACCTTAGTGGAAATGCAAGGACACAGAAGAAAGCGATAGTGAAGCTCAAGGGCAGAGATTACTTAGAGCTCAAATGCTACGATTAACACATCGAGTGAGTTAAGCACATAAGAGTCTGGATATAGACGTGTTTCTAAGGCAGTCATCTGTAACCGATTATGCAGCACACTACGAAGCTAAAAAGGGTATTCTGTTACGGAAGTGTATTTCAACACAAAGTAAGAATAAAGAAAATTATTAGTGAACAGGAAGGAATTGTAAGAATGAAGATTGGAATAATAGGCTAAGAAAAGTGTTAAGGAACGAAGGTAGGAATGTATGATTAAGGTAATGTAAAATTCCAGATTGAAGAAGGGCATAATATGTTAAGATGCAGAATGTTTACCAGTGCAAGAAAGCAACTCATGTAGGAAGTTCTACATGTAAAAATAAATAGGTCAATGGGACCAGATTAAAGGAGAACAATGGAAAGAGTAGCTACGCTTACGCATTGTTAGCAACACTTGTGTGGGGAGAAGGGAACATTACTTGCTCTACCCTCCAACTAAGGGAAATTGAACAATTAATATTCATTATTATTGGTTGTAGTGTATAAATACAAATAAAAACAAGTAATATGAAATATAAAAATATAATGTGTCTAATGATAGAAAAAAAAAATTTAATAAAAAATTTATTAAAAATTTTTTTTACCAAACAGAGGAATGTTGCGACAATACAAGCGTATGCTGTAATGTGCATGTATTAAATAAAATAAATATTTAAATTAATTTTAGTAAAATGTAATAGACAAGCAGGTGTGAAATTGAAAGCTGAATTATGAACAGGAATCAACAGGAAATATCACGCGATTGCCGCTGAGAGCGTGTAGACGAGTAAATATTGTGTGTGCGTGAGGCCTGTTGTAACACAACAAAACGTTACATAACCTAGACATTCACCAAAAGGGTAAATAAGTACACTGAAATAATAAAAGTGAATAGTTTAAGATGAAAGTAGCAAAGAAGAGAAGGACCAACCAGGAAGAAAGAAGTAGAAGGATCCCAAGAAGCAGTGAGGAATACACTGCAGGACACTACAACAAATACTATGACTGACTCTAACTAATGGACATACCAAGTTCACTATAAGCTGTCAAACAAGCCAGTCAATGACATGAATGTAAAGTCATGTGTTAAATAAAACTAATTAAAGAATGACGAGAATAATATGATACCAGTAACAGCATTTGGCTGAAAATAAAGGAACCATGACCAGTAAATGAAAAGCCTATGACTAGACTAGCTATGGCCATAATGTAATTAAAACTAGCATTACAAACCTAAATGTGGTATTAGTAACTGAGAATACTTATAAAAGGAAGCCTTATATGAATGAGTAACTTCCTTATTATACTAAATGTAAATAGTAACAATTATTAAAGCATGAACGTATGGTAAAAAACATGCCTAGACCATGTCTAAACAAACAATTGTCAGTGAATTAATGAGGAAAAAGGACTCCTAGTGTACATAAGATTTACTGAACAATCAATATAACTAAAGATAATATGAAATACCACCACTCAATTGTTAATTAATAACGTTAAGTTGAGTAGGCCAAACGAAATGTAATTAGAAAATAAGGATTCGTTATAATGTATCACCCTATTTACGCTAAGATTTAATATTGTACAGCAATAAATAGCTATTAAGTATAATCACAAATGTGTTAGTGTTCCAACAAAGACGTTATAAAGAAAACGCAATGTGAAACACTAAATATCAAAAGATAGGTAATAATCATATTTGGCATCGCTAGCAGACGACAGTGAGAAACCATGTTTCTAAACATTATTTACTAGCATTGTCAAAAGAAAACGCGGTTAAAACCAGTGTTAAGTCACATCAAATTAAAGCCCATAAACTAAACTTTAATTTGATGGTAATAACCTCGCGATCGAAACTATAATAAGTGCGTAGTGTGCGATAGCATCATTTATTGTTAAAAAGTGAGAAATTGGTTGGGTAAAACCAACAACACAAACAACTGTCAACAACGCTTGCCGGACGGCGGTTAAAAAACAATACGTCATTTTGTAACGGTTATCAAAACCAATCAGAAGAGAGATTATTGAACGATCTTACCGCCTAAGCCCTATGAAGCGAGGGGGTATATAATCAAAAACGGAGACAATTCGTTACACTTAATAGTCATCATCATGAGCGAGAGGTTGTCGCTCGTCACCGCAAAATCCGTTAATAACTTTATACACACTTTTTTGTCATCACTCGAGCGAGAAGGTCGTAGCTCGTCACCGCAACATTTTAATAACTTAACATAGTATGTAAACAGTGAATCCCTTTAAAATTTTCTTCAAGACAGATAAGCATACAACAATTGATTACCAGGAAGTGCACCGAAAGTAAAGTGAATATTTTAATTTGTGCGCGATTTTAGAACAAGAGAGAGAGTTTAATAATCAGTAAATAACATAGCCCAGATTTATTCAGAAGAGGGCCGAATCTCTGTTCTTAGTTCGTGTGAAGTGTAATTAACCAGTGGTCATTATAATCTGACCACTGGAGTGTTTTAATAAATTTTAATCTAAATGATTAAAATAAAAAAAGGTAACACTGTGACAATTTATTTTATTTATCTGCTTGCACTTATAATTATTCACCACAAAATTGTACTGACGCAAGAACAACAAAACTTTCTATCTGATACATCGGATCAAATTTATTTAGTGGATTTGTCAATCCTATGTAAGATATATGTATTAGTCTTAAGTTTTAAAAATATTTGTTAGTAAATAAGTCGGTGTGACCAACGCTAACCTGAAAAACAGGTACGAATTTTAAAAGAGGCCAAATTATCAATTATAATCATTAACGTCTGTCAAGGCATGAAATAGTTCTTTGTTGTATTTCAAAGAGCCTACCCATGAGAGATATATAATATATAATTAAAAGTTAATTTGTTAATAACCATAAGAGTTTATTGTTCTATCTGAGCTAGACCGTATTGTAAACGGACGAAGTAATACCAAAGTTATATTAATGTTTCAATTGTTGAGTTTATTTTCAAAGGGTAAAATAAAACCCGTTTGTTATCAGCATAAACCTTGATTATATTTATTTCAAATAGTGAGTTAATAATTGACTTGGAATACAAGGAGATAACTCTGAATAGAGACTCTATGATATTAGATTTGAATTGCAGTGAATGCATTAAGCATTTAAACAAAGTTTAAAGAAAATTTATCAATTTCTAAATTTTATTAATTGGTTTTTCATGGGAATTTTCCTCAAATAAACCCATGTGGCGCCCTATAGTAAACAAGGAGTGTTATAACCTTGTTAATAAAGCAAGCTGGTGTTGAGTACATCTTGACAGCTTATTTTTTTTGTCAGTGAACTTCAGAACTTCTAGTATCACGAACAGGTACGTGAAAGTATATATTATTATAAATTTTTGTTGTCCAGACGAGACTTAACGTTACGTACTCTGACGACATTGAACAGAGAAGAGGAGTTCCGCTGCAAGATCGACGCTACAGCTACATTCATCCACCGACCAGCGACTAACGCTTTATTCACTATTATTATCAAACTTTATTAGCTGAACAGTATTAATCAATTATTACTAAAAATTGTAACAGTACATACTGCCCCAATACCATAATTGTGGGTTATGTAGGGGTTTTCAATGTTTTATTATGTATTTTTTAAACATACAGAATGGTTAGGTAACTTGTCCCTCTGGAAAAAAGGAACAACGAAATTTCGGCCAGAGTAAGACACCAAAGTCGCCGATGGACGTGCTGAACTCAAAATATACCATGGCGGTGTTTGTGACGAAAAGACTACAATACGAATTCCGATTGGACAATAACACTGATCCGTCATAACAAAAGCAATGACGCACTGACAAACAACGCATGTAACCAGTCTTAGTCCTGTATGAAAAAGAGTGGTGACGTAAATATATACCCACACAAGCGCAAATTTACATTTGCCTCGTTCTCATTTCAACGCCATTCTTCAGAGGAGACATAGCGATGTATCGCTGTGTGAACAATTTTCTACAAATCGTTTACAATAACTAGATCAAAATATTATCAGTAATAGTGGAGCAATGAAAACTCATTTTGTTTAACAGTATGAATATTAAAATGTAAATTCAGTGCACATATCTCTCCAGTTAAACTCAGCAGAATTAAAGGCGAACACTGGCCATCACCATGGGCGTCACCCTCCAGCAACGGATGGATAACACCAAACGATAAGCAGAGAAGTCCCATTTTATCATTTGTTATAGTTTAATGAGCTCATTAATACAGAATCACTAATTAAAAGAATGTACTGGGTTAAAGATGAATGTGTGTGAGAGTGAGCGAGTGAAAGTATGGCCATAACCACAAAATGCTGAGGGCATTGGTTTGTGTATGAACGAACTAACAATTAATAAATGGTTTTAAGCTGCAGCAATACAATTTATACTGATATTAATTTAGCAGACAAAAGAAGTATAGAGAGTAAAATGAGATATAAAGAAAAATAACAGCCATTTTGTTTTGGTCATTTTATATGACGTCATTGTTTTGACCGCATGGTCGTGTCTGTAATACATTCTGGAGAATTAAATTTTGATGGTTATTCTCAACAATACAGTGTTATCATTTGTGTCATCATCTGTGTCTCAAAATCTCGCTGTAAATGAACCTTGGCACCCCTTAGGTAAAAAAGCACATAACATAAGAAGATTACGAGCCCGGCAGCAAAAAACATGGTAAGTACACACACGTGCCATAATATGGTAGTATTTACACATATAATGTAAAGAGATTATTATGGTAGGGAAGGAGTAAGATAACAAATGCCGCCCTCACAGTGACTTTATATTTAAGATAACAAATGGCGCCCGAACAGGGACTTTATTATAAGTAAGATAACGAATGGCCCCGAACAGTTGACTTTATATAAAATTATTTTATATGAATAAGCCAGATTCAGAGACATAGAGGGTGACAAGATGATATCCAGAACCTAACAAGAGAGGTTATGGAGGTTATGTTGACAACCAGAGTAAATAGTAATTGCGTAATTTTGTTACAAGTAGAGCGAAATAGTAATTCCAACATTTAAAATAAAAATGGCAGATAATAATAATAATAGCATGGAAATGGATAACACAGAGACAGAATCCATGTTATTGGAAAGACACATTAGCTCAACACCCAAAGTAGTTGAAAATAAAATCTCATTAGAAAATATATTCACATTAATCAGTGACAAATTCAATCAAATGAATGGTACGCTTAATGCAAAATTAGATAGTTTTGAGAGTGAGTTAAAAAAGCAAAATACTTTACAGAATGTCAAATTAAACCAAGTAGAAGAGAGATTAGAAAAATTTAAAAACGAAATACAGAAACAAAATTGTAACATTGACAAGGTAGACAAATTAGATAGAAACAAAAACAAGGTAAGTAGTGGTGAGAATTATAATAGAATTACAAATATGGTGTTAGAAAATAATTGTGTGAGTATTGAGAGTGGTGATAAAAGTATAATGGGAGTAGAATTTGATAATGAAGTGATAAAAAGTGTTGATGAATTAGAGAGAAAGTATAGAGAGAATTTACAGATAAAAGGCTTGCAGGGGGTAAATTTTTCCCGTAATGTTGTAGTAGGGGGTGAAGTAAAGACTTCACATGTGTTTAGGAAGGACGAGAGTGCCTTCAATGCGTATTTGGAAGACAAAAGGTCTACAAATAAAGTGGTCCCTGGTTTTTTTTGTGCACTTCACAGGTGGTGCAGTGATAAAGTAGTAGAGTCCCCTGCATATATGGACAGAGAGTGTGTAGCTTGGTATGATGGTGAGAAATGTTTTGAGAGAGAGAGAAAGAGAGAAATTGAGATATATAAAGTAAAGAAAAATTATGAAGAGTTTATGAAAAGGTTAGGTGTAGAGATGATATATAATAAAAATAATAAATACTTACCTTGTAATGAAGCGGATATAGCAGTAGTAGGAGATGATAATGAAAATAATTACTTAGTAACTTATCTGATTGTGACGAATTATACTGAAGGTGACAGGACCATAACCGATCATGACAAGTTGTATGTTGAATTGATAGGGAATAACCCTATTAATTATGATGGTTTTATAAAATATAAGAATTTAAATGTGTATTATATTAATGATGTTAATATAATGTATTTAATAAAAAATAAATTGTACAGACCGAAGATAAGACTATTGTTTAACGATGGAGGGTAGACCTTCTATTGTGTTATGAACATTTAATTGTGTGGACAGTGTTTTTAAAAATGGACTGATTAGGACTGATTATGGCAAATGATTTCATGATTATGTGAATTGTATATTTTTGTGTATTGATGTCTATGTATTTGTGTATTTTTACTGTTGTGTATTTTATATAATTTTTATGTAAGCATGTATTGTACGATTTTAAATAACTAAAGGAAGTTTAAATGATATTATGAGATTCAGGTTATAAGGGTTAGTAGATGATTATGTATTTGGATATGAAAGGTGTTGTTAGCAGATAAGTGATGAATTTCTAATGGTGTATTAAGTTGAAATGTTGTAAAGAGTTTGGGTAATAGTGATAAATAAGGGCATTGGAGTTAGTTAGTTAGAGTTAATGGGAGTTAGGAAAAATAAAGTGTTGAGATGCTGATAAAATATAAAGAGGTGTTAGATATTTTAGGGACACAGTGGTTAGTAATTATATGTAGAGTTGAGTGATGTGAGTGGTAATTATATTTGTTGTTGATGGTGATATTTTGTAATAAGGGTATTGGTGTAGGAGTCCAACGAGAGATGTTGAGACGGGAGTGGACCGTTGTGTGCCGGAAAGGGTTATCTGAAAGGGTCAGAAACAAATAAGGGAATGAGCATAGTGAGGGAATACACACATACTAGTACAAAAAAGGCGCGGTGCCAGAGGTTTTAAATGGGATTTGTGAAGGGGGTTATTAAGAGATATTGGTGTCAAAATATATTAATGGTTAGAAGCGGCTAGTGTAGAAAAAAGGGGTAGTAAGGTTAGGTTGACAGATGCCAAAATAAGACAGAGAAAATAGTGAATAATAGAGAGTCACCCAAACGAGTAAGGATAGAAGAGTTAGAAAAGGAAAATTCATGATAGGAAGGTAATGTAACAGAAAGGTAAGGACAAATTTGAAATTGTTGTATAGAATCTAATGAATGTTAAATCATTAAAAGTTAATAGAGAATTGTTGAAGTAGTAATGTGATAAAGTTTGGTACAAATCATGTAAATTTAAATTGTTTAATGTAAGGTAATTGTAACAATGTTAATATGTAATGTACAATGTTTTATGATGTTTTATTATGTTGGCAATAGAGTGTGTGGTTAGGAGGTCACTACAGGGGTAATGAGGATAACAAGTGTTAAGATATAGTAGATTTTAAAGTTGGAAGTTTAAAGTTAAAAATGAAGTTAAATAAAATATTCTAGTAAGCTGCCATTTACAAAATAGATAAATGATTATAAGTTGAGCAACAAAGTTTAAAGAAAAAGTGTCTGCCATGATAGTTGTAAGCCGAATTTATAGAAATAATTAGGTGAAGGTATTTTGGGGTATAATAAAGAATTGTTGATATATTGTGTTATGTGTAGTTATATATATATGTTGTTTATTTTCTTATAAGTAAGAAATTGGGTTAGGTGGTGGTAGAAGAATATATATTGTGAAGTTCTATTGTTGTTATGTTAAACTTTTAATTTAGAACAAACCAATGCCCCAAACACAAACCAATGCGTCTAAAAGGGAACATATCAGTTGTAGATATGGAAGTGTACTAAACCACTATTTAAAAAATTTTTTGTATTGAATGTTTCAGAGTTTTGTGGTGTTGTGACCGCAGTCCTGGGCTGGCTGGAGCGTCAGAATAGGAGTGTAGAGTGCCTCATGGCCTTATGGTGTAGGGATCTCTCAGGAGAAGTCCAGTAAGGTCAGAGTGTGCGACCATCATCATGGGACCAAGGGTAAGTGATGATAAAATTTTTTCGTAACGTTATAGAGGGTTGTGGTGACGTATCTAGACTGATCCTTTTAGGAAAGTGTGAATGAGTCAAGGAAATTTTTTGGGTTTCGACACAAAAATTTTCCTTGAGGGGGTTTGTAACAGTACATACTGGCCCAATACCATAATTGTGGGTTATGTAGGGGTTTTCAATGTTTTATTATGTATTTTTTAAACATACAGAATGGTTAGGTAACTTGTCCCTCTGGAAAAAAGGAACAACGAAATTTCGGCCAGAGTAAGACACCAAAGTCGCCGATGGACGTGCTGAACTCAAAATATACCATGGCGGTGTTTGTGACGAAAAGACTACAATACGAATTCCGATTGGACAATAACACTGATCCGTCATAACAAAAGCAATGACGCACTGACAAACAACGCATGTAACCAGTCTTAGTCCTGTATGAAAAAGAGTGGTGACGTAAATATATACCCACACAAGCGCAAATTTACATTTGCCTCGTTCTCATTTCAACGCCATTCTTCAGAGGAGACATAGCGATGTATCGCTGTGTGAACAATTTTCTACAAATCGTTTACAATAACTAGATCAAAATATTATCAGTAATAGTGGAGCAATGAAAGCTCATTTGGTTTAACAGTATGAATATTAAAATGTAAATTCAGTGCACATATCTCTCCAGTTAAACTCAGCAGAATTAGAGGCGAACACCGGCCATCACCATGGGTGTCACCCTCCAGCAACGGATGGATAACACCAAACGATAAGCAGAGAAGTCCCATTTTATCATTTGTTATAGTTTAATGAGCTCATTAATACAGAATCACTAATTAAAAGAATGTACTGGGTTAAAGATGAATGTGTGTGAGAGTGAGCGAGTGAAAGTATGGCCATAACCACAAAATGCTGAGGGCATTGGTTTGTGTATGAACGAACTAACAATTAATAAATGGTTTTAAGCTGCAGCAATACAATTTATACTGATATTAATTTAGCAGACAAAAGAAGTATAGAGAGTAAAATGAGATATAAAGAAAAATAACAGCCATTTTGTTTTGGTCATTTTATATGACGTCATTGTTTTGACCGCATGGTCGTGTCTGTAATACATTCTGGAGAATTAAATTTTGATGGTTATTCTCAACAATACAGTGTTATCATTTGTGTCATCATCTGTGTCTCAAAATCTCGCTGTAAATGAACCTTGGCACCCCTTAGGTAAAAAGCACATAACATAAGAAGATTACGAGCCCGGCAGCAAAAAACATGGTAAGTACACACACGTGCCATAATATGGTAGTATTTACACTTATAATGTAAAGAGATTATTATGGTAGGGAAGGAGTAAGATAACAAATGCCGCCCTCACAGTGACTTTATATTTAAGATAACAAAATCATTACTGCAATTATTTTAGAAAAGAGTTCGTTTTTTTTAAATTGTAACTTATTATTCTTTATAATCGATTTATCACTTTAACTTAACTAAAAAATTAAATAAACCAAAATACGTTTAATAATTTTAACGGTAAGGATCTAGGTTACCTTACACTGTTCAAGCCTGAAAGTGTGCAATCTCACCCCAAATAGATACTAAATTAAAGTTGTATTTAATTATAAGCAAACTGTAAATATTAGAAAGATTGTAAAGACTTCTAAAAATGCATAAAAATCAGACACATATACAGTGCGAATTCTATGTAATTATGATGTTCAGTGCGAATTCTGTGCTATTTTTAGAGCATAGTAATTACACTAATGATGCGATCATTATGATAATTACGTATAATATGTGTAATTGAATCAGACAATGTTAGATCACTTTGAAATCCGCATTAGACATTGCAATTGGCAAAAATGTGCGAATTTGTGGAATTGGACGATGTTGGGGGAACTGACACCACTGACAGCTTCTGACCTGCAGAATCCTGTGACGACAGGTGTGGTTTTTTGGTGAATACCAACTTATAACTTATAAAGAATTGTTCGTTTTAATGTTATGAATAGGATATGGCTGAAAGAAACTTGCAGTCCATAAGCCTAATTGTTATGTTTTAAATATTAAGATAGAGAAAGCAATATTGACATGTAATCAAAACACCAACAGACTCAAAATACAACACAACCAATAATAATAACAAAGTAAAGCCCATTAGGCTGAAACGAAATGTGATTTAAATGAAATAAGTCAAATAACATAATGGCTACTCAGGCCTATGAAAGGGCATAACTGTCAGAACCAAACAACTAAAAATTATGACAAATTAACAAAGAAATTAGCAAATCTGAGGTGAAGGATTCACCAAGAATAAATTGTAAATCATTTGTAAAACAAAATATTGTAATAAGCATTTGTATACAAAAAGAAATGTAATTAACAAGCATTAACATAATTGTAAAAACATAAAATCTAAAATTACCCAAACCTGTGGGGTATCAAAATAACCTATGAAAGGAAATAAATACTATAGTGACAATATTTAATAACCAGGAAGGAAGATAGAGGAATAACAGCAATCAGAAGATATACGAAGAATTCGAATTTTGATAACAATACATTGTGGATTACCGATGAATACCGTTAGAAAGAAGCGAAGTGTCAGTAAGAGAATACAGAAGCCAATATTGGGAAGAACGATTTTCTGTTAAAATAATGTAAAACAGTAATTAAAGTTCCTAACCATGACAGCATAAGAAGCAGACGACCATTTATAGCAGCCAACTCGAGATCCAAGGCAATTAAACAGAAAATTACCCGAAAAGAACATCCAGATACGTTATGAAAAAGATGCCCAACCCATTGAAGCCTCAAAATTAATGAAAACAGAACTTATTGCAGCCAAATCCTACCCGATCAAACGAACGAAGACACCAAGTAATGCTGAGGTGTTAGGTACAATTAAATTACTTATTTTCCAAAACCCTAATCACTCTAAATTTTACTAAAGGTAAATTTATCTCACTATAAACAAATATTTCTCTTTCACAGATTATTTAAGTAAAATAAAACTTGCTAAAAACTTGTTAACGTTAAATATAACCTATTAGTTAAACACGAACTTACAAAACACATTTAACGACACCACAGAACAGATTGTAACATCACACATTATTATTTATGTACACGTAGAATAAGGTAATATATTTTTATTGTAACCATAGGAATTCTTTAGCTCATAGTCACAAGAATCCACGATTTTGGAAACAAAAAATAATTGTAATACTTTAACGTACACAGCCATGCAAAAGCTGATTGTTTCCTTGATCGATTCGTCAAGCCCAGAGGACAAGAGTTTCATGTAATCAGTCGGTGCAAATGTATCATTATATAATTGTCAATTTGAATATTTTAATTATCACCTATTAAAAATCACTATTACAGGGAGTAACCGTCGTTATTATTTCATAGGGAGTGCTTTATATATTACTAGTGTTTACTTCAGAATAGATTTGACGAGAAGCGAACAAGTTGTCATTTGCGCAGCAGCATCGACAATTAAGACGGCTGTGCGAGTGGGAATTATTTGAATGCCCCGACCATCACCGCTGATAACTCATCAGACAATAATTTTAGTTGTTTTAAATAACGACTTGACGCCACCCGGGATTAACACACCCCTATAAACAACAGGTAAGGTTACGGCCGTGTTATACAGGCGATTACCGCAACGCTACGGACATCGTTAGCCGCGAACATCAATGTAACGACCCCGGTGCGAGACGAACGCACTAATCATTATTACACATACAAAATTGGTGTACATTTTACAGGTACAACCAGGGAAAACCATGCATCGTTACAGATTGGCGCCCAACATGGGGCTTTAAAAGAAGGCCAGCGGCGACTATGAAGAGACATTCCATGGTTACCAGAAAGGACACTCAGAAAGGAATTGAAGGTGAAGGTCAACCAGAAGAGATGGAAGAAATCGAAGAAATGATCGGGGAGCTATTCGAAGAGAATCTTCAAGAAAACCAACCAGAAAATCCAACTCAACCAGAACCGGAAGTGGAAGTAATGGTCGGCGACCAACCAGACAAAACAACCGAAGGGGCAAGGATGGAGAACATGATGAGGATGATGATGGAACAAATGAACAAAAACCAGGAGAAGACTGATGAAAATTTAAAAAAATTAGAATCAGACAGGGAAGAATTGAATAAAAAATTAGAATCAGACAGGGAAGAATTGAATAAAAAGTTAGAATCAGACAAGGAAGAATTGAATAAAAAATTAGAATCATTGCAAGAGGGAAGGAAAGAAGACAGGGAATTTTTGAAGGAGAACATAGAGCTCCTGAATAATAAATTGGAAAGTAACCAGGAGGCGTTGAAGAAAAGCCAAGAGGCGTTAGAAAAGAAGAGCGAGGAGCTGAAGAGGCAGATAAATAGGATCTTGAAGTGTTAAATAACAAGATTGAAAATAATTGTGAAACACTCCAAAAACAGTTGAAGGAAGAAGGCGAGAAAACAAAGGACGAATGGAGGCAACAGTTGGCGGAATGCAGAGATGAAATCAAACAGACTATAACCGAGACGAACGAAACAGTAATACACGTCCAGGAAGAGCTGACTGATAAAATAAACCACGTCAAGGAGGAAGGAATTCTTAGGATCCAAGAACTGCAGAAGACCACCACCGAAGAGTGCATCAAAAATAAACAGGAGGTGCTTCAGAAGCTGAAAGAGAGGCACAAGGAAATCCAGACTGATGTCAGCGAACGCGTTGAAAGAGTCAACCACCACCACTGTCCACAAGATTGACGAAAAAACTCAAGAAAATCAAGAAAAAATCATCGAAATCAATCAGAGGGAGAAACAGATGCAGGAGGAACTAGACGCTTTGAGGGAGAAGCCTTGCAGTAGCACTCACATCTTTACAAATGAAAATAGGGAAGTAATAATCTTTAAGAGTTACCGAAGAAACCCCATAGAATTTCTGAAAAGGATGGAGGAGCTCATAGAGAAAAATAGAGATACCAGATGGACGACGGTGAGAAGTCTTATCGATGAGATGTTTCGAGATACGAATGACAATTGGTGGACAGCCACACGACCAGAAATCAGCTGTACACAAGAGTTCAAAACATTGTTCCGCGAAAAATACTGGTCAGAATCGACCCAAAATGTGGTAAGAAATGACATAAGTAACGGAAGATATGAGCCACAGGCTGGACATACACTAACCTCGTACTTCTTAGGAAAGGTCTGCCTAGCTCGAAACCTCGAACCAAAGATACCCGAAGAGTCCCTAGTCATTCAACTGGGATATCATTATGAAGACGCTATTCAGAGGGCCAGGAGACAGGGACAAATAAAGACCATACAGGGAATGGCCAATTTGCTGGAAGACCACGAAAATGACAGCCAGTATAAGAAAAATCGTATGATAAATCAGAAGTACAACCGGTGGAATGAAAATTACAATATACCAAACTACAACTTGCCCTACACTAATACCCAGAACAATAACCGGAACAATATGAACCGACATCCAAACAATTACCCAGGGGACCAACCATTCCATCGGAATCAACCCAATTATAATCAAGGTAACCAACCGAACAACAGGGATCATCAGAATTACAACCAGGGGAACCAACCAAGTAACAGAAATGCGCAAAACCCTAGTACACCCAATAATAACAACAGGGGAATAGAACAAGTTCGAAATCCAAATGGCCACCCGAATAATCACAACTACTATGGCAACCGGTACGACCCGAATTACCATTATAACAGGGGAAACGGGAGTAACTAGAATAGGGGCGACATGAGGCGCCAAGTCAATTTTATCAGCGGGAGGAGACAAAACAATCATCGACGATATTGTCCCGTTACAAGAACAAACACTATGTACAACGATTCCCAATATGATAACCAGCAATCTCCAGAAACCAGAACAATGGAAGCGCCGAGGAATCACATACATGATCAATCAACGTCGACCAATGAAACGGCAGACCACGCAAATAATCTGGCCAGTGGTTCCCAGCAACCTTTAAACTAAAAAGGTCAGTGAGAAACCGCCAGGACCCTTCACATGACCAATCACTTGGGTTAAATCGACGAGCCACGACGAAAAGTGATATAAAGAAAATAACTATAATATCAACTAATTACTTAAAAGACATCAGGGAAGAACTTCTGGAGGAAGAGGATAACCAATTGTCAACAACGAATAGTGAAATAGTGCATATAAGAGCTAATATTAATGGAGTCACCACTATAATTATGATCGATACTGGATCGAATATATCTCTCATAAACCATCCCGAATTGGAGCGAATCCAAGCAAACTCCAATATACCTATCCCAACTCTACCTATAAACAATATTGTAATAATTGGTGCCACAGGCAGACAAAATAAGACCATCAGAAAACAAGTCTCCTTAGAACTAACCAGTCAAAACACAATAATACCTATTATTTTCCTTGTCGCAACTGGATTACCTTTTAACATGCTGATTGGATGCGACGCACTGAGACAACACTCAGCAATCATTGACCTGCAGAAGGGAATAGTAGTGCTTACTTCAGAGAAGGGAGTGTGGTCAGCCAATATAATCAACAGTAACCCAACACCAATAGCCCTAAATCATAATAAGGGGTTAAAAAGTTATTATTGTCAAACATATAAACCATCAATTACCATAGAAGATGAAGAGGGAGAGGGAGAATTGTGGAAAAGAAAAGTCGAAGAAATTAGAAGGTTCCAAAGAGAGAGACCTCACCAAGAGATAACGGGTGAACAGGCTGAAAAACTAATAGCCATATATCAAGCATACCAGCACGTTTTCTCAAATACTCCACGAAAGGTCAAAGGATTTCAATGTAAAATAAACTTTCGAGAACCCATAGACTTTCACAGAAAATCCTACCCAATCGCCTACTCCCTAAAAAACGAAGTGAGGACGGAAATAAATAGAATGATGGAGGAGGACATCATTGAATACAGTCAGTCTCCCTACACGAGTCCTATAGTCGCCATACCAAAAAAGAATGGTAAGGTGAGAATATGTTTAGACGCCCGGGAGATCAATAAGATGATCATTAATGACCGAACGTCACCGGGAGAGATTGAAGAGATACTTAAGAAATTTCATGGCACCAAATATATAAGTACCTGGGATACTGTATGTGGGTACTGGCAGGTGGAGCTACACCCACACAGTAGGAAATACATGGCATTCATCTTCGACGGAAGGAATTACCAGTTTAAGAGGTTACCTTTCGGCCTCACTAATTCCGTCGCAGTGTTCGTCAAGTGCATGGACCAAGTCATAGGTCAAGAAGCATTGCAGTTCACAACAGTGTACGTGGACGACCTTCTAATAACATCATCTGACTGGGATGAGCACTGTGAACGAGTCAAACAAGTATTACAAAAGCTATCTGAAAATAATATAACATTAAAATTAGATAAGTCCAAGTTCATAGCAAACCAAGTCAAATTCTTTGGGTTCAACTTAACAGAACAGGGGCTAACACCATCCCAAGAGAAGGTGGAAGCTATTCAGAATTTCCCCACACCAAAGAATAAGAAGCAGCTACAATCCTTCTTAGGTATTTGTAACTACTATAGAAAGTTCCAAACAAATTATTCTTATTTAACAGCAAAGTTCTCTAAACAACTATCAGCTAAGGAAAAGTGGACTTGGGGGAAGGAACAAGAAGAAGTGTTAAAATTAATCAAAATAAAATTTCTTGAAACTGTAATGCTACACCACCCTAATTTTGAACAGCCATTCTACTTAAATTGTGACGCCAGTGATGTGAGCCTAGGCGCCGAATTATATCAAGAGGATAAGGACGGACACCACCTGGTTATCGGCTTTGCCAGCAGAGTACTGAACCGCTGGGAACGTAACTACAATGTTACTGAAAAGGAACTACTCAGTATTGTATTCGCATGTGGAAAGTTTAGGACGTACATCCTAGGATATCCAATCACCATCCGAAGCGACCATAAGTCCATTTCCTTCTTGAAACAGTGTAAGTTAAGTCATGGGAGGCTTACACGATGGATACTCGCATTACAAGAGTACCACATAACGTGGGAGTACATTCCAGGACGTAAGAATGTTGCCGCAGATGTATTATCCAGAATAAATGTTGTAGATCTGACATTTGAAGGAGTAGAGGAGAAAGCCAACAAAGAGTGAAATATACAAGAGAAGGTAATAACAAGGAAAGAAAAGGAAAAGATCAACTTACATAAAAGTATAAAAAACATGGTCTTATGTAGAGTAATAGCGTATAAACTTATGTATAATAATATGTATGACCATACGTCATCACGAAGGACAATGGAAACAATACTTACGAGATAAGTAATATAACCACCAAGAAAGTAAAAGGAGTTTACAACCAAGCTTCAATAAAGAAATTCTATGAAGAAAACTAAATTACTATAAAT
This sequence comes from Magicicada septendecula, assembly GCA_034769895.1. Lineage (NCBI taxonomy): Eukaryota > Metazoa > Arthropoda > Insecta > Hemiptera > Cicadidae > Magicicada > Magicicada septendecula. The sequence goes on along the minus strand of CM068367.1, from coordinate 548,204,368 downwards.
GAAATAAAGAAATGCCAAAATTCAAAAATTATGTGAGTACAACTTACAACAATATTTCGATGACTTATGTGGCCTAAAATAAAAAAATATAAAAATAAAGGAATAAGTTACACAAATTCCTACTAAGTGAAATCAACTTACAGTCTATTAAAAAGTTGATATATGAAGTATATAAAATAATTAAACAAAAAGTACCAAAAAAGGAATAAGCTACAAAAATTCCTATAAAGTAAGAGAATTAACTTACAAAGAATGATCAAAAATGATGTTTAATACAAAATAAAATAAAATAAAAACCAAGCTAAAAACTGCTAAGATAAATACCTGAAATTATAATGAATCAAATGTATTCAAAGAAAAAAAAAAATCTGAACTGGTACAAGGAAAAAGAGAAGTTTTTAAAACAAATATACAAGCTATGGCTAAAGCAGAATATTGCTAAATAACTGAGAAAAGAATACAAATGTTTGAGAAAATTAAAATGATCACTAGAAGAATAGAAAAACAAAATAATGAAAAGTTAAATATGATGAAATTAACATATGAATAAATAAAAAATAATCAACTGTATGAGTAGATGACAGTATATAGCAAAGGTACAGCGGAAGGAAGAATGAGTAAAAGGCAAAAGTGATCTAAAAACAAACCACAAGGTGGACAATCCCAAAATATATTATTATTATTATTAATTTGTCACAAGATAACAAAAAAGGTATTTAAGATTGGCTGTTGAAAAGTCCAGCAATCCAAATAAACTGAGCAGAGATGATGTTCCTCTGGTCTCAGAAAAAATGAGTAGTAATGGGAGAAACCAGCTACTAAAAAGTTAGGGAAAAAATTGTGTATAAGGGAGAACACACCAATGGAAATAAATAAAAACAGATCCAAATAAAATGGAATGAATCAAGTAAGAAGAGAAATAAGAATGGAGAAACAAACAAGGGAGAAAAGGAAAAAGATTATATATAACTGATAATTTCATAAAAAACTATGCTAGTGTTTTATCAAAATGATCAATTTTGAAGGAGAGGCATTATGTTACAACACAAATAAGCCAACCCAATACCAGGGATGAACAAAACAATATTGAATCTAAAATAATACTTCATGTTAAATAAAAATGATTAATTTAAACAAAATATAAAAACTATGACTCGACAAACGACGACTTTGACCTAACCCAAGTGATTGACCCAACAAAAGGAAACAAATGAAGAAGGGATCCACGAAGAATAAACAAGAATGTAACCAAACCAAAGGAAAAAATCCAAAACCCAAACAAAAATGAAACAAGTTCATGGAATTAAACGACCCAATGTAACACGTCGAAATGTACCCAAAGGAGAGGATGGAAAGACCAAAGTATTAACCAAATACGATGAAAATGAAGAAGGAGGGAAATAGATAGAAATGAAAACCAATAATGATACACAAACAAGTAATAAAACATAGGAGAAGGAGAAATAATGCACTCAAGAATAACATTGGAACCAAGACCAATAATTACCCAATGAGAAAGGAAAAAGTAACTGTTATTACCCATTAATGGACAACAATGATTTAGGGAAGAAACCCTATTAAACAAGGTTAAAGATTAAAATGATAAAAAAAGCAAACTAAACCCCAATTTAGAATTAGATGTAAGAATAGTATTGTAAGAACATAAAATTGTTAATAGTATTAAGGATATATTGTAATGAAAGAGAAATAAGTATAGGGATTACCCACTAAAAAACACATAGTATAAACAGTGATACAGTGCAATAGTGTATGTCTAAAAACCCCAAAGTGAAGTGATAAGGAAGGTACACTAATTAAATTATAATTAACTATAGATAATTTAAAAGTGAAGGTGAGGTATAAATGGGAATAGTGTAAGATATAGAATATAACTATTGTAAGAAATAGTGAATAATAAAGAAAATAGACACTTAATAAATCTGTAAAAAACACTAAAGGTTTAAAAGTGGAAAAATATATGGTGAAAAATAGTATTAAGTATGAATTATAGAATAAGATATACTGAACACTGGAAAGTGATGATGACATTATTATTTAAGAAAAGATGTTTAAGAGATTTAAGTTTAATCATAACCGATAGTAATTAAAAGGGAGGATCCCAGGAAAGAATAAATTGAAGGTGTTGACATGGAGAGAATGTAAAGATTGTTTAAAAATTAAGAAATTAGAGACAAATCAAAGACACCCATGTTATAAGGGATAGTTATAAATTTCATAAAAGTGATGTTGTTTATCACAATAAAAATAATATGTATTGTAAACAAAAAAATTAGCAAATAATAAGTTGGAAGGAAGTGATGATATTTCTCACTCAAAATAATAACTCTAATAACTTATAAAGAATTGTTCGTTTTAATGTTATGAATAGGATATGGCTGAAAGAAACTTGCAGTCCATAAGCCTAATTGTTATGTTTTAAATATTAAGATAGAGAAAGCAATATTGACATGTAATCAAAACACCAACAGACTCAAAATACAACACAACGAATAATAATAACAAAGTAAAGCCCATTAGGCTGAAACGAAATGTGATTTAAATGAAATAAGTCAAATAACATAATGGCTACTCAGGCCTATGAAAGGGCATAACTGTCAGAACCAAACAACTAAAAATTATGACAAATTAACAAAGAAATTAGCAAATCTGAGGTGAAGGATTCACCAAGAATAAATTGTAAATCATTTGTAAAACAAAATATTATAATAATCATTTGTATACAAAAAGAAATGTAATTAACAAGCATTAACATAATTGTAAAAACATAAAATCTAAAATTACCCAAACTTGTGGGGTATCAAAATAATCTATGAAAGGAAATAAATACTATAGTGACAATATTTAATACCCAGGAAGGAAGATAGAGGAATAACAGCAATCAGAAGATATACGAAGAATTTGAATTTTGATAACAATACATCATGGATTACCGTTGAATACCATTAGAAAGAAGCGAAGCGTCAGTAAGAGAATACAGAAGCCAATATTGGGAAGAACGATTTTCTGTTAAAATAATGTAAAAAAGTAATTAAAGTTCCTAACCATGACAGCATAAGAAGCAGACGACCATTTATAGCAGCCAACTCGAGTTCCAAGGCAATTAAACAGAAAATTACCCGAAAAGAACATCCAGATACGTTATGAAAAAGATGCCCAACCCATTGAAGCCTCAAAATTAATGAAAACAGAACTTATTGCAGCCAAATCCTACCCGATCAAACGAACGAAGACACCAAGTAATGCTGAGGTGTTAAGTACAATTAAATTACTTATTTTCCAAAACCCTAATCACTCTAAATTTTACTAAAGGTAAATTTATCTCACTATAAACAAATATTTCTCTTTCACAGATTATTTAAGTAAAATAAAACTTGCTAAAAACTTGTTTACGTTAAATATAACCTATTAGTTAAACACGAACTTACAAAACACATTTAACGACACCACAGAACAGATTGTAACATCACACATTATTATTTATGTACACGTAGAATAAGGTAATATATTTTTATTGTAACCATAGGAATTCTTTAGCTCATAGTCACAAGAATCCACGATTTTGGAAACAAAAAATAATTGTAATACTTTAACGTACACAGCCATGCAAAAGCTGATTGTTTCCTTGATCGATTCGTCAAGCCCAGAGGACAAGAGTTTCATGTAATCAGTCGGTGCAAATGTATAAAACAATTGATAGTGATTGTATACAATTGTATGTATATTAATGTATAATTGTCAATTTGAATATTTTAATTATCACCTATTAAAAATCACTATTACAGGGAGTAACCGTCGTTATTATTTCGTAGGGAGTGCTTTATATATTACTAGTGTTTACTTAAGAATAGATTTGACGAGAAGCGAACAAGTTGTCATTTGCGCAGCAGCATCGACAATTCAGACGGCTGTGCGAGCGGGAATTATTTGAATGCCCCGACCATCACCGCTGATAACTCATCAGACAATAATTTTAGTTGTTTTAAATAACGACTTGACGCCACCCGGGATTAACACACCCCTATAAACAACAGGTAAGGTTATGGCCGTGTTATACAGGTGATTACCGCAACGCTACGGACATCGTTAGCCGCGAACATCAATGTAACGACCCCGGTGCGAGACGATCGCACTAATCATTATTACACATACAAAATTGGTGTACATTTTACAGGTACAACCAGGGAAAACCATGCATCGTTACAGATTGGCGCCCAACATGGGGCTTTAAAAGAAGGCCAGCGGCGACTATGAAGAGACATTCCATGGTTACCAGAAAGGACACTCAGAAAGGAATTGAAGGTGAAGGTCAACCAGAAGAGATGGAAGAAATCGAAGAAATGATCGGGGAGCTATTCGAAGAGAATCTTCAAGAAAACCAACCAGAAAATCCAACTCAACCAGAACCGGAAGTGGAAGTAATGGTCGGCGACCAACCAGACAAAACAACCGAAGGGGCAAGGATGGAGAACATGATGAGGATGATGATGGAACAAATGAACAAAAACCAGGAGAAGACTGATGAAAATTAAAAAAAATTAGAATCAGACAGGGAAGAATTGAATAAAAAATTAGAATCAGACCGGGAAGAATTGAATAAAAAGTTAGAATCAGACAAGGAAGAATTGAATAAAAAATTAGAATCATTGCAAGAGGGAAGGAAAGAAGACAGGGAATTTTTGAAGGAGAACATATAGCTCCTGAATAATAAATTGGAAAGTAACTAGGAGGCGTTGAAGAAAAGCCAAGAGGCGTTAGAAAAGAAGAGTGAGGAGCTGAAGAGGCAGATAAAAAAGGATCTTGAAGTGTTAAATAACAAGATTGAAAATAATTGTGAAACACTCCAAAAACAGTTGAAGGAAGAAGGCGAGAAAACAAAGGACGAATGGAGGCAACAGTTGGCGGAATGCAGAGATGAAATCAAACAGACTATAACCGAGACGAACGAAACAGTAATACACATCCAGGAAGAGCTGACTGATAAAATAAACCACGTCAAGGAGGAAGGAATTCTTAGGATCCAAGAACTGCAGAAGACCACCACCGAAGAGTGCATCAAAAATAAACAGGAGGTGCTTCAGAAGCTGAAAGAGAGGCACAAGGAAATCCAGACTGATGTCAGCGAACGCGTTGAAAGAGTATATACCACTATCAACAAGATTGACGAAAAAACTCAAGAAAATCAAGAAAAAATCATCGAAATCAATCAGAGGGCGAAACAGATGCAGGAGGAACTAGACGCTTTGAGGGAGAAGCCTTGCAGTAGCACTCACATCTTTACAAATGAAAATAGGGAAGTAATAAACTTTAAGAGTTACCGAAGAAACCCCATAGAATTTCTGAAAAGGATGGAGGAGCTCATAGAGAAAAATAGAGATACCAGATGGACGACGGTGAGAAGTCTTATCGATGAGATGTTTCGAGATACGAATGACAATGGTGGACAGCCACACGACCAGAAATCAGCTGTACACAAGAGTTCAAAACATTGTTCCGCGAAAAATACTGGTCAGAATCGACCCAAAATGTGGTAAGAAATGACATAAGTAACGGAAGATATGAGCCACAGGCTGGACATACACTAACCTCGTACTTCTTAGGAAAGGTCTGCCTAGCTCGAAACCTCGAACCAAAGATACCCGAAGAGTCCCTAGTCATTCAACTGGGATATCATTATGAAGACGCTATTCAGAGGGCCAGGAGACAGGGACAAATAAAGACCATACAGGGAATGGCCAATTTGCTGGAAGACCACGAAAATGACAGCCAGTATAAGAAAAATCGTATGATAAATCAGAAGTACAACCGGTGGAATGAAAATTACAATATACCAAACTACAACTTGCCCTACACTAATACCCAGAACAATAACCGGAACAATATGAACCGACATCCAAACAATTACCCAGGGGACCAACCATTCCATCGGAATCAACCCAATTATAATCAAGGTAACCAACCGAACAACAGGGATCATCAGAATTACAACCAGGGGAACCAACCAAGTAACAGAAATGCGCAAAACCCTAGTACACCCAATAATAACAACAGGGGAATAGAACAAGTTCGAAATCTAAATGGCCACCCGAATAATCACAACTACTATGGCAACCGGTACGACCCGAATTACCATTATAACAGGGGAAACGGGAGTAACTAGAATAGGGGCGACATGAGGCGCCAAGTCAATTTTATCAGCAGGAGGAGACAAAACAATCATCGATGATATTGTCCCATTACAAGAACAAACACTATGTACAACGATTCCCAATATGATAACCAGCAATCTCCAGAAACCAGAACAATGGAAGCGCCGAGGAATCACATACATGATCAATCAACGTCGACCAATGAAACGGCAGACCACGCAAATAATCTGGCCAGTGGTTCCCAGCAACCTTTAAACTAAAAAGGTCAGTGAGAAACCGCCAGGACCCTTCACATGACCAATCACTTGGGTTAAATCGACGAGCCACGACGAAAAGTGATATAAAGAAAATAACTATAATATCAACTAATTACTTAAAAGACATCAGGGAAGAACTTCTGGAGGAAGAGGATAACCAATTGTCAACAACGAATAGTGAAATAGTGCATATAAGAGCTAATATTAATGGAGTCACCACTATAATTATGATCGATACTGGATCGAATATATCTCTCATAAACCATCCCGAATTGGAGCGAATCCAAGCAAACTCCAATATACCTATCCCAACTCTACCTATAAACAATATTGTAATAATTGGTGCCACAGGCAGACAAAATAAGACCATCAGAAAACAAGTCTCCTTAGAACTAACCAGTCAAAACACAATAATACCTATTATTTTCCTTGTCGCAACTGGATTACCTTTTAACATGCTGATTGGATGCGACGCACTGAGACAACACTCAGCAATCATTGACCTGCAGAAGGGAATAGTAGTGCTTACTTCAGAGAAGGGAGTGTGGTCAGCCAATATAATCAACAGTAACCCAACACCAATAGCCCTAAATCATAATAAGGGGTTAAAAAGTTATTATTGTCAAACATATAAACCATCAATTACCATAGAAGATGAAGAGGGAGAGGGAGAATTGTGGAAAAGAAAAGTCGAAGAAATTAGAAGGTTCCAAAGAGAGAGACCTCACCAAGAGATAACGGGTGAACAGGCTGAAAAACTAATAGCCATATATCAAGCATACCAGCACGTTTTCTCAAATACTCCAGGAAAGGTCAAAGGATTTCAATGTAAAATAAACTTTCGAGAACCCATAGACTTTCACAGAAAATCCTACCCAATCGCCTACTCCCTAAAAAACGAAGTGAGGACGGAAATAAATAGAATGATGGAGGAGGACATCATTGAATACAGTCGGTCTCCCTACACGAGTCCTATAGTCGCCATACCAAAAAAGAATGGTAAGGTGAGAATATGTTTAGACGCCCGGGAGATCAATAAGATGATCATTAATGACCGAACGTCACCGGGAGAGATTGAAGAGATACTTAAGAAATTTCATGGCACCAAATATATAAGTACCTGGGATACTGTATGTGGGTACTGGCAGGTGGAGCTACACCCACACAGTAGGAAATACATGGCATTCATCTTCGACGGAAGGAATTACCAGTTTAAGAGGTTACCTTTCGGCCTCACTAATTCCGTCGCAGTGTTCGTCAAGTGCATGGACCAAGTCATAGGTCAAGAAGCATTGCAGTTCACAACAGTGTACGTGGACGACCTTCTAATAACATCATCTGACTGGGATGAGCACTGTGAACGAGTCAAACAAGTATTACAAAAGCTATCTGAAAATAATATAACATTAAAATTAGATAAGTCCAAGTTCATAGCAAACCAAGTCAAATTCTTTGGGTTCAACTTAACAGAACAGGGGCTAACACCATCCCAAGAGAAGGTGGAAGCTATTCAGAATTTCCCCACACCAAAGAATAAGAAGCAGCTACAATCCTTCTTAGGTATTTGTAACTACTATAGAAAGTTCCAAACAAATTATTCTTATTTAACAGCAAAGTTCTCTAAACAACTATCAGCTAAGGAAAAGTGGACTTGGGGGAAGGAACAAGAAGAAGTGTTAAAATTAATCAAAATAAAATTTCTTGAAACTGTAATGCTACACCACCCTAATTTTGAACAGCCATTCTACTTAAATTGTGACGCCAGTGATGTGAGCCTAGGCGCCGAATTATATCAAGAGGATAAGGACGGACACCACCTGGTTATCGGCTTTGCCAGCAGAGTACTGAACCGCTGGGAACGTAACTACAATGTTACTGAAAAGGAACTACTCAGTATTGTATTCGCATGTGGAAAGTTTAGGACGTACATCCTAGGATATCCAATCACCATCCGAAGCGACCATAAGTCCATTTCCTTCTTGAAACAGTGTAAGTTAAGTCATGGGAGGCTTACACGATGGATACTCGCATTACAAGAGTACCACATAACGTGGGAGTACATTCCAGGACGTAAGAATGTTGCCGCAGATGTATTATCCAGAATAAATGTTGTAGATCTGACATTTGAAGGAGTAGAGGAGAAAGCCAACAAAGAGTGAAATATACAAGAGAAGGTAATAACAAGGAAAGAAAAGGAAAAGATCAACTTACATAAAAGTATAAAAAACATGGTCTTATGTAGAGTAATAGCGTATAAACTTATGTATAATAATATGTATGACCATACGTCATCACGAAGGACAATGGAAACAATACTTACGAGATAAGTAATATAACCACCAAGAAAGTAAAAGGAGTTTACAACCAAGCTTCAATAAAGAAATTCTATGAAGAAAACTAAATTACTATAAATAAAATAAAGAAATGCCAAAATTCAAAAATTATGTGAGTACAACTTACAACAATATTTCGATGACTTATGTGGCCTAAAATAAAAAAATATAAAAATAAAGGAATAAGTTACACAAATTCCTACTAAGTGAAATCAACTTACAGTCTATTAAAAAGTTGATATATGAAGTATATAAAATAATTAAACAAAAAGTACCAAAAAAGGAATAAGCTACAAAAATTCCTATAAAGTAAGAGAATTAACTTACAAAGAATGATCAAAAATGATGTTTAATACAAAATAAAATAAAATAAAAACCAAGCTAAAAACTGCTAAGATAAATACCTGAAATTATAATGAATCAAATGTATTCAAAGAAAAAAAAAAATCTGAACTGGTACAAGGAAAAAGAGAAGTTTTTAAAACAAATATACAAGCTATGGCTAAAGCAGAATATTGCTAAATAACTGAGAAAAGAATACAAATGTCTGAGAAAATTAAAATGATCACTAGAAGAATAGAAAAACAAAATAATGAAAAGTTAAATATGATGAAATTAACATATGAATAAATAAAAAATAATCAACTGTATGAGTAGATGACAGTATATAGCAAAGGTACAGCGGAAGGAAGAATGAGTAAAAGGCAAAAGTGATCTAAAAACAAACCACAAGGTGGACAATCCCAAAATATATTATTATTATTATTAATTTGTCACAAGATAACAAAAAAGGTATTTAAGATTGGCTGTTGAAAAGTCCAGCAATCCAAATAAACTGAGCAGAGATGATGTTCCTCTGGTCTCAGAAAAAATGAGTAGTAATGGGAGAAACCAGCTACTAAAAAGTTAGGGAAAAAATTGTGTATAAGGGAGAACACACCAATGGAAATAAATAAAAACAGATCCAAATAAAATGGAATGAATCAAGTAAGAAGAGAAATAAGAATGGAGAAACAAACAAGGGAGAAAAGGAAAAAGATTATATATAACTGATAATTTCATAAAAAACTATGCTAGTGTTTTATCAAAATGATCAATTTTGAAGGAGAGGCATTATGTTACAACACAAATAAGCCAACCCAATACCAGGGATGAACAAAACAATATTGAATCTAAAATAATACTTCATGTTAAATAAAAATGATTAATTTAAACAAAATATAAAAACTATGACTCGACAAACGACGACTTTGACCTAACCCAAGTGATTGACCCAACAAAAGGAAACAAATGAAGAAGGGATCCACGAAGAATAAACAAGAATGTAACCAAACCAAAGGAAAAAATCCAAAACCCAAACAAAAATGAAACAAGTTCATGGAATTAAACGACCCAATGTAACACGTCGAAATGTACCCAAAGGAGAGGATGGAAAGACCAAAGTATTAACCAAATACGATGAAAATGAAGAAGGAGGGAAATAGATAGAAATGAAAACCAATAATGATACACAAACAAGTAATAAAACATAGGAGAAGGAGAAATAATGCACTCAAGAATAACATTGGAACCAAGACCAATAATTACCCAATGAGAAAGGAAAAAGTAACTGTTATTACCCATTAATGGACAACAATGATTTAGGGAAGAAACCCTATTAAACAAGGTTAAAGATTAAAATGATAAAAAAAGCAAACTAAACCCCAATTTAGAATTAGATGTAAGAATAGTATTGTAAGAACATAAAATTGTTAATAGTATTAAGGATATATTGTAATGAAAGAGAAATAAGTATAGGGATTACCCACTAAAAAACACATAGTATAAACAGTGATACAGTGCAATAGTGTATGTCTAAAAACCCCAAAGTGAAGTGATAAGGAAGGTACACTAATTAAATTATAATTAACTATAGATAATTTAAAAGTGAAGGTGAGGTATAAATGGGAATAGTGTAAGATATAGAATATAACTATTGTAAGAAATAGTGAATAATAAAGAAAATAGACACTTAATAAATCTGTAAAAAACACTAAAGGTTTAAAAGTGGAAAAATATATGGTGAAAAATAGTATTAAGTATGAATTATAGAATAAGATATACTGAACACTGGAAAGTGATGATGACATTATTATTTAAGAAAAGATGTTTAAGAGATTTAAGTTTAATCATAACCGATAGTAATTAAAAGGGAGGATCCCAGGAAAGAATAAATTGAAGGTGTTGACATGGAGAGAATGTAAAGATTGTTTAAAAATTAAGAAATTAGAGACAAATCAAAGACACCCATGTTATAAGGGATAGTTATAAATTTCATAAAAGTGATGTTGTTTATCACAATAAAAATAATATGTATTGTAAACAAAAAAATTAGCAAATAATAAGTTGGAAGGAAGTGATGATATTTCTCACTCAAAATAATAACTCTAATAACTTATAAAGAATTGTTCGTTTTAATGTTATGAATAGGATATGGCTGAAAGAAACTTGCAGTCCATAAGCCTAATTGTTATGTTTTAAATATTAAGATAGAGAAAGCAATATTGACATGTAATCAAAACACCAACAGACTCAAAATACAACACAACGAATAATAATAACAAAGTAAAGCCCATTAGGCTGAAACGAAATGTGATTTAAATGAAATAAGTCAAATAACATAATGGCTACTCAGGCCTATGAAAGGGCATAACTGTCAGAACCAAACAACTAAAAATTATGACAAATTAACAAAGAAATTAGCAAATCTGAGGTGAAGGATTCACCAAGAATAAATTGTAAATCATTTGTAAAACAAAATATTATAATAATCATTTGTATACAAAAAGAAATGTAATTAACAAGCATTAACATAATTGTAAAAACATAAAATCTAAAATTACCCAAACTTGTGGGGTATCAAAATAATCTATGAAAGGAAATAAATACTATAGTGACAATATTTAATACCCAGGAAGGAAGATAGAGGAATAACAGCAATCAGAAGATATACGAAGAATTTGAATTTTGATAACAATACATCATGGATTACCGTTGAATACCATTAGAAAGAAGCGAAGCGTCAGTAAGAGAATACAGAAGCCAATATTGGGAAGAACGATTTTCTGTTAAAATAATGTAAAAAAGTAATTAAAGTTCCTAACCATGACAGCATAAGAAGCAGACGACCATTTATAGCAGCCAACTCGAGTTCCAAGGCAATTAAACAGAAAATTACCCGAAAAGAACATCCAGATACGTTATGAAAAAGATGCCCAACCCATTGAAGCCTCAAAATTAATGAAAACAGAACTTATTGCAGCCAAATCCTACCCGATCAAACGAACGAAGACACCAAGTAATGCTGAGGTGTTAAGTACACTTAAATTACTTATTTTCCAAAACCCTAATCACTCTAAATTTTACTAAAGGTAAATTTATCTCACTATAAACAAATATTTCTCTTTCACAGATTATTTAAGTAAAATAAAACTTGCTAAAAACTTGTTTACGTTAAATATAACCTATTAGTTAAACACGAACTTACAAAACACATTTAACGACACCACAGAACAGATTGTAACATCACACATTATTATTTATGTACACGTAGAATAAGGTAATATATTTTTATTGTAACCATAGGAATTCTTTAGCTCATAGTCACAAGAATCCACGATTTTGGAAACAAAAAATAATTGTAATACTTTAACGTACACAGCCATGCAAAAGCTGATTGTTTCCTTGATCGATTCGTCAAGCCCAGAGGACAAGAGTTTCATGTAATCAGTCGGTGCAAATGTATAAAACAATTGATAGTGATTGTATACAATTGTATGTATATTAATGTATAATTGTCAATTTGAATATTTTAATTATCACCTATTAAAAATCACTATTACAGGGAGTAACCGTCGTTATTATTTCGTAGGGAGTGCTTTATATATTACTAGTGTTTACTTAAGAATAGATTTGACGAGAAGCGAACAAGTTGTCATTTGCGCAGCAGCATCGACAATTCAGACGGCTGTGCGAGCGGGAATTATTTGAATGCCCCGACCATCACCGCTGATAACTCATCAGACAATAATTTTAGTTGTTTTAAATAACGACTTGACGCCACCCGGGATTAACACACCCCTATAAACAACAGGTAAGGTTACGGCCGTGTTATACAGGTGATTACCGCAACGCTACGGACATCGTTAGCCGCGAACATCAATGTAACGACCCCGGTGCGAGACGATCGCACTAATCATTATTACACATACAAAATTGGTGTACATTTTACAGGTACAACCAGGGAAAACCATGCATCGTTACAGATTGGCGCCCAACATGGGGCTTTAAAAGAAGGCCAGCGGCGACTATGAAGAGACATTCCATGGTTACCAGAAAGGACACTCAGAAAGGAATTGAAGGTGAAGGTCAACCAGAAGAGATGGAAGAAATCGAAGAAATGATCGGGGAGCTATTCGAAGAGAATCTTCAAGAAAACCAACCAGAAAATCCAACTCAACCAGAACCGGAAGTGGAAGTAATGGTCGGCGACCAACCAGACAAAACAACCGAAGGGGCAAGGATGGAGAACATGATGAGGATGATGATGGAACAAATGAACAAAAACCAGGAGAAGACTGATGAAAATTAAAAAAAATTAGAATCAGACAGGGAAGAATTGAATAAAAAATTAGAATCAGACCGGGAAGAATTGAATAAAAAGTTAGAATCAGACAAGGAAGAATTGAATAAAAAATTAGAATCATTGCAAGAGGGAAGGAAAGAAGACAGGGAATTTTTGAAGGAGAACATATAGCTCCTGAATAATAAATTGGAAAGTAACTAGGAGGCGTTGAAGAAAAGCCAAGAGGCGTTAGAAAAGAAGAGTGAGGAGCTGAAGAGGCAGATAAAAAAGGATCTTGAAGTGTTAAATAACAAGATTGAAAATAATTGTGAAACACTCCAAAAACAGTTGAAGGAAGAAGGCGAGAAAACAAAGGACGAATGGAGGCAACAGTTGGCGGAATGCAGAGATGAAATCAAACAGACTATAACCGAGACGAACGAAACAGTAATACACATCCAGGAAGAGCTGACTGATAAAATAAACCACGTCAAGGAGGAAGGAATTCTTAGGATCCAAGAACTGCAGAAGACCACCACCGAAGAGTGCATCAAAAATAAACAGGAGGTGCTTCAGAAGCTGAAAGAGAGGCACAAGGAAATCCAGACTGATGTCAGCGAACGCGTTGAAAGAGTATATACCACTATCAACAAGATTGACGAAAAAACTCAAGAAAATCAAGAAAAAATCATCGAAATCAATCAGAGGGAGAAACAGATGCAGGAGGAACTAGACGCTTTGAGGGAGAAGCCTTGCAGTAGCACTCACATCTTTACAAATGAAAATAGGGAAGTAATAATCTTTAAGAGTTACCGAAGAAACCCCATAGAATTTCTGAAAAGGATGGAGGAGCTCATAGAGAAAAATAGAGATACCAGATGGACGACGGTGAGAAGTCTTATCGATGAGATGTTTCGAGATACGAATGACAATGGTGGACAGCCACACGACCAGAAATCAGCTGTACACAAGAGTTCAAAACATTGTTCCGCGAAAAATACTGGTCAGAATCGACCCAAAATGTTGTAAGAAATGACATAAGTAACGGAAGATATGAGCCACAGGCTGGACATACACTAACCTCGTACTTCTTAGGAAAGGTCTGCCTAGCTCGAAACCTCGAACCAAAGATACCCGAAGAGTCCCTAGTCATTCAACTGGGATATCATTATGAAGACGCTATTCAGAGGGCCAGGAGACAGGGACAAATAAAGACCATACAGGGAATGGCCAATTTGCTGGAAGACCACGAAAATGACAGCCAGTATAAGAAAAATCGTATGATAAATCAGAAGTACAACCGGTGGAATGAAAATTACAATATACCAAACTACAACTTGCCCTACACTAATACCCAGAACAATAACCGGAACAATATGAACCGACATCCAAACAATTACCCAGGGGACCAACCATTCCATCGGAATCAACCCAATTATAATCAAGGTAACCAACCGAACAACAGGGATCATCAGAATTACAACCAGGGGAACCAACCAAGTAACAGAAATGCGCAAAACCCTAGTACACCCAATAATAACAACAGGGGAATAGAACAAGTTCGAAATCTAAATGGCCACCCGAATAATCACAACTACTATGGCAACCGGTACGACCCGAATTACCATTATAACAGGGGAAACGGGAGTAACTAGAATAGGGGCGACATGAGGCGCCAAGTCAATTTTATCAGCAGGAGGAGACAAAACAATCATCGACGATATTGTCCCATTACAAGAACAAACACTATGTACAACGATTCCCAATATGATAACCAGCAATCTCCAGAAACCAGAACAATGGAAGCGCCGAGGAATCACATACATGATCAATCAACGTCGACCAATGAAACGGCAGACCACGCAAATAGTCTGGCCAGTGGTTCCCAGCAACCTTTAAACTAAAAAGGTCAGTGAGAAACCGCCAGGACCCTTCACATGACCAATCACTTGGGTTAAATCGACGAGCCACGACAAAAAGTGATATAAAGAAAGTAACTATAATATCAACTAATTACTTAAAAGACATCAGGGAAGAACTTCTGGAGGAAGAGGATAACCAATTGTCAACAACGAATAGTGAAATAGTGCATATAAGAGCTAATATTAATGGAGTCACCACTATAATTATGATCGATACTGGATCGAATATATCTCTCATAAACCATCCCGAATTGGAGCGAATCCAAGCAAACTCCAATATACCTATCCCAACTCTACCTATAAACAATATTGTAATAATTGGTGCCACAGGCAGACAAAATAAGACCATCAGAAAACAAGTCTCCTTAGAACTAACCAGTCAAAACACAATAATACCTATTATTTTCCTTGTCGCAACTGGATTACCTTTTAACATGCTGATTGGATGCGACGCACTGAGACAACACTCAGCAATCATTGACCTGCAGAAGGGAATAGTAGTGCTTACTTCAGAGAAGGGAGTGTGGTCAGCCAATATAATCAACAGTAACCCAACACCAATAGCCCTAAATCATAATAAGGGGTTAAAAAGTTATTATTGTCAAACATATAAACCATCAATTACCATAGAAGATGAAGAGGGAGAGGGAGAATTGTGGAAAAGAAAAGTCGAAGAAATTAGAAGGTTCCAAAGAGAGAGACCTCACCAAGAGATAACGGGTGAACAGGCTGAAAAACTAATAGCCATATATCAAGCATACCAGCACGTTTTCTCAAATACTCCAGGAAAGGTCAAAGGATTTCAATGTAAAATAAACTTTCGAGAACCCATAGACTTTCACAGAAAATCCTACCCAATCGCCTACTCCCTAAAAAACGAAGTGAGGACGGAAATAAATAGAATGATGGAGGAGGACATCATTGAATACAGTCGGTCTCCCTACACGAGTCCTATAGTCGCCATACCAAAAAAGAATGGTAAGGTGAGAATATGTTTAGACGCCCGGGAGATCAATAAGATGATCATTAATGACCGAACGTCACCGGGAGAGATTGAAGAGATACTTAAGAAATTTCATGGCACCAAATATATAAGTACCTGGGATACTGTATGTGGGTACTGGCAGGTGGAGCTACACCCACACAGTAGGAAATACATGGCATTCATCTTCGACGGAAGGAATTACCAGTTTAAGAGGTTACCTTTCGGCCTCACTAATTCCGTCGCAGTGTTCGTCAAGTGCATGGACCAAGTCATAGGTCAAGAAGCATTGCAGTTCACAACAGTGTACGTGGACGACCTTCTAATAACATCATCTGACTGGGATGAGCACTGTGAACGAGTCAAACAAGTATTACAAAAGCTATCTGAAAATAATATAACATTAAAATTAGATAAGTCCAAGTTCATAGCAAACCAAGTCAAATTCTTTGGGTTCAACTTAACAGAACAGGGGCTAACACCATCCCAAGAGAAGGTGGAAGCTATTCAGAATTTCCCCACACCAAAGAATAAGAAGCAGCTACAATCCTTCTTAGGTATTTGTAACTACTATAGAAAGTTCCAAACAAATTATTCTTATTTAACAGCAAAGTTCTCTAAACAACTATCAGCTAAGGAAAAGTGGACTTGGGGGAAGGAACAAGAAGAAGTGTTAAAATTAATCAAAATAAAATTTCTTGAAACTGTAATGCTACACCACCCTAATTTTGAACAGCCATTCTACTTAAATTGTGACGCCAGTGATGTGAGCCTAGGCGCCGAATTATATCAAGAGGATAAGGACGGACACCACCTGGTTATCGGCTTTGCCAGCAGAGTACTGAACCGCTGGGAACGTAACTACAATGTTACTGAAAAGGAACTACTCAGTATTGTATTCGCATGTGGAAAGTTTAGGACGTACATCCTAGGATATCCAATCACCATCCGAAGCGACCATAAGTCCATTTCCTTCTTGAAACAGTGTAAGTTAAGTCATGGGAGGCTTACACGATGGATACTCGCATTACAAGAGTACCACATAACGTGGGAGTACATTCCAGGACGTAAGAATGTTGCCGCAGATGTATTATCCAGAATAAATGTTGTAGATCTGACATTTGAAGGAGTAGAGGAGAAAGCCAACAAAGAGTGAAATATACAAGAGAAGGTAATAACAAGGAAAGAAAAGGAAAAGATCAACTTACATAAAAGTATAAAAAACATGGTCTTATGTAGAGTAATAGCGTATAAACTTATGTATAATAATATGTATGACCATACGTCATCACGAAGGACAATGGAAACAATACTTACGAGATAAGTAATATAACCACCAAGAAAGTAAAAGGAGTTTACAACCAAGCTTCAATAAAGAAATTCTATGAAGAAAACTAAATTACTATAAATAAAATAAAGAAATGCCAAAATTCAAAAATTATGTGAGTACAACTTACAACAATATTTCGATGACTTATGTGGCCTAAAATAAAAAAATATAAAAATAAAGGAATAAGTTACACAAATTCCTACTAAGTGAAATCAACTTACAGTCTATTAAAAAGTTGATATATGAAGTATATAAAATAATTAAACAAAAAGTACCAAAAAAGGAATAAGCTACAAAAATTCCTATAAAGTAAGAGAATTAACTTACAAAGAATGATCAAAAATGATGTTTAATACAAAATAAAATAAAATAAAAACCAAGCTAAAAACTGCTAAGATAAATACCTGAAATTATAATGAATCAAATGTATTCAAAGAAAAAAAAAAATCTGAACTGGTACAAGGAAAAAGAGAAGTTTTTAAAACAAATATACAAGCTATGGCTAAAGCAGAATATTGCTAAATAACTGAGAAAAGAATACAAATGTCTGAGAAAATTAAAATGATCACTAGAAGAATAGAAAAACAAAATAATGAAAAGTTAAATATGATGAAATTAACATATGAATAAATAAAAAATAATCAACTGTATGAGTAGATGACAGTATATAGCAAAGGTACAGCGGAAGGAAGAATGAGTAAAAGGCAAAAGTGATCTAAAAACAAACCACAAGGTGGACAATCCCAAAATATATTATTATTATTATTAATTTGTCACAAGATAACAAAAAAGGTATTTAAGATTGGCTGTTGAAAAGTCCAGCAATCCAAATAAACTGAGCAGAGATGATGTTCCTCTGGTCTCAGAAAAAATGAGTAGTAATGGGAGAAACCAGCTACTAAAAAGTTAGGGAAAAAATTGTGTATAAGGGAGAACACACCAATGGAAATAAATAAAAACAGATCCAAATAAAATGGAATGAATCAAGTAAGAAGAGAAATAAGAATGGAGAAACAAACAAGGGAGAAAAGGAAAAAGATTATATATAACTGATAATTTCATAAAAAACTATGCTAGTGTTTTATCAAAATGATCAATTTTGAAGGAGAGGCATTATGTTACAACACAAATAAGCCAACCCAATACCAGGGATGAACAAAACAATATTGAATCTAAAATAATACTTCATGTTAAATAAAAATGATTAATTTAAACAAAATATAAAAACTATGACTCGACAAACGACGACTTTGACCTAACCCAAGTGATTGACCCAACAAAAGGAAACAAATGAAGAAGGGATCCACGAAGAATAAACAAGAATGTAACCAAACCAAAGGAAAAAATCCAAAACCCAAACAAAAATGAAACAAGTTCATGGAATTAAACGACCCAATGTAACACGTCGAAATGTACCCAAAGGAGAGGATGGAAAGACCAAAGTATTAACCAAATACGATGAAAATGAAGAAGGAGGGAAATAGATAGAAATGAAAACCAATAATGATACACAAACAAGTAATAAAACATAGGAGAAGGAGAAATAATGCACTCAAGAATAACATTGGAACCAAGACCAATAATTACCCAATGAGAAAGGAAAAAGTAACTGTTATTACCCATTAATGGACAACAATGATTTAGGGAAGAAACCCTATTAAACAAGGTTAAAGATTAAAATGATAAAAAAAGCAAACTAAACCCCAATTTAGAATTAGATGTAAGAATAGTATTGTAAGAACATAAAATTGTTAATAGTATTAAGGATATATTGTAATGAAAGAGAAATAAGTATAGGGATTACCCACTAAAAAACACATAGTATAAACAGTGATACAGTGCAATAGTGTATGTCTAAAAACCCCAAAGTGAAGTGATAAGGAAGGTACACTAATTAAATTATAATTAACTATAGATAATTTAAAAGTGAAGGTGAGGTATAAATGGGAATAGTGTAAGATATAGAATATAACTATTGTAAGAAATAGTGAATAATAAAGAAAATAGACACTTAATAAATCTGTAAAAAACACTAAAGGTTTAAAAGTGGAAAAATATATGGTGAAAAATAGTATTAAGTATGAATTATAGAATAAGATATACTGAACACTGGAAAGTGATGATGACATTATTATTTAAGAAAAGATGTTTAAGAGATTTAAGTTTAATCATAACCGATAGTAATTAAAAGGGAGGATCCCAGGAAAGAATAAATTGAAGGTGTTGACATGGAGAGAATGTAAAGATTGTTTAAAAATTAAGAAATTAGAGACAAATCAAAGACACCCATGTTATAAGGGATAGTTATAAATTTCATAAAAGTGATGTTGTTTATCACAATAAAAATAATATGTATTGTAAACAAAAAAATTAGCAAATAATAAGTTGGAAGGAAGTGATGATATTTCTCACTCAAAATAATAACTCTAATAACTTATAAAGAATTGTTCGTTTTAATGTTATGAATAGGATATGGCTGAAAGAAACTTGCAGTCCATAAGCCTAATTGTTATGTTTTAAATATTAAGATAGAGAAAGCAATATTGACATGTAATCAAAACACCAACAGACTCAAAATACAACACAACGAATAATAATAACAAAGTAAAGCCCATTAGGCTGAAACGAAATGTGATTTAAATGAAATAAGTCAAATAACATAATGGCTACTCAGGCCTATGAAAGGGCATAACTGTCAGAACCAAACAACTAAAAATTATGACAAATTAACAAAGAAATTAGCAAATCTGAGGTGAAGGATTCACCAAGAATAAATTGTAAATCATTTGTAAAACAAAATATTATAATAATCATTTGTATACAAAAAGAAATGTAATTAACAAGCATTAACATAATTGTAAAAACATAAAATCTAAAATTACCCAAACTTGTGGGGTATCAAAATAATCTATGAAAGGAAATAAATACTATAGTGACAATATTTAATACCCAGGAAGGAAGATAGAGGAATAACAGCAATCAGAAGATATACGAAGAATTTGAATTTTGATAACAATACATCATGGATTACCGTTGAATACCATTAGAAAGAAGCGAAGCGTCAGTAAGAGAATACAGAAGCCAATATTGGGAAGAACGATTTTCTGTTAAAATAATGTAAAAAAGTAATTAAAGTTCCTAACCATGACAGCATAAGAAGCAGACGACCATTTATAGCAGCCAACTCGAGTTCCAAGGCAATTAAACAGAAAATTACCCGAAAAGAACATCCAGATACGTTATGAAAAAGATGCCCAACCCATTGAAGCCTCAAAATTAATGAAAACAGAACTTATTGCAGCCAAATCCTACCCGATCAAACGAACGAAGACACCAAGTAATGCTGAGGTGTTAAGTACAATTAAATTACTTATTTTCCAAAACCCTAATCACTCTAAATTTTACTAAAGGTAAATTTATCTCACTATAAACAAATATTTCTCTTTCACAGATTATTTAAGTAAAATAAAACTTGCTAAAAACTTGTTTACGTTAAATATAACCTATTAGTTAAACACGAACTTACAAAACACATTTAACGACACCACAGAACAGATTGTAACATCACACATTATTATTTATGTACACGTAGAATAAGGTAATATATTTTTATTGTAACCATAGGAATTCTTTAGCTCATAGTCACAAGAATCCACGATTTTGGAAACAAAAAATAATTGTAATACTTTAACGTACACAGCCATGCAAAAGCTGATTGTTTCCTTGATCGATTCGTCAAGCCCAGAGGACAAGAGTTTCATGTAATCAGTCGGTGCAAATGTATAAAACAATTGATAGTGATTGTATACAATTGTATGTATATTAATGTATAATTGTCAATTTGAATATTTTAATTATCACCT
The DNA here is from genome assembly GCA_034769895.1 of Magicicada septendecula. Taxonomy (NCBI): domain Eukaryota; kingdom Metazoa; phylum Arthropoda; class Insecta; order Hemiptera; family Cicadidae; genus Magicicada; species Magicicada septendecula. The sequence continues at coordinate 548,182,911 of CM068367.1, read as the reverse complement.
ATTAAAAATCACTATTACAGGGAGTAACCGTCGTTATTATTTCGTAGGGAGTGCTTTATATATTACTAGTGTTTACTTAAGAATAGATTTGACGAGAAGCGAACAAGTTGTCATTTGCGCAGCAGCATCGACAATTCAGACGGCTGTGCGAGCGGGAATTATTTGAATGCCCCGACCATCACCGCTGATAACTCATCAGACAATAATTTTAGTTGTTTTAAATAACGACTTGACGCCACCCGGGATTAACACACCCCTATAAACAACAGGTAAGGTTACGGCCGTGTTATACAGGTGATTACCGCAACGCTACGGACATCGTTAGCCGCGAACATCAATGTAACGACCCCGGTGCGAGACGATCGCACTAATCATTATTACACATACAAAATTGGTGTACATTTTACAGGTACAACCAGGGAAAACCATGCATCGTTACAGATTGGCGCCCAACATGGGGCTTTAAAAGAAGGCCAGCGGCGACTATGAAGAGACATTCCATGGTTACCAGAAAGGACACTCAGAAAGGAATTGAAGGTGAAGGTCAACCAGAAGAGATGGAAGAAATCGAAGAAATGATCGGGGAGCTATTCGAAGAGAATCTTCAAGAAAACCAACCAGAAAATCCAACTCAACCAGAACCGGAAGTGGAAGTAATGGTCGGCGACCAACCAGACAAAACAACCGAAGGGGCAAGGATGGAGAACATGATGAGGATGATGATGGAACAAATGAACAAAAACCAGGAGAAGACTGATGAAAATTAAAAAAAATTAGAATCAGACAGGGAAGAATTGAATAAAAAATTAGAATCAGACCGGGAAGAATTGAATAAAAAGTTAGAATCAGACAAGGAAGAATTGAATAAAAAATTAGAATCATTGCAAGAGGGAAGGAAAGAAGACAGGGAATTTTTGAAGGAGAACATATAGCTCCTGAATAATAAATTGGAAAGTAACTAGGAGGCGTTGAAGAAAAGCCAAGAGGCGTTAGAAAAGAAGAGTGAGGAGCTGAAGAGGCAGATAAAAAAGGATCTTGAAGTGTTAAATAACAAGATTGAAAATAATTGTGAAACACTCCAAAAACAGTTGAAGGAAGAAGGCGAGAAAACAAAGGACGAATGGAGGCAACAGTTGGCGGAATGCAGAGATGAAATCAAACAGACTATAACCGAGACGAACGAAACAGTAATACACATCCAGGAAGAGCTGACTGATAAAATAAACCACGTCAAGGAGGAAGGAATTCTTAGGATCCAAGAACTGCAGAAGACCACCACCGAAGAGTGCATCAAAAATAAACAGGAGGTGCTTCAGAAGCTGAAAGAGAGGCACAAGGAAATCCAGACTGATGTCAGCGAACGCGTTGAAAGAGTATATACCACTATCAACAAGATTGACGAAAAAACTCAAGAAAATCAAGAAAAAATCATCGAAATCAATCAGAGGGAGAAACAGATGCAGGAGGAACTAGACGCTTTGAGGGAGAAGCCTTGCAGTAGCACTCACATCTTTACAAATGAAAATAGGGAAGTAATAAACTTTAAGAGTTACCGAAGAAACCCCATAGAATTTCTGAAAAGGATGGAGGAGCTCATAGAGAAAAATAGAGATACCAGATGGACGACGGTGAGAAGTCTTATCGATGAGATGTTTCGAGATACGAATGACAATGGTGGACAGCCACACGACCAGAAATCAGCTGTACACAAGAGTTCAAAACATTGTTCCGCGAAAAATACTGGTCAGAATCGACCCAAAATGTTGTAAGAAATGACATAAGTAACGGAAGATATGAGCCACAGGCTGGACATACACTAACCTCGTACTTCTTAGGAAAGGTCTGCCTAGCTCGAAACCTCGAACCAAAGATACCCGAAGAGTCCCTAGTCATTCAACTGGGATATCATTATGAAGACGCTATTCAGAGGGCCAGGAGACAGGGACAAATAAAGACCATACAGGGAATGGCCAATTTGCTGGAAGACCACGAAAATGACAGCCAGTATAAGAAAAATCGTATGATAAATCAGAAGTACAACCGGTGGAATGAAAATTACAATATACCAAACTACAACTTGCCCTACACTAATACCCAGAACAATAACCGGAACAATATGAACCGACATCCAAACAATTACCCAGGGGACCAACCATTCCATCGGAATCAACCCAATTATAATCAAGGTAACCAACCGAACAACAGGGATCATCAGAATTACAACCAGGGGAACCAACCAAGTAACAGAAATGCGCAAAACCCTAGTACACCCAATAATAACAACAGGGGAATAGAACAAGTTCGAAATCTAAATGGCCACCCGAATAATCACAACTACTATGGCAACCGGTACGACCCGAATTACCATTATAACAGGGGAAACGGGAGTAACTAGAATAGGGGCGACATGAGGCGCCAAGTCAATTTTATCAGCAGGAGGAGACAAAACAATCATCGACGATATTGTCCCATTACAAGAACAAACACTATGTACAACGATTCCCAATATGATAACCAGCAATCTCCAGAAACCAGAACAATGGAAGCGCCGAGGAATCACATACATGATCAATCAACGTCGACCAATGAAACGGCAGACCACGCAAATAGTCTGGCCAGTGGTTCCCAGCAACCTTTAAACTAAAAAGGTCAGTGAGAAACCGCCAGGACCCTTCACATGACCAATCACTTGGGTTAAATCGACGAGCCACGACAAAAAGTGATATAAAGAAAGTAACTATAATATCAACTAATTACTTAAAAGACATCAGGGAAGAACTTCTGGAGGAAGAGGATAACCAATTGTCAACAACGAATAGTGAAATAGTGTATATAAGAGCTAATATTAATGGAGTCACCACTATAATTATGATGGATACTGGATCGAATATATCTCTCATAAACCAACCCGAATTGGAGCGAATCCAAGCCCCCAATATACCTATCCCAACTCTACCTATAAACAATATTGTAATAATTGGTGCCACAGGCAGACAAAATAAGACCATCAGAAAACAAGTCTCCTTAGAACTAACCAGTCAAAACACAATAATACCTATTATTTTCCTTGTCGCAACTGGATTACCTTTTAACATGCTGATTGGATGCGACGCACTGAGACAACACTCAGCAATCATTGACCTGCAGAAGGGAATAGTAGTGCTTACTTCTGAGAAGGGAGTGTGGTCAGCCAATATAATCAACAGTAACCCAACACCAATAGCCCTAAATCATAATAAGGGGTTAAAAAGTTATTATTGTCAAACATATGAACCATCAATTACCATAGAAGATGAAGAGGCAGAGGGAGATTTGTGGAAAAGAAAAGTCGAAGAAATTAGAAGGTTCTAAAGAGAGAGACCTCACCAAGAGATAACGGGTGAACAGGCTGAAAAACTAATAGCCATATATCAAGCATACCAGCACATTTTCTCAAATACTCCAGGAAAGGTCAAAGGATTTCAATGTAAAATAAACTTTCGAGAACCCATAGACTTTCACAGAAAATCCTACCCAATCGCCTACTCCCTAAAAAACGAAGTGAAGACGGAAATAAATAGAATGATGGAGGAGGACATCATTGAATACAGTCAGTCTCCCTACACGAGTCCTATAGTCGCCATACCAAAAAAGAATGGTAAGGTGAGAATATGTTTAGACGCCCGGGAGATCAATAAGATGATCATTAATGACCGAACGTCACCGGGAGAGATTGAAGAGATACTTAAGAAATTTCATGGCACCAAATATATAAGTACCTGGGATACTGTATGTGGATACTGGCAGGTGGAGCTACACCCACACAGTAGGAAATACATGGCATTCATCTTCGACGGAAGGAATTACCAGTTTAAGAGGCTACCTTTCGGCCTCACTAATTCCGTCGCAGTGTTCGTCAAGTGCATGGACCAAGTCATAGATCAAGAAGCATTGCAGTTCACAACAGTGTACGTGGACGACCTTCTAATAACATCATCTGACTGCGATGAGCACTGTGAACGAGTCAAACAAGTATTACAAAAGCTATCTGAAAATAATATAACATTAAAATTAGATAAGTCCAAGTTCATAGCAAACCAAGTCAAATTCTTTGGGTTCAACTTAACAGAACAGGGGATAACACCATCCCAAGAGAAGGTGGAAGCTATTCAGAATTTCCCCACACCAAAGAATAAGAAGCAGCTACAATCCTTCTTAGGTATTTGTAACTACTATAGAAAGTTCCAAACAAATTATTCTTATTTAACAGCAAAGTTCTCTAAACAACTATCAGCTAAGGAAAAGTGGACTTGGGGGAAGGAACAAGAAGAAGTGTTAAAATTAATCAAAATAAAATTTCTTGAAACTGTAATGCTACACCAGCCTAATTTTGAACAGCCATTCTACTTAAATTGTGACGCCAGTGATGTGAGCCTAGGCGCCGAATTATATCAAGAGGATAAGGATGGACACCACCTGGTTATCGGCTTTGCCAGCAGAGTACTGAACCGCTGCGAACGTAACTCCAATGTTACTGAAAAGGAACTACTCAGTATTGTATACGCATGTGGAAAGTTTAGGACGTACATCCTAGGATATCCAATCACCGTCCGAAGCGACCATAAGTCCATTTCCTTCTTGAAACAGTGTAAGTTAAGTCATGGGAGGCTTACACGATGGATACTCGCATTACAAGAGTACCACATAACGTGGGAGTACATTCCAGGACGTAAGAATGTTGCCGCAGATGTATTATCCAGAATAAATGTTGTAGATCTGACATTTGAAGGAGTAGAGGAGAAAGCCAATAAAGAGTGAAATATACAAGAGAAGTTAATAACAAGGAAAGAAAAGGAAAAGATCAACTTACAAAAAAGTATAAAAAACATGGTCCTATGTAGAGTAATAGCGTATAAACTTATGTATAATAATATGTATGACCATATGTCATCACGAAGGACAATGGAAACAATACTTATGAGATAAGTAATATAACCACCAAGAAAGTAAAAGGAGTTTACAACCAAGCTTCAATAAAGAAATTCTATGAAGAAAACTAAATTACTATAAATAAAATAAAGAAATGCTAAAATTCAAAAATTATGTGAGTACAACTTACAACAATATTTCGATGACTTATGAGGCCTAAAATAAAAAAATATAAAAACAAAGGAATAAGTTACACAAATTCCTACTAAGTGAAATCAACTTACAGTCTATTAAAAAATTGATATATGAAGTATATAAAATAATTAAACAAAAAGTACCAAAAAAGGAATACGCTACAAAAATTCCTATAAAGTAAGAGAATTAACTTACAAAGAATTATCAAAAATGATGTTTAATACAAAATAAAATAAAAAAAACCAAGCTAAAAACTGCTAAGATAAATACCTGAAATTATAATGAATCAAATGTATTCAAAGAAAAAAAAATCTGAACTGGTACAAGGAAAAAGAGAAGTTATGTATAAAACAAATATACAAGCTATGGCTAAAGCAGAATATTGCTAAATAACTGAGAAAAGAATACAAATGTCTGAGATAATTAAAATGATCACTAGAAGAATAGAAAAACAAAATAATGAAAAGTTAAATATGCTGAAATTAACATATGAATAAATAAAAAATAATCAACTGTATGAGTAGATGACAGTATATAGCAAAGGTACAGCGGAAGGAAGAATGAGTAAAAGGCAAAAGTGATCTAAAAACAAACCACAAGGTGGACAATCCCAAAATATATTATTATTATTATTAATTTGTCACAAGATGACAAAAAAGGTATTTAAGATTGACTGTTGAAAAGTCCAGCAATCCAAATAAACTGAGCAGAGATGATGTTCCTCTGGTCTCAGAAAAAATGAGTAGTAATGGGAGAAACCAGCTACTAAAAAGTTAGGGAAAAATTGTGTATAAGGGAGAACACACCAATGGAAATAAATAAAAACAGATCCAAATAAAATGGAATGAATCAAGTAAGAAGGGAAATAAGAATGGAGAAACAAACAAGGGAGAAAAGGAAAAAGATTATATATAACTGATAATTTCATAAAAAACTATGCTAGTGTTTTATCAAAATGATCAATTTTGAAGGAGAGGCATTATGTTACAACACAAATAAGCCAACCCAATACCAGGGATGAACAAAACAATATTGAATCTAAAATAATACTTCATGTTAAATAAAAATGATTAATTTAAACAAAATATAAAAACTATGACTCGACAAACGACGACTTTGACCTAACCCAAGTGATTGACCCAACAAAAGGAAACAAATGAAGAAGGGATCCACGAAGAATAAACAAGAATGTAACCAAACCAAAGGAAAAAATCCAAAACCCAAACAAAAATGAAACAAGTTCATTGAATTAAACGACCCAATGTAACACGTCGAAATGTACCCAAAGGAGAGGATGGAAAGACCAAAGTATTAACGAAATACAATGAAAATGAAGAAGGAGGGAAATAGATAGAAATGAAAACCAATAATGATACACAAACAAGTAATAAAACATAGGAGAAGGAGAAATAATGCACTCAAGAATAACATTGGAACCAAGACCAATAATTACCCAATGAGAAAGGAAAAAGTAACTGTTGTTACCCATTAATGGACAACAATGATTTAGGGAAGAAACCCTATTAAACAAGGTTAAAGATTAAAATGATAAAAAAAAGCAAACTAAACCCCAATTTAGAATTAGATGTAAGAATAGTATTGTAAGAACATAAAATTGTTAATAGTATTAAGGATATATTGTAATGAAAGAGAAATAAGTATAGGGATTACTAAAAAACACATAGTGTAAACAGTGATACAGTGCAATAGTGTATGTGTAAAAACCCCAAAGTGAAGTGATAAGGAAGGTACACTAATTAAATTATAATTAACTATAGATAATTTAAAAGTGAAGGTGAGGTATAAATGGGAATAGTGTAAGATATAGAATATAACTATTGTAAGAAATAGTGAATAATAAAGAAAATAGACACTTAATAAATCTGTAAAAAACACTAAAGGTTTAAAAGTGGAAAAATATATGGTGAAAAATAGTATTAAGTATGAATTATAGAATAAGATATACTGAACACTGGAAAGTGATGATGACATTATTATTTAAGAAAAGATGTTTAAGAGATTTAAGTTTAATCATAACCGATAGTAATTAAAAGGGAGGATCCCAGGAAAGAATAAATTGAAGGTGTTGACATGGAGAGAATGTAAAGATTGTTTAAAAATTAAGAAATTAGAGACAAATCAAAGACACCCATGTTATAAGGGATAGTTATAAATTTCATAAAAGTGATGTTGTTTATCACAATAAAAATAATATGTATTGTAAACAAAAAAATTAGCAAATAGTAAGTTGGAAGGAAGTGATGATATTTCTCACTCAAAATAATAACTCTAATAACTTATAAAGAATTGTTCGTTTTAATGTTATGAATAGGATATGGCTGAAAGAAACTTGCAGTCCATAAGCCTAATTGTTATGTTTTAAATATTAAGATAGAGAAAGCAATACTGACATGTAATCAAAACACCAACAGACTCAAAATACAACACAACCAATAATAATAACAAAGTAAAGCCCATTAGGCTGAAACGAAATGTGATTTAAATGAAATAAGTCAAATAACATAATGGCTACTCAGGCCTATGAAAGGGCATAACTGTCAGAACCAAACAACTAAAAATTATGACAAATTAACAAAGAAATTAGCAAATCTGAGGTGAAGGATTCACCAAGAATAAATTGTAAATCATTTGTAAAACAAAATATTATAATAAGCATTTGTATACAAAAAGAAATGTAATTAACAAGCATTAACATAATTGTAAAAACATAAAATCTAAAATTACCCAAACTTGTGGGTATCAAAATAATCTATGAAAGGAAATAAATACTATAGTGACAATATTTAATACCCAGGAAGGAAGATAGAGGAATAACAGCAATCAGATGATATACGAAGAATTCGAATTTTGATAACAATACATCATGGATTACCGTTGAATACCATTAGAAAGGAGCGAAGCGTCAGTATGAGAATACAGAAGCCAATATTGGGAAGAACGATTTTCTGTTAAAATAATGTAAAAAAGTAATTAAAGTTCCTAACCATGACAGCATAAGAAGCAGACGACCATTTATAGCAGCCAACTCGAGATCCAAGGCAATTAAAAGGAAAATTACCCGAAAAGAACATCCAGATACATTATGAAAAAGATGCCCAACCCATTAAAGCCTCAAAATTAATGAAAACAGAACTTATTGCAGCCAAATCCTACCCGATCAAACGAACGAAGACACCAAGTAATGCTGAGGTGTTAAGTACAATTAAATTACTTATTTTCCAAAACCCTAATCACTCTAAATTTTACTAAAGGTAAATTTATCTCACTATAAACAAATATTTCTCTTTCACAGATTATTTAAGTAAAATAAAACTTGCTAAAAACTTGTTAACGTAAAATATAACCTATTAGTTAAACACGAACTTACAAAACACATTTAACGACACCACAGAACAGATTGTAACATCACACATTATTATTTATGTACACGTAGAATAAGGTAATATATTTTTATTGTAACCATAGGAATTCTTTAGCTCATAGTCACAAGAATCCACGATTTTGGAAACAAAAAATAATTGTAATACTTTAACGTACACAGCCATGCAAAAGCTGATTGTTTCCTTGATCGATTCGTCAAGCCCAGAGGACAAGAGTTTCATGTAATCAGTCGGTGCAAATGTATCATTATATAATTGTCAATTTGAATATTTTATTTATCACCTATTAAAAATCACTATTACAGGGAGTAACTGTCGTTATTATTTCATAGGGAGTGCTTTATATATTACTAGTGTTTACTTAAGAATAGATTTGATGAGAAGCGAACAAGTTGTCATTTGCGCAGCAGCATCGACAATTCACACGGCTGTGTGAGCGGGAATTATTTGAATGCCCCGACCGTCACCGCTGATAACTCATCAGACAATAATTTTAGTTGTTTTAAATAACGACTTGGCACCACCCGGGATTAACACACCCCTATAAACAACAGGTAAGGTTACGGCCGTGTTATACAGGTGATTACCGCAACGCTACGGACATCGTTAGCCGCGAACATTAATGTAATGACCCCGGTGCGAGATGAATGCACTAATCATTATTACACATACAAAATTGGTGTACATTTTACAGGTACAACCAGGGAAAACCATGCATCGTTACAATATTCATTATTATTGGTTGTAGTGTATAAATACAAATAAAAACAAGTAATATGAAATATAAAAATATAATGTGTCTAATGATAGAAAAAAAAATTTAATAAATAAATTTGTTAAAAATTTTTTTTACCAAGCAGAGGAATGACGCGACAATACAAGCGTATGCTGTAATGTGCATGTATTAAATAAAATAAATATTAAATTAATTTTAGTAATATGTAATAGACAAGCAGGTGTGAAATTGAAAGTTGAATTATGAACAGGAATCAACAGGAAAGATCACGCGATTGCCGCTGAGAGCGTGTAGACGAGTAAATAGTGTGTGTGCGTGAGGGCTGTTCAAGCCTGAAAGTGTGCAATCTCACCCCAAATAGATACTAAATTAAAGTTGTATTTAATTATAAGCAAACCGTAAATATTAGAAAGATTGTAAAGACTTCTAAAAAAGCATAAAAATCAGACACATATGCAGTGCGAATTCTATGTAATTATGACGTTCAGTGCGAATTCTGTGCTATTTTTAGAGCATAGTAATTACACTAATGATGCGATCATTATGATAATTACGTATAATATGTGTAATTGAATCAGACAATGTTAGATCACTTTGAAATCCGCATTAGACATTGCAATTGGCAAAAATGTGCGAATTTGTGGAATTGGACGATGTTGGGGGAACTGACGCCACTGACAGCTTCTGACCTGCAGAATCTTGTGACGACAGGTGTGGTTTTTTTGGTGAATACGAAAAAAAACCATACAAGCCCAGGAGAGCCAAATTTACTCTTCAATCAATTTTCAGTCGTGGCGGTACGCCATGTCCGTCAGCGACGAGAATTCTTAAACTCTTCAATCAGTCTTCAGTTGTGGTGGTACGCTATGTCTGTCAGCAACGATAATTTTTAATACTCTTCAATCAGTTTTCAATTGCAGCGGTAAGCTCTGTCCGTCAGAGACGCGAATTTTAATTACTTCAGACATAGCTGGACGCTATGTCCAATATCGACAAGCTCTTTTGTTTATAAACTGTAAAGTCTAACGGACAATACGTTAGTTCAAGTAATAAAAAAAAAAAACAGTAACTACAATTATCGGACGTCTACAAACAGTCTACAACTACAAACATAAACACTCTGGACAAATGGCGAGAGAACATCAAGCAGAGGAATGATATGCAGAGCAATAGAGGCGGTTAATAGAACAACAGCAGCTGATTCAGAGCAACACATCATTCCATTCTACAGCCAGCAGATGGGACCATGAAGGACGAGTGACTCGAGGACGACCAGTGGAACCAGAAAATGCAAGAGGACATCCAGTAGGTGAGGACCGACAGATCACCGGAGGACATGGGTACAGTCTGCAGAATTGAGTGACAAAAAACCAACTTATAATTTTAAAAGAATAGAGCCATTGAAAAGACATTAATTAATTGATTAAAAAAATTTTAATTTAAGAAAAATTATGTAGATAGAGATAAGAGAATGTAATTTAACTGTAGTAAGAATTTTCTTTAATGATGACCAATTAATTTAAAGATAATTTAAATCCTTGCTTGGAGGATCAACAGTTGATTTAATAATTTTAAATTTTCATTGAAAGCGTATAAGACTAACGATTCAATTAGTTTATTTAAAATGTTATAAAGCCTTAAAATGTATGCCAAGCATAGAATAATAATGTAAATAAGAACAAATTTATAAAGCACACATTCAGACTGAGTAGTCGAGAATTTATAGTGTAACAAAGAAATGTTTAACATAGAGTTTTGCTAATATAAGATATAAGATTTATTTTATGATGAGTGTATGGCAACAAAGAAACATTGAAACAATTGATAATGAATATTTTATGGCGAAGCAAATATTATCATATATTTTTATTTTTTTATTTTTCGTTTGAATAAAGAAATGAAAACATGTTACGATTCATAAAAGGACTACTCTTATTATGATTACACCTGAACTTCAATTATACATACATGTTATCAGTAATGTTGTATGAGCTATACCACTACACAATTTAGATTACATTTAATTAATACATTTTGTCGTCGTAAAATTTTGTCACCTGTTAACGTGTGGCACGACACGCCTACATTTAATAAATAAATGTATGCTCTATTGTTAAATGTGTGCATAGGATTTTATGTATAATAATTGATGTTTATTTATAAATATTTTTGTATGTTGTTTATTTTGTTGTGTGTAATGACACAACTGGCGCCCACCAATACATTGATGTATATGATAACAGGTGTAATTTTAACAAGAGTATAATAATAGTTAATAAAAAAAAATAAACAAATAAAAAAAAATAGCGAACGGTTGTATAATAATAATAAGTGTAAAAATAAATTTAAATACAAAATATTCAACATGGCGGAACCAGGAGGGTTGAATCTAGAAGCATTTAAAAATTCGATACTGGCTATGATGGACGAATTAGTCATAAAACAAGCTGAAAAATTTAAAGAAGAGTTGAAAGAGGAGAATGTTAAAGAAATAAAAAATAGATGAAATAAATACAAAATAAACAGAAAGTTTAGAAAATAAATTAGAGCAATAGCCGAAAATTTTAAACAAGACACCATAAAAATCATGGAGAGGGTAGAAGAGTTAGAAATTGATCATCTCCAGTTGAAACAAGACAGCGTAGAATTAAAGCAAAGCATAGCTGACACTAATGCACAATTAACAGAAAAGATTGTTGATACCAACTCACATATTGACACTATCACAGAAAATATATGTGAAATAATTGATAAACAAACGGAACAAATATGTGAAACGATGATATGGGAAGAAACCATAATAATTGAAGATACGAAAGAAAATACGTTCGTAATTAATAATGATAATCCTAGAGAAATAATTAACATTAAGGAAGAAAGCAAAATAAAAATTCAGCGATCATACCTTATTGATAGGAATATCCAAGTTGCAGGTTACACACACAGTAGTAAATCATATAAGAGAAAAATACATGTGAAACACTTAAGGCACCACATGTACGGCGAGAAAAAACACGGTAAGTACCGAACAAGTGGTAATTATAATAACAATAATTGTAATCATAATTATAAAAGATACAAAGAGAGAGAGAAGACACGCACAGCTGTTCAGGTAGGTTCACTAAACCAAACTAATGAGAGAGAGCGAAGCATTTGTAAAGTGAAACGAAGGGGAGATTCTGTGTGGCCGAGTGGCAGGATGAAATTTGTACCCTACAAACAGGTGAGTTACACAGTCAAAACAAACGTTCACGCAGTAAATACGCACAATAAAGGAATGCAAGACGGAAATGTTACATGGCGGGTTATGCTACAAAGAAACAATGAATTTCCTGTAGACAACGGACACTGTATTGTTAACTTAGAGAGGGGTGGAAATCAAACGACACTACACTCAATGCTCTATTGTAATGAATAATTATTTTTAAATGAAAAATAGTATTGTTGATTATTAATAAGAATGGGTGTTAAATAATAAGGAATAATATGTGTAAAAAGGTTAGAAATTATATTTAAGAAAATGTTAATGAATTAAATAATAAAGAATGTTGTGCTGAATAAAAATAAGAAATAGAAAGAATGTTAATGTGTTAAAAATATGTGAAGAAATGTAAGGAATGTTATTATCGATGTTGTTATTAATATGAAGAAGGGTTAGAAACGAGAAATAAATGTTATAATTGTTGGAACGGCTAATCAAGCGAAAACTTCATACCTTAGTGGAAATGCAAGGACACAGAAGAAAGCGATAGTGAAACTCAAGGGCAGAGATTACTTAGAGCTCAAATGCTACGATTAACACATCGAGTGAGTTAAGCACATAAAAGTCTGGATATAGACGTGTTTCTAAGGCAGTCATCTGTAACCGATCATGCAGCACACTACTAAGCTAAAAAGGGTATTCTGTTACGGAAGTGTATTTCAACACAAAGTAAGAATAAAGAAAATTATTAGTGATCAGAAAGGAAATGTAAGAATGAAGATTGGAATAATAGGCTAAGAAAAGGGTTAAGGAATGAAGGTAGGAATGTATTATTAAGGTAATGTAAAATTCCAGATTGAAGAAGGGCATAATATGTTAAGATGCAGAATGTTTACCAGTGCAAGAAAGCAACTCATGTAGGAAGTTCTACATGTAAAAATAAATAGGTCAATGGGACCAGATTAAAGGAGAACAATGGAAAGAGTAGCTACGCTTACGCATTGTTAGCAACACTTGTGTGGGGAGAAGGGAACATTACTTGCTCCCGCATTAGACATTGCAATTGGCAAAAATGTGTGAATTTGTGGAAGTGGACAATGTTGGGGGAACTGACGCCACTGACAGCTTCTGACCTGCAGAATCCTGTGACGACAGGTGTGGTTTTTTTGGTGAATACGAGCCCAGGAGAGCCAAATTTACTCTTCAATCAATCTTCAGTCGTGGCGGTACGCTATGTCCGTCAGCGACGAGAATTCTTAAACTCTTCAATCAGTCTTCAGTTGTGGTGGTACGCTATGTCTGTCAGCGACGATAATTTTTAATACTCTTCAATCAGTTTTCAATTGCAGCGGTAAGCTCTGTCCGTCAGAGACGCGAATTTTAATTACTTCAGACATAGCTGGACGCTATGTTCAATATCGACAAGATCTTTTGTTTATAAACTGTAAAGTCTAACGGACAATACGTTAGTTCAAGTAATAAAAAAAACAGTAACTACAATTATCGGACGTCTACAAACAGTCTACAACTACAAACATAAACACTCTGGACAAATGGCGAGAGAACATCAAGCAGAGGAATGATATGAAGCGCAATAGAGGCGGTTAATAGAACAACAGCAGCTGATTCAGAGCAACACATCATTCCATTCTACAGCCAGCAGATGGGACCATGAAGGACGAGTGACTGGAGGACGACCAGTGGAACCAGAAAACGCAAGAGGACATCCAGTAGGAGAGGACCGACAGATCACCGGAGGACATGGGTACAATCTGCAGAATTGAGGTGACAAAAAACCAACTTATAATTTTAAAAGAATAGAGACATTGAAAAGACATTAATTAATTGATTAAAAAAATTTAAATTTAAGAAAAATTATGTAGATAGAGATAAGAGAATATAATTTAACTGTAGTAAGAATTTTCTTTAATGATGACCAATTAATTTAAAGATAATTTAAATCCTTGCTTGGAGGATCAACAATTGATTTAATAATTTTAAATTTTCATTGAAAGCGTATAAGACTAACGATTCAATTAGTTTATTTAAAATGTTATAAAGCCAAAATGTAGCAAAGCTAAAATGTATGCCAAGCATAGAATAATAATGTAAATAAGAACAAATTTATAAAGCACACATTCAGACTGAGTAGTCGAGAATTTATAGTGTAACGAAGAAATGTTTAACATAGAGTTTTGCTAATATATGATATAAGATTTATTTTATGATGAATGTATGGCAACAAAGAAACATTGAAACAATTGATAATGAATATTTTATGGCGAAGCAAATATTATCATATATTTTTATTTTTTTATTTTTCGTTTGAATAAAGAAATGAAAACATGTTACGATTCATAAAAGGACTACTCTTGTTATGATTACACCTGAACTCCAATTATAAATACACGCAACTACAGTAATGGTATATAAATTTTATGTACACTCAAATTAAATTTGCAACTCAAATTAAGCAATGTATTGTTGTAATATGTATTAATCTGTCTATCAGTTACAGGATGGTGACTTGTACTACAGTGTGGAATGGAGAAAGTGGTAAGTGAAAAAGGTAGGCAAAAAGTACACTTTTGACACTGTTTAGAAGTTGGATTGGACTGGATCACATTGCCAACAGAGAATGCTTTAATGAGAACTGAAGACTGATTTCTGTCCAGTAACGGACATAATACAGACAATAAAAATATATTAAAAATGAAAATAGAATATCAATTCAGTTGAAAGATTTGTATTAATAATAGAACAATATAGTTGTTTTAATGTCACATCTGATAATGGCATACTTTACTTTTGTTGATCTGGAGGTCTTCGACACAGTTAATTGTTTTTCAAAACTGTGCTGGACTTAAATCTTGAGTGATATATATGATCGAATATAAGCCAGTCATAACCAGATTAATAAAATATATATGAATGGAATGAAAAGTGATGCAACAGTAAAGAAAAAATAAGGAAATGGTATACTAGTTCTACAGGTTTTTGTATTTATATTTTCAGACAGGAAGTTATTGGTATACATAGATAATAATGTTCATTGAAAGAACAATACTGTAATACTGTTTTGTTCATTGAAAATACAAATTACTGGTTTATGTAATATCTTTGTGAAAGAAATAAAGAGGTTATGGAGGTGAAGACATAAGAATATAGAAATAAGTGAAATTGGAGTAGGCCTACTCAGTGTTGTTTTGATAGTTAATCTTCTTTTTTCACAGCACTAAATTAATATAGATTATTAAACTTTCACTTGTGAAACTTACTTTGTTTCCTCCCGTACACGATTCGGCGTGATGTGCGCCTTCATCAGCGCTGATGAAGGCACACATCACGCTGAAACGCGTATGGGAGGAAATAAAGTAAGTTTCACAAGTGAAAGTTTAATAATCTATATTAATCTACTCAGTGTTATATCAGCAATTTACATTATAGTGTTAAATGATTTAGGAAAATAAATGTGTAACATGAAAAGAGTGTTGTCTAATGCCTTACAGCAGTGGGAATTTAAATTAAATGGCAACACTAAATGGATAATTAACAATGTTAAGATCAAGAATCAAAATAGATAATGAAGAAACTGAGTAAGTAAAGCAGTTTTATTCTTGAGCAGAATTTATTCTTATAGAAGACTTGCTGTATGGTAGAGGCAAAGACGAGACTAACATTTCTTAAGCAGTGTTTTAGTATAGTGAAATTTACTGGTATGTAATTATAAAAACTTAAAGTTATAAGGGGTTTTGCAAAAATTTTAGAAATACATTGCTTTATGAGTGCATAGGTTAAACCATGTAACTCCAATGAGAAATCATGATTTATCCTAAACTGTTTCTACTTGACTTTCTTCTAACAGATTCTGATACACATTTATAAACATTAAACATGTTATTTTATCCATAGCAGGTGTGTGTATAGAAAGTTTCCATGGTGATGAAGTCTTTGCTTAGGTTTGCTTGCAAACCTTACATTTTGTTTGTTATAAGCACTATTTCCAGACCCAGGTCACTGATTCTGCTGAAGCAAGGTGCATCAATAATGTTTTTTAATAATTCGTTTTGAAAAATTAATATAATGATGTTTTTCTGTCACCCAAAATTTGGATATATAAGCCCATATGGTTTTTAAACTCTGTTTTTACAGTAAACGTTTATTGGAGGTCAACAGACAAATTTCTTTTTAATAAGAAACTGTTTATGTTTACACTTTTATGTAAGTTCAGTATGCAATGATCATTCCAACAAAGTACTTAGCTCTGTTCATATAAGGTATCGTTTGATTATTTATAGATACCAGTGTGCACCTAAAATATTGTTACCAAAATTAAAGGTGAATCTACCAATTTTTAAATTTCAGTTTTGATTTTAACTAATCATTGTATCTTGTATACAATAATTAAAGTGTTGGTACAACTGGTATGCTTTCTGATCAACTTCCAACTTAATTTCCTTCCGTCCAGAGTAAGCATTGTCATGCTCAACCTTGCAGTATTTAATTTTCAACCTGTAGTTTTTCCCTCATGCCAGTCTCTTTATCAGAAGCTTGCACACGTACAGAGCATTATAGAGTAACTATTACTCTCTTCAAACACTGAATTAGTTTCTTTACGTAATGTATAATAATTTCATCTCATGTTAGTAATACTAGAAAATAATCTAAATATCAGATCCTCACTTGCATTAATTTTTAACTAATAAATAGAAAGTTTCTTATAAACTAATTGATTAGGTCATTACTTTTCTGCGATCAGTTACCCGACAGATTGATTTCTAAGTTGAATTTTCTCCCACTATGTATACATTTCCTAATTTACTAAAAGTTAAATATGTCAATTTTTTATGTTGAAGTTTTAGGGAGGGCAGAATATTCCCCTTTTCTTCTAATAAAAAATTCTTCAGTGTTGATTATAAAAAATTCAGCCAAGTTTAAAGAGTATTTTGTTGAATTTTAGAGTTCTATGATCAGTATATTTCATCAAGGGGAGTAGACTTGTATTCTTGATGAAATGGCAAACTCCTGTATTTTTTTTTTCTTTATAGTGAATATTTTTTCAGTTGTTACTGCGTTTCTGTTATTGGCAGGATTTTTGAGTAAATAATATGATATACCTTTCACCTTTTGAATTTGATATTGTTTGTGAAGCTAAAACAGAATGAATTGCATGTACAAAGAACTCTTCCTTTTCTCTGAATATTAATAATATTAAGAACTATGAATCAAAAGAGTTGGGTATCTCACCAAGCGGGCCATTAGTTTACAACACAGTATTTTAAAATGCATGCTGCACTTCAAAAACTTTTTTATGTTTGATGTATGTCATAAAGAAACTGATGAATCAAGTTTGTACATTACTTTTGGGAGCTACCAAATGATTAAATAATGTGTACAATATACAGATGTGAATTGACAATACTTCAATAAGCAATGACGGGTTGGCATTATTCAGCTCTTCTGTGTGTGTGTGTGTTTTTTTGTTTTTGCAAATACATAGAATGGGAATGGGGGCATATTTCACTTAGATATTCCTTTGAATAAGTTTTTTTATTACACTAACATATTTCCCTTTCCCCCCTTGACTAACAGATACTTCCTTCAGCATCAGCTAACGCGTATCATGGCGGCATAACAGCCACGCAGTTTTATCATCGAACTAACTGTGGGATTTGTGTTTATTATACCATCCTGTCTTATATAAACTGACTCATTTGAAACACTGTTCCATCATATTAATTTTAATCTTTCTGTTTAAAACTGGTACTAAAAAAAAAGTAAATCTACCTTTCCTATTATCTTCTGATCCTATTATCTACGGTCACAAACGTCATAAATTGGTAGAATAAATTTCTACTTACATTATTCCATAATGTAAAATTTTCTAGATAATTTTTATTCTTTTTAAAGTTGAAAATGATTGTTTTCAGTGCACATTGATATAGAGAGAATGCATTAAATTTGAAGTAATTTGTGAATTTTATGGAACATGGTCCTACAGCAAGTTCTGCCACAACAGGTATCACAGCAAATTAACATAAAAATTTCTAAGGATTTATAAACACTATTTCGACAAGGAACGCTAGTATTTTAGATAAAAAAATTTAAAACTTTTACCTTGTTGCCTGAGCTAACTTCTGCTCATCACGATTTTCATCAGAGGCTACCACTAGCAGTGCTGTCCGAGTATAAAATTTTGTATTATAAGTGAAATAATTCTGTCTTGTACACATGAAATAATTCTGTCTTGTACACATGAAATAATTCTGTGATTTCATACACAGAATGATGGATTACCCATGAGTTCACCCATATCTAGCATAGTAGCAGAAATCTTTGTACAGCACTTAGAAAGAACAATAATCTTTACACTCATATAAAATAATATACTAGCATAGACATGTTAATGACATTGTACTACTATACATAGGTAACACAAGACAATGTGGTCAGCTACTAACCCACATCAACAAAGTCTACAAAACATCACCTTCACTGCTGAATACAATAGCATACATTTTCTAGACCTTATCATTACAAAATGGAACTAAGACACAAATTCATTACATACAGAAAACTCACTACAACTGACACATGGATACATAACATCTCCAATCGCCCCATACAACAAAAACTATCAGCTTTCAGATTCATGTTACACAGACTAAACAGCATTCCACCATTATCAGGATTAATTTAATACAATTAAACATTTAGCTTACGCCAATGGATATGCCAGTGGAGTCAAACGATAATTAACAAACTCTAACACAAAACTCAAAACAAACAACAGACGCATACAAAAATAATAGATTCATAATACTCAGATATATCAATAACCATACTGAAAAAATAGCCTGCAAATTTAAAAAAGCAAGGTACAGTATTGCATACAGAAACAAGTAAACAAATTTGATTTATCTGGATTTACAAACTAAATGTTTGATTTTAACCTATGAATTATTTTAAAATAAAACACACACATACATATACATCCTGTTTTACAAACTTTCACAAGATTCATTGTTGCTACTGAGCTGACTACTCCAGATCTGATTCACATAGTAAGAGATTCCATTGTTACGAATACTAACATATTTTTTTGAATGTCTTCGCTATATACAAAATGCAAATTCATAAGCCATTCTGTAGTTGGGTAAGTTACTGTTCACTGTATGAGTAGTAAAAATGCTTCGTAATATTCTAGTTGAAGATTTATGTGTCAGTTTTCTTCCCCTGCTTACCCTGTTATATTAAAACAATTTGTCATAACTCACTGCTTGCTATTTATAACTCTGATTCCAGCCGCTGTTCACAAAAATTTCACTAAACAGTTTAATATCTAAAATGGATAGTAAAGAACAAGTGTAGTGGCCAATTACTGTCTACAGTAATAAATGTCAGCAGTATTTTAGATATGCTTTTCAACTTGTGTACACTTTGTAATTTGTTCAATTCTAACAAAACTTAATTAGTCATCTATAGCCAGAGGCAGATTTATGCATAGGCAAAGTAGGCAACTGCCTATGGGTGGCAACATTTGAGGGGCGGCAAATTTTGTGAAGGTGAAATTTGATGGCGATTATGTTATTTTTATACCTAAGAGATGTTTAAAATGCCGCTCCATTTCGTCCCAATATGATAAGAAACTTTTAAAAATATGTATTGTTTAGTAACTAGGCGTATTACATAAGAGAATAGTTCCTGTCATTTACTTCTGATCTGTATATGAAGTACATGGTTTTTTATAATTACATTTACATACATTATGTATGTGATACTTCCATTATATTAATTAATTATTTAACTATTAATTCATTTACATTCAAATTTCGAACATCCTTTGCCGACTCTGTAATTTGACGTGAGTGAATGTCATTAGATGCCACTAGCTGCTAACAGTCATAGAGGGAAATAAGAGGTCTACACCTGTGAAGCTCTCCCGCCTAATACAAAAGGATGTGCTCCAGTCTGTCTATCCCAACGTGGACATTGCTCTCCGGATGTATGCATGTACAGCGGCCTCAAACTGCTCAGCTGAACAAGCGTTCTAATGGCTCAGAAGAGTAAAGGATTATCTAAGCGTGGACATGGGAGAAGATCGTTTTTATTCATTGGCTATATTGTCCATTGAAGGAGAGTTAAAGAAGATGGCCTTGACATATATTAATAATTTTGCCCATCAAAAATCACGACGTAAACTTTAAAATTATTTCAAGGACTATTATTACAGCTCGCTTTATCTTTTTAATTGTGTACCAACGTGTATACAAAATTTTATTAAATTGCTATGTTTTAAGTTCAGTTAAAATATTTTTGAATATTTAAAACAGTAGTTTAATATGTTATTGCACTCTTCGTAGTACGTTATATAAATTTTTCTGTAGAAATGTATTAAGAAAAATTGAGAAGAAAATATTATATAAAGAACAAATTTTATAATATATATAATACTTTCACTTATGAACTTACTGTTGTCACTTCCCAAACATTTCGAGATGTTGTTTCTCTTCTTCAGTGGGTTTAATACTGACTGTTGATTACAGAATAACCGTTACGGAATTGAGTGTATGGTGGGGGTTGATGGTGGGAAGGGATTGGCCCTGAGGTTCGAATTATGTGTGTGGATCAGTGTGTCAAATAGTGTATGTGATTTGTAATGTATCTGTTCATTTAATATGTTGTTTGGTTGTAGTGTGTGATATCTGTATATTTCAAATTGTTCAGCTGTGTTTAGTTTTCTACTTTTAGGTAAGTAGTGTAATATTTCCATGTTGTGTTCTATGTTTGTGTAACTGTGGTTTTCGTTATGTAAATGTGTGGCAAATGTGGAATGTATGTAGTTTGTGGTGAGGGCTTTTAGGGTAACAAATTTTAAAAACAATTGAATTAAACCCGTAAACGAACCCCCCCCCCCAACAGAGATTTGTGGGAGGGCAGCAAATTTATACTGCCTACGGGTTGCAAAATGGTAAATCCGCCTCTGTCTATAGCTCTGAAACTTATTAGATAAATCAATAAAACTCCTGAAGGCTCCAAGCAGGGGAGATGGACTTCTGGAGAAGACCTTATGGAGTATCCAGGTTGAAATCTGAAAAGAAGGTATCAGGAGGCAAAGAACAATATTAGACACCATAAATTTATAGCATCGCATGTGGTATGGCCACATGGAACATGTGGGCCTGATAATTATTGGCCCTAAAAGTAGTCAAAGTGGATTCTGAAGGTAAAGAGGTAGACCAAGGAGATTACGGAAAGAGGGCATCTATGATGAGATGGTAAAGAGAAATTGATAATGTGGAGAGTGGGATGACAGAAACCTCTGGTGAGCAGGATGTGAGAGACAGCAGGTGCACTTACATATGGACTGATAGACAAAAGTAAATACAATCAAGACTGTTGCCAGAAGACAGACTTGCCTAGATTTATAAAAGTTATTAAAAAACTCATCATTGTTTGAAATTTACAGACTGTAACTAATAGCTTCATCGAGGACAGTTGCTTTGTTTTATACTTGTCTAAGCAAGTGCCTCACATTTGCATGCTCCTATGGAGGGATAACTCTATATGTGAAACATTTATTTTATTGTATATGTAAGGGAAACATTAGCTGCTGTTGAAATTGGCCAAGTCTCCAGTTTTGGCTACAATCTGGTGGGAAAGTTACCATTTAAGTAATTTGTGTCTAGATGTCTTCGGCTAGCAGCCAAAGCTGTTACCGTCGAGATCTTCAAGGAAGCCTCATGGCTGTGACATCACGGAAGGTATGATGTCAGTTCAAGATGGCTGTGGATTGGCCTCCTTTCCCTGTGACTCGGCCATGTTGTTTAATGTTTTAGTGAAAGCCGGTAGCGTGGTTAAAATAGGTTATGTTTCCAGGTGTGATTGTTTTTTCTATTTGGTTTATTTTTGTGTGTTTAACAGCGATTATTGTTTGTTGATTGCTGGTTAATTGTTCTGACTGTGAATATAAACTTATTTGAGTGTTAATTGTTTCTTTATTTTTCTTTAGACAGTTAGTTGTTCTTATACATGTACAGTGTGATTTTTACATTTTAAACTAATTGAAATATTAATAATTTGGTTTATTGGTTGCGTTCAAGGTTTCTGGTGACAATTAAAATATCTAGATACTATGGTGTTGTGAAGTGTTAAGTTAAGTATTATGAAAATATTCCTAAAAAGTGGTGTGTGCCAAGCTGTGTATCTACGGTGTTGTTTAAGTGTTAAGTATTGTGAAAATATGCCTAACAAGTGTTGTGTGCCAGGCTGTAAGGGCATTACACTTGTGAATATAAGGTGTATGTATTTAGATTTCCATTAGACAGAAACCTTTGCAGAAAATGGATTGCTGCTATATCCAGAGTTGATTTTACACCAACTAAATACACAAAGGTATGTGAGTCACACTTTCATAAAGCTAACATAGCCTGGAATGTAAGTTATCAAGCTCCTAAGACAGGACAAGTTATAAGTTTACCTTTAAAGTATCCTAGGCTTAAACCAGATACAGTTCGAAGTCTTTTCCCTATTCTAGAGAGTCTTATAAAAGATGGTTACACTGGTTTATATTACATTTTTGAGCAGCTGAAATTGCATACTTTACGTAAAGAAAGATACAGATATTCTGCAAACACTATGATTATAGCTTCCATCCTCTACACAATTAGTCCTCATGCATACAGATTCTTATGACATTCAAACTGTCTTATATTGCCACATCCAGAGAGCATTAAAACCGTCTGTAATAAATTATCAAGTGACCCTACGTCTGAAGATAAGAAGTCACTTTTCACATATGCTAGAAACATATATAAACACGTAAGTTATCATGAAAAATTTGTTGTTTTATTAATGGATGAAATTCACATTCAGCCATATTTAGACTACAAAGGAGGAAATATTGTAGGAACTGCTTGCAACAATAAATCTTTGGCCACTTCTGCTAATGTATTTATGATAAGCACTATTTTGTCATATTTTAAAGAGGTAGTAAACATGTGTCCTACATCAAGACTTGATCATAACATGTTGTATATATTTATAAAAGATCTAATAATCAGTTTAGAGGAAATAGGATATAAAGTTTTTTGTGTAGCGAGTGCCAACAATGCAATAAACAGTAAAGCAATGAACAATTTTTCAAAAGAGAAAACGTTAAGCATAGTTTATCCCCATCCTGTTGATAACAAGAGACCATTGTTTTATTCATTTGATTCTGTGCATCCCTTGAAATGTATAGAAACAACTGGTTGATTTCTAAGCCATGCCAAGAACTAACCTTTCCAGACTTTGAAACTGGAACTGAAAAACTTGCTACATTCCAAGCCTTAAAACGTCTGCATGAACTTGAGCATGATAAGTTGTTGAAATATGGATATTCTTTAAATTTAAAAGCTCTTTTTCCATCAGTCCTTGAAAGACAAAATGTGAAATTAGCATTAAAAATATTAATCCTTATGTTATGCAAGCATTACTCCACTTTGGTAGCAGCATCAATAACTCTAAGGACACTGCAGACTTTATTAATATTATTCTTACATGGTGGAAAATTGTAAATGTAAAAACTCCTCACAAGGGGCAATGTTTAAAGGGTGTATATTAAGAGCCTGTTGTAGCAACAAATTCATCAGATCCTAAATTAGAATTTTTTGATAAAATGTTGTATTGGCTTGATGTTTGGAAATTAGAAAATTTTTCTCACAGATTGACATCTCAGACACATGCTGCCTTAAGTCACACAATTTATGGAATGATTGAAGTAACCAAATTTTGTTTTGAAGAACTTAAAATGAAATATGTATTATATGGGAAGTTTCAAACAGATTTACTCGAACACAGATTTGGAAAATGCAGGCAGCTTGCAGGTGGACAGTATAACATTTCTATTCCTCAACTCTATGAATCAGAAAAAAACTTAGAATTCAGTCACTATTATAACTACAATCAAAAATTTTGGGATTGTGCAAGTAATATCATTTCATGAGGATTCAGATTTAGTACAGGAAGAACAGTCAAATATTCATTCTGGCCTGAGATTACTATTGATGTATGTCATGTTGAGGAGGTTCAGAATGATTTGCCTGTAATAACTTAGCTGGATCCTGTTGTTACATAGTTTTGAAAAAAATTAAGTAAGACTTGCAAAGTTAAATTAGTGCTCACTGATGAACTACTCGTATAAGATAAATGCACACTTATTAAAAACCTAACCAGAAGTGGTTTGGTTATACCCAGTAGATACTGTTGTTCAGTTAGTCCTTTATACCTACATTTTTTTAATAAAATTCTGCAAGACTGAAGATGATTTTTTTAAATGTACATAATAAAAGAATGTTTTTGTGTAAGTTAATTGTACAATATGTTACACAGAATAGCTTTTTATCAAAATTTTCTGGATGCAACAATCATAGTGATGACTATGTTGTAAATATTTTAATTAATTGTACCGTAAAAACATTATTGAAAAATTACTGTGGCAAATGGAATGACAATCTGGGCAGAAGAAATAAAAGTAAAAAGTTATATACTTAGCATCATTATAATATACAGCAAGAGACAATGCAAAGTGTATGTATGTGTAAAACTAAATATCACTATAGTATTGACGACTCGAAACACTTAAGTTTTTTATAAGTAAAAACGTAAAGTTTTACCTTACAGCCTATGTGTAAAACGTTTAACAGTAACGTGTATTAGTACTTAGAGTGTATTTAGAAAATGTGTGTAGGCCTAAACGTTATGTCATCTTCCTGTATATGAAAGAAACCATGAAAAATATGAAAGGTAAGTGTATATTATAATAGTGTTTTTAAATGTACCTACTTTTTATTTGTTGTTATTATGAAAATTGTAGAAATAATTTAAGAAATATTTTCAATGGAACCAAACTGTCAAATGTTTTAACAGTTTTTTTTTTTTAAACATATTTAAACATATTTTTTTTTTTATTAGGCGCGTAATGTTTAAAATACAGAAACGTAAGCGTGTATATAAAGTTTACATTACCGCCTCCTATACAGGGGGTAATGCCAAAGCCCCCTATCGGTTCCCTTCTCGTCTTTTGAGAAGTGGACTCGGTGTCCGCTCCTTGAATGACACCGTGCGGCGTCTTTCACGTAGATTTTACGTCTGAGAGGCAAGGACCCAGACAAACCCCCTCATAGCCGGCCTTGTCAAGTACCGTCCACGACCAGGTGATTGTTGGAAACAGCTTCGCCAAATACTGTACTAGAACGCCCTAGTATGAGTACGGCCTCCAAAATTGAAATAAATATTCCATACTGGATTGGACCTCAAGGCAGAAGCTCCTTCCGGAAGCTCGGAACTTGGAAACCGGAGGGACATCTCGGATGCACATCCCTACAGATCTAAGGCGTTGTCTAGATGTCTTATTACTGTCACAGTGAAGTCAATAGGCCTATCAACATATATCATTACTAGCGGATCCGGCAGACGTCCTGCCCGAACGTTGGCTTGCCTGCTATTAGCGGGTTCAGCAAACGTTTTTTCGATATTCGAATTTTCGATAAACTATATACTAAGTGACATTTGACATTGAGTTTGACATTTCAATCTTTTCGTTTCGTCATTGTGTGATTTGCTGTTGCCCAAAGCAAAATCAAAAAATGAGTGCAATTTCTCGTTATCCTGCGCCGTTCAATTCTCGTATCATGGCCGGACGATATTTGGTGCTTGTCATTGGCGAAAGAGGCGGTACTTTTCATGAGATTGGTGGTAAATATAATAATGTGATTGCAAAAAAGATATTGCTGTTTTTGTATGTGTGTAAATGTCTGACAGGTTTTTTTTCATATGTATTAGCTGTGTGGAGAAGACTGCGTGGAACTCAGTTGGTCCGTGAGCTCATAATGGATCTACAGGCGACTGGAGATGTGGCGACTCATGAAAATGGACGCTTCTACGCTGTGGATCCACTGAACCATATGTACACCGAAGATGGACTGCGAGTAGCAGAGGAATGTGACGCCTTACCAATAACATATGATGCAAATTTGGACGATTTTTATTTTGATTAAATAATAGCAAACAAAGAAAAAACTCAAATCATTTCCATGACAGTCATATTTTTATTAATGTAAAAAAAGTAAAGTATATTGAAATAAATGTTGAATCTTAATACTAAAAGAATTAAAGTTTTTGTTTTTATCTTAATGCGAGTTGATGAACAATGTTTTTCGTCAATCCCTGAGGTGTATAAATGAACAAACTTGATGGTTTGCCAACGCGAGAACACGCGACATATAATTGGCCATGTGAGAAGCACGGATTGTCTAGATCCAACCCACAAATGGACATTGTTTGGCCTTGTGACTTATTAATAGTCATTGCGAATGCCAAGCGAATTGGAAATTGCAAGCGTCTGAATGGAATGGGCGAGTCTGAAGGGATCATTGGGATCCGTGGCAGGAGAACAACTTTACCTTGAAATTTGCCGTTCAAAATGGTAGCTTCAAGAACATTGCCCATGATTTTTTTTATGACCAATCGCGTGCCATTGCATAGCTTTGGTGCATTTAAATTCCGAAGCAAAATGATTGGTGAACCAATTTTTAATCGCAAGTTATGTGGTGGCATTCCCGGTAAATCCAGTGAATTCAACAGGATAGTTGACTGCTTCGTCAGGATCGACAACAGTGTCGATCGATTTGAACGACATCTCATTGCCAGGCAATGACTGTTGTATTTTGAAATTAATAGCGTCAACATCGATATTTTTTGTGGCCAAAATAGCTCGTTCACGTAGCCACGCATGATTAATGTAATTAGCGCGCAAATCTGGGAATCAGTGACGGATTAATGTCACTTTTTGGGGGGGGGGGCGGAGGGCAAGACTAAAATGACCAAACTCCAACAAAAATTATCCAAGATGTATCTTTTCAGAATGAATTATGACACCACGGAAACTCATTTTCAGCACTATTTTTCTGTTTGTACATTTTTATTATTTCTTTTTATAAGTACAAAATATATTATTTTAATTTCATATTATTATATTATCCATACAAAAATATAAAAATAGAATTTAAGCATATTTTTAAACATTTTATACATTCCGAGGTTTTTATTAACTTATAATATACCACAAAAATCTAATCAATGAAAAAAAAATTCATTTTAAGTATTATTCTAAGCAGTAAAACAAAATAATTCTGTTTATATGCAAAAGAGAATTTACAAAGAGAGGAATTTGTTCAAAAGATAACATAATAAATAATTTCCAAAGATACAAAAACACTAAAATATAGTATAAAAGAATTACAGTATTTCTGTTCTTTTTCTTTCTTCTTTCATGAAAACATTTCTTTCCTTCTCTTTCCACCTTTCTCAATATATCTGTTTATGACTTTTGTTTTTTCAATAACAATATCTTTATGAATATATATAAGGGCTAGGCCAATTAAACGTTTTTGGCCACAACGATTTCGAAGCCATGTCTTTGTTATCTTTAAGGTTGAGAAAGACGTCTCAGCTGTTGCAACTGATACTGGTAATGAGGCAAGTATTACTAAAAGATGTTTTATTGTGGGAAACATTTCTGCAACACAATAACCTAAGCATTCTATTGCTGATGATGGTAATGGAGTTTTGTTGTAGTTTTCTCTTTTCCATTTTGCCATCCAAATGTTCATTTCAGCCTTTAAATCAGATTTAAAGGCACTATCGTCTTTTTCCATGGTTTTGCCATATTTTTTTGAAATCAACTCAATATCAGCATTTAGCCTCTTCTTTGTTACAGTATCATTTATACATTCTTTTGGTAAGAGTATATTAAGTCTGTATAATTCTAAGGCACCAGCAGGAAATCTACTCTTCATATCTGTGACAATTGAATCAAGGATTGGTATGTACAAATTTACTCTGAAGTAACTTTTAACATCAGATGTGGCAGCATTTGCTCTATTCACTTGCCTAGAAGTGGTTCTAGGGAGTTTCAATTCACTGTTGACAGATTTTGCAATTTCCGTTGCTTGCTCAAAAAGTTCATGAAATCCAGTTTCTGCATTCTGTCGTTTATCTTCAAGCACAAAAATAACGTCGGACAAAAACTCAGAAGCCTTGTATACGTCAACGTGTTCTTTTTGGAAATATATGCTGAGAAGCAAAGTTTGACTAAGGATATCTGCAAGGCAAACTAAAGTAATAATAAACTCGCCATGAGTAATTGAACATAGAAGAGTTTTTGCCATTGCTGAGGACTTATCAGACATAAAAACAGCCCAGTTTGAAATTTTTCTAGAGTCAAAATGATCTTATTAAAATTCTCTAGGAAAACAGCAACAGATAAATGTCTCTTCACCCAACGTGTTTCACACATTGATATCAATTGCCTTCCAACATTCTTCAAAAAAGCATTATTTCTTTTCGGGGAGGCCGTAAAAAAGGAAACTGTCTCCTTTATTATCCCAATTGCATTTCTAACTGCTTGTACATTAGAGCAACTAGAAATTGAGAGGTTTAAGCAGGGTGTTCGTTCTGCGAAGACACACTGATCTTTTATAATTTTTATCGCCCCTACCAGCTCAGAAGTCATTACAGAACAACCGTCTGTTGCAATGCCTATGCAATAACTTGGATCCAGGTTCATTCCATGAAGGCACTCTAACACCAGTTTACCTAACTTATCTCCTGTTAATCTGGGATCTTCTGACTCAACAGGCTCTTCCTCACTCTCACTATTACTTGAAAAGGACGATAGGGTTTCTTCACTTACAACATGATTTTGGGGTTTTGTTTTGTTTTCCCAAAGATTGCCACTGTCATTCCGTGGGTCGATAAAACCAACAAAGTCTTCCCTTATACGTACAGTTTTTACAAACATACCTTAAGAAAATTGATAACTGGGTCTTATGTGAAACATCTGTTGTTTCATCAAAACCAATACTGTAGACTTTATTTTCTTCAATTCTTCTAAGTACTAGTGATAAAATGTCCTCCCCACAGCATTCAATCAAATCATTTTGAACGGTCTTGCTCAGAAAGGAATTTCTGTGCCTTATAGAGTCACACTGCTTTTGAATTTGCGCATCTTTACAGGCCTCAATTCTAAACTTCATTAGTTCTTTAAAGTTTCCCTGATTTTTCAATGGATTATTTTCAAATCCGTCATCTCGTCGGGCCCGAAAAGGAATATTTTGTCTACCAAGAAACATAACATTATCCAGAGATGATGACAACCTTTCTTGATTTACCTTAGCACGTTGAAGGCTATAAGAATCAACTTGATTTTCCACTGACTTTTCAGGATTGTGGTAAGTTAACAAAAAGTCATTTGCTTTTCCCATTGCCTGTTGGTGATACAATAATTTACTAAGATATTCTAAATCTCCATCCTTCCCCAAAAGCTTGGCAAATTTAGTTAGTGGTTGATTAACAAGGGTATTTCAATTTCATCCCACCATGGTGTCCACCCACATGCACATGGCCAGTAGCAAAAAATGGGCAAAATTTACAGAAAAGACCTTGCTTCAAATGAGAAAGGACAAGCCACGATTTATACTTCTCTAGATGATCTTTTTTTAACTGTCGGTTTTCAGTTCTGCCATTCTTGATATGTGATGAGTTTGGATACTTGTATCCGGAAGGAGGTTCCCAATGATTTTCGAGAAGATTGGCAAGAATTCTGTCTGAGGGTATTGTTCCAATGTAATTTCCAATGTCATTTTCATAGATTACAGATGACTTCGGCAAAGATTCACTGCAAGATTTATTTTCCCCTAAAACGAAAGAAATTAGTTTTCAATTAAAAAAATTCTGAAATTTGCTTATTTTCCAACGATCTGGATAAGAAAGGCCCTTAAGATAGTTCATAACCTTAACAAACAGAATTCCATAAAACTCAGTATGTATATATATATATATTGTAACGTAACAGAATTGAGGTCCCCAACGTTACATAAAAAAATGAATTAACTATGGTCAAGGACCATACCCCGATATTAATGTTACTCAGTAATTAGTACATCTGAGATGTACCTCAAGTTAAGAGATGTAATAAATAACGTTGAGTATAAAATACTATACCAATTAATAATTAATGTAATAAATTGTACTTGTTTTTTATACTGTAGCATGATAGTGTTCACAGAATATTTATTTTATGTTTTGAGTATAGTAAGAGTGAACTGTTGTTTTATAGGAATACTTAATCAGTGGTAATCTTTTTATCTATGTTAAAAATTGTCTTTAGACAATTAAGTATAATTACCTGTGTTAGGCATTATACTATGTTATATGTGTTGACTAAAATTGAATAATGAAGTTATTTTGAGTTAATGTTTGTAAATTTGGCCAGGATGGCAATAAGTGTCTAAAAGTTGACAAGTAGTTCTGATAATTATGTTGTAAACTAATGAGAAGTTCCAGGACGAATTAATTACTGTAATAAAGTAAAACCAGGAAATTAAAATTAATGTAAATAACCATGAACCAGTAACTATTTGTACAGTAGGTCAGGTAAAGAAAATTAAGTTAAAAACCAAACAATATTATAACAGTTCTAAGAAAACCTATAGGCCTAAATTTAATATTTGTAAAAGGAAATTAATACCTTTTTAATAAGTCCAGTCCAATGAAACTATAGTAAAATATATAAGGTATAATAAGGTAGGTTGGGTGAGAGTTTTAGGTAAATTGGTATAATTCCAAGCATGGATTATTTAATACAAAAGAGTAGTAATATTTTGTAATTCTAGCTCTAGGATATCAAATTTCATCCAATGACAGAAAATCATGGTTGTTAGGGCAACTAAAATGTAAAAGGTTGTTGATTCTGAATCATTCGTTTCGATTGTTATATGCTATTAAGTTGAGATGAGGAGACACATTTAAAAAAGAACGATAAAGTTTGAAAAAAAACTGAATCTAAATTAATAAATCCTATTTGAAACCTAATTCTATAATACCACTGATGAATAATAAAACCAATTAGACTTACGAATTATAACCAAATACCTCTAAAAGAGTCGAGAATTCCTCACTTCATTCACCAGGATAATTCCGCTGGATTCGGTATTAAACCGATTTCCCATATAATCAGAAGACTAATTGAGGGAAGTAAAGGCCGAAACTAACGGAATTATTGAGAAGATATACGAAGACTTCGTTTTGGCAGAATTAACCTTCACCTTCAAGAAGAAGCTATAATACAATTTCCATTCCACCGTGACTGACAACCAAAAGGATCGTAAGAGAAGAACGGCAGTCAGAAGAGTTCCTGGGACTTTCCAGTACATTACACCATCAATTTTATTAAGGATCAGAACACTTTTTCCTGGATGAATGTCATCTAAGCAGACCATCTTCAACTGTTTACAGACGTCCAATGCCATTTTGAGATTCGCCAATCCGGTAAAACCAACCTATTTTTAATTTCAATATATTTAGAGTTAATAACATTCTGTAATACTTGAGTAACATTAATTTTGCATTTTACCTGACCTTACTAATGGTTAAAAGAATCTAACGAACCCTGGGATAAGAGATATTTAGTATTATATTTAATTTGTATAAGTCAAAAGGAACTTGGTCAATTGACGATCGATCTACTATTGTATAATCGATTTAATGATATTATTATCTTGAAGAGAACTGTAGTGTGAAAAAAGTACAAAATTAATAAAGAATCTTTCTTGTATAAGATAATGTTTTATGTTATTGCAGCATAGGTATTATATATTGTGAGTGGAGTAAGTTACAGGAAAAAGGGTGAATAAAATCCGGTGAACGGTAACCTAGACGCAAGCCTATTACAAGTAACAGCGCTAATTGCCAACAGCTGGTGGAACGGGAGATTGCCGAACTAGTGTGTTTTGCTGTACCAAATTTGAATGAAATTATCTAATACAGAGGGACTAGGGTTGGCAAGAATTCTTAATATATTCAGTCAATACATGACGTATATCGTTAATATTGCCTAACTATTGAATACTTAGTTAAACCTGTATTATAGTACAGTTAAAAGTTAAAATAACATAATCACAAATATATTTACCTATTAAATTTGAATTACAGGAGGTCACATATAAGACTACATAATTAATAACATAAATAATATTTAGAAATAACAGACTGATTAAACCCCAGTACACACACTCACATATTATTTCAAATTGACGAACCCAACAGTGGGGCATCATCAACTTCTATTAACATCATAACCTGTTTTGTTTCAAATTGACGCCTCCAACGTGGGACTAAAATAAGAAGGACTCATCATAAACGTTTTATTACAAATTGGCGCTCAACGAGTGGGCTTTAGTTAAGTAAAAAATCGTATTAATTATTACTTAACTTGAGCAGGCAACCATTAGAGGCACAGGAATGCATAATACCAGAGGCAGATCGAAGAATAGGGCAGAAGAGAAGGAGAAGGAACAAGAAACAGAAGAAGATAGACGGGAAGAAGAAGCAGAGGTAGTTACAGACACCGGAATGGAACAACAGGCGAGCAATAAAGAGGATGCACAAGGGGACCAACCAGATAAAGAGGAAGCCAGGGGAGGATTAAATTGGGAAAAATTAATGGAATTAATGAGTAGTATGAGGGAGGATAACAAACAAAGGTCAGAAAAACTAGAAAATAAAATAGACAGTATCAAAGAAGATAATAGACAAACTAATGAGAAAATAGACAGTATCAACGAAAACTCAAAGCAAACCAAGGAAGAATTAAACAAAAAATTTGAAGAAAACTCTAAAAAAATAGACAGTATTAAGGAAAGTACTAGTGAACTTTTAAGGCAAACCATAAATGAAAATAATGAACAATTGAAGGCCGATTTTAGACAAATCAATGAAAAGCTGGAAAATAAAATAGACAGTATTAATGAAAACTCAAAGAAACAAAACGAAATTTTGAGCGAGAATTTAATCAAACAAATGAATGAAAAGTTTGACAGGAATGACGAGAGTTTGAGACAGATTCAGGACGATAAACTAATGAACGAAAAACTTGAGGAAAACAATAAACGAATGAAAGAAGATCTTGAGAAAATCAATGAGGACAATCTTATACAAATCAATGAGAGAATTGAGCATTCTAACAAGGAATTAAGGGAAACTGTTGATAAACAGAATGAAGTATTAAGGCAAGCTCTCAATAAGAAAATCGAGGACGCCAGTGAGGCAATCAGCCAGAAGGTAGGTAAGAACGACGGCGAAAGAAAACAGGAGATAACTGAAACAAATAGAAAACTGAGAGTGACCGATGAAGCTGTTACACGAAATAGGGCTGAACTAGAGGTCAAGATAGGCCATATAGAAGAAGAAAACCGGATTCAAGTGGAATCAATACGAGCAGATTGCGGAAACCAGCATCGAAACTTAGATACGGTCGTGAACGAAGTACAGGAGCAAGGACAACGTAACCAGGAGAGAATCGAGAACCTACAACGGTCAGTTGACAACCGAACGATCACTGTTCCATATACACAACATATAGACGACCGGGAGACCATCAACTTTAAGTCATACAAGAGAAACCCAATGGAATTCTTGGAACGGGTCGGCGAACAAATGATGAGAATTGGTGAAAACAGGTGGCCAGTAATCCGTCGTTACTTGGACGAACATTTCAAGGAAACCTATGATAACTGGTGGACAGCCACCAGGCATGACATCCGAAGCTACGAAGAATTTAAAATGGCCTTTAAAGCCAGGCACTGGTCAGACGCCACCCAGAACGTAGTAAGGGAGAGCATCAGCTATGGAAGGTATGACGCCAGCAGGGGGACAACACTCACCGCCTACTTCCTGGGAAAAGTGTGCTTGGCGAGACACCTTGAACCAAAAATCCCGGAGGAAATCCTCGTCACCAGGTTAGCATACCACTATGATAACGGGATATCAGTAGCACGATCAGGCGGACAGATAAAAACGATACAGGCCATGTCAACGCTATTGGAAGAGCATGAGCGTGAGGTGCATTATAGAAGGAGTCGGCAGAGAAACGACCGGTACGGGAGCAGGGATATCCCAGACTACAACAACAGAAACAATAACCATAACAATCATGAGACGCATAACCGGCCAAACTATAATGGCAGACCAGGTAATTATGGTAATGAGACATACCAACGGCAAAATAACAACAACAGCCAAAGGAACAACGGAAACAATTACGGGAATAGACAGAATATTCCAAACAACCAATATAACCGGTCGTACAACCCAAGTTACCAGAATCAGAACACAAACAACCGGAATTATGATAACACTAACCGCAACCCGAACAACCAAAACCAAAACTACAGGAGAGTTAATTATGTGGGGGCATACAATAGCTATAACGGGAGGACATACTATCAAGGACGTCGGAGTTTTAATAGGGACACCGACTGGAACCAAGATAACAATAACGATAGAAGAGATACTAGGACTAATGGAGGCAGAAGTCGGAGTCAGGAGTAGATTATTATGAAAAAATATTGTCTTTAAAGTTTCAAAAACAAAGCGAGTATAGAAAAAAAGATATAACTATTAGAAAATGTATTCATTAACACGCGTTTTTATGGGAAATGCGACATTCTCAATTCTCTGAATATCTTTCTATATAACTATTGAATTGACAACCGAATATGGATAACACTTACCTTCTTTAGTAGTTTGGTCCTTATTTCCCTTTGCAATCGTATTGTCTTCAATAGCTTCAAGACACACATTAAATGTTGAAGGTCCAGCAGCATTGTCCAGAGGCACCAATTTCTCACCACTATTGCTATACTTCTTTTTCGTAAAGAAACTTTTCAGCGTTGATTGTCTTTTCATTATAACAAACAACAATAAAGCAAGAGTTAAAAATGTAAACTTGAATCTAACACTTAAAACGAATTTACGAATCACGTAGCAATCAAAATACTTTTAAGCAAGCAAACAACGCGTATAAGGCGAGTGCGTATTTTCGTGTGGCAAATTCCTCGAATTATTAAGGAGCAACGCAACGATCACACAAACGTAAACATCACAGTTTAACAGAAGCGATATCGAAATAAACTATTTTAGTCGGCTAAAGAGCGGACAAGAATTTCAACATTTATTTGATTATTTTTCTTCACTAATATTTTTTCACTATTTCGCTGGGGGGGGCGAATGCCCCCTCCGCCCCCCCTTTAATCCGTCCCTGCTGGGAATATGCATTCAATCAAAGCATCTTTCGTGGCTACCATGTTGCAAAAATTGTCTGGGAATTTGATGCATTGTGTATTTCCATGCAATAGAATTTTTCCATTGCCAATGTTGAGCAATTGTTCGGAGAATGACAATGCCAATGGATCGTTTTGCAGTTGAACACGCATATTTATGGTAAGGCGTAATGTATTGACGTTTCGCCATAGGTATGATTGTTTCAAACATGCGTTAATTTCGTCCGCATATGTAGCGCGTGGAATGACCGGCAATGTCTGTCTGAAATCACCGGACAGCAGCAGTAGAGCGCCACCGAAAAGTCTGGTATTATCGTTGAGATCTTTCATCGTTCTATCGAGAGCTTCAAGTGAATGCTTGTGGGCCATAGTGCATTCATCCCAGATAATAATTTTGCATTTTTGCAAAACTTTAGCCATGCCGGAATGCTTCTTTATGTTGCACATTGCGTCTGGATTTGTGTGAACGTTCAATGGCAACTTGAGTGCTGAATGTGCAGTCCGTCCACCATCAAGCAAAGTCGCTGCAATGCCTGATGAAGCAATTGCCAACGCAATATGATTTTGTGATCGAATGCGCGCAAGTATCAGTGAGATGAGGAATGTTTTGCCAGTGCCGCCTGGTGCGTCCAAAAAAAAGAATCCGCCTTGTTGTGCTGCAATTGACAAATTAATTCGATCGTATATGTTCTTTTGCTCAGTAGTGAGCAGTTGCTCATTATTTGCAACAAAAGTAGTCAAAGAGGCCGCATCGAACTGTTGTTCGCGCTGAACATCGCTGTTAATGATGTCTGTTGCTGGGCGGTTAGGCGATGGCATACCGAAATGAATGAGTGGCATATTCAAAATGAGAATGCAAATATCCTCAATCTTTATTAACGCCTCGTTATATATTTCTGGCGAAAAATCGATATTGGGATCTTGATCAGCGGTCAGAATGCGATGCAGAATGTCTTCGCTCATGGAATCTTTATAAGCTTATTTGTCCCAGAGAGCAGAAGCTTGCGACGGAAAACACGTCGTCAACAATATGGCGAATTTGATGAGGAGAGGAACTCAGTACTGCATCTGTAAGTGTGAGATCCCAATGGTTGTCATCTTCCAGCACATGCAATTCGCGACACGCATCGTGGTATGTGTCGTACAAAATACCATTGACTGTTCGCAAGTATTGGAAGGACGTCGGTCCAGGAACGTTAACCAACAACAAACGCAAGAAGAAGCATTCGCGTTGCTTTGGATGGACTGTGTATGATCGGCCTTATGTATATCCCATAAATATGCCGTCGTATCCTTGGACTGGACGCCTCGCTTTCGTGGGTCCCACTTTTTTGACTGTTTGTTCCACGTGAAAAATCGTGGCACATCAGTATACATTAATGTCTTTGCGAATTGATCGAAACTACCTGGTCGGTTGCACAGTTCGAAAAACTCAGTTAGTGTGGTTTTTGTGGCAGTTAGTGCTCGTTGTATAGCAGTCTCTTCAGTGAAATAAACACGCTGTCCATTTTCAAGGTGCACGGCCAAATGTATAACAGCAGGGTCTCTGTCGTGTATGGGAAAACTCAAAATGCGCCAAACTGCTTCATTGCTGCTAATGTATCGGCCCATTTGATAACGTGTTATTTCGTCGTTATCATTTACATTTTGAACAGCAAATACAGCCATATCGCTGCCCTTATGAACGTATTTGCAAATGTATTTGATGGACTTCACCGAACTGCAGAACTCAACGTTTATGTGTGCTTTGTAGGTTTTGGACAGCAATGGCGAATACGGAACCACCCAGCGATTGTCAATGTCAACCGGATTTCCACCGTTTGACATGCGCAATTGATATGATTGGCCACCATTGTCTGTGTCTCTACGACGATACAATGGATAACCATCGACATTAGTGATAGTATCGTTTATACACATTTTTGGGAAACGTTTCGTACATTTTCCATTGTCCATGCACGGCGCCGTCATGTTGAGATCACCGCATGGACCATGGATCATGTTAGCGGTAACAATGTCAAACAACTCTTGATCGATATTCCGATCCGGAATTTCTGCTGAAATAATTTTATCAATTTCTTCTGGCCGTAGGCCTACTTTGTCGACCAACCAAATCAAAATAACTTATGTGCATGTGGCAAACCTCGTTTTTGCCATTCAACAGAATACAGCCAGCAACGTGTTTCGCCGAATACAGAGTGATGTGTAATCAAGTTCATCAACGATTTTAATTTTTGTTTGAAGACACGTGCAGTGATATCATGGCGATGCATTGCTGTTTGACCTGGCAATAACGAAATTTTAATTTCATCCCAGTTTGGATTGCACGTAAATGTAATGAACAAATCTGGTCGGCCGTACGCGCGCACGAAAGTCATGGCGTCTTGAATGTATTCTTGCATATGACGCGGACTACCAATATATGATGATGGAAGAATATATGCGGTACCGATGTCGTTGATATTAGTTGTTCCATCTACGTTACTGACAATAGCATCACGCAAATGAATGTACTCCTCAGAACGCAGCTTCGCTTGATTATACTTGATGTACCGTAATCGCTCGCTTTCAATTTTCGCATAACTTACATATCAACGATGTATTGATGAAACAGCTGGCGGCATCGGAGAATGTTGTTGTCTTCATTGGCACGAATTATCAACCGATATGCGTAGAAGTTCATCGCGCTCACTTTCTTGTTGGTTTCTGCACCTGCAAAGTAAAAATATAAATAAGACAAAAAGAAATTAATCGTACAGAAAAAGAAAATAATGTGTAGATTGTACCTGTCGCTGGATTTCTTTGTTTGATGTTGAAATGATATCCATCTTCTCCTTCCCAAAATATCAATGGATATTGCAAAGCGTCGTAAGAACTATGACTGTCTTGAATTGTCTGCACCGTGTTATCTCTGCGTTGGATCCGTATATCTCGACGTTCGTATGCGTCGCCAACCATAACAACTGCAACTTCATTAACGGTTGGTGCATTGTATCGGCCTGCGTGCTCTCCAGATGGTACTTTGTCTGCTTTGATGACGATCATGTAGCTGTCGTTTTGCAGTTTGTTTGAAACGGTATTGAACAACTGGACCAACTGGTTGTGATTTCGCAAAAACGGTTCCAAAGTCGCCACAATTTCTCGCTCCTCCATCTGCTCGATGTGGTTGTACTGGC
Organism: Magicicada septendecula; assembly: GCA_034769895.1. Classification (NCBI taxonomy): domain Eukaryota; kingdom Metazoa; phylum Arthropoda; class Insecta; order Hemiptera; family Cicadidae; genus Magicicada; species Magicicada septendecula. The sequence continues at coordinate 548,144,131 of CM068367.1, read as the reverse complement.
AGCGTGTGTTTATTTGTTGCTCCTCATCGCCCATGAAGTAGATTTGCAAGAATTTTGGATCGGCATCAGGCATTGACATTAAAGAACCAATTTGATGATACACTTGGCCCTGAATCTTAAACGTTGATTCAAAATTGCGACCATCCTGATTCTGAACGATTTTTGTTGCTCCAAATGATGTCATTTGGAAGCAAGAATTGAATTTACGAATTTTACGCAAAACAATTTTGACTGAGGTGTGGCTCCAGCCAATAGTGTTTTCAATGGTTCTGGCGGCGAATTCAATGGTGGCAGTACAACTTTTCCAGACGCGCAGCAGAAACCGGCCGATTCACCTTTGTATTTGAATGCATGGCAGTGTTGGCATTCTTTGTCCATAGCGCCGATGACAATTTGTGAATGTGACGAATAGTCGATGTCCGGACTCATATTCGAACGCAAGGCGGAGAAGTGATGCACGTGTCAATGCGCGAAGTACTTGCAGGCGCTGTCGTTCATGTGCTCTGTGTGCGTCGGTGGCTCGTTGACGTGCCTGTCTTTGTCTCAATGCATTAGTTCGAAGGCGTTCGTTGAGTTGCTCTTGACTTTCATTTGCACGTGTGTTTGCAACCTGGTCTCTTAAATTTGCATTGTCCGTCAATTGATCTGCCGTTCTATTTAACCGACGGATCCGGACTATTTGTGAATTCCGTGTACGTCGACCAATATTTCCTCCTCGTCCACGAAGACGTGGCATTGTTCTGTAATAAACACACAACACAAAAATATAAGTAACTTATATTTGAATTTTATGGATGTTATAATTTGTTGAACAAACTTACATGTTGTTTATTTTCGATGAACTGTTTAACACTGCGTAAATTTTATAGAATCATCGACACAAATAAGCACTGAAAATGAAAAGTTGCAGGTTAGATTGATTGTCATTGAATGCACATGTATATAATTGAAATTCATGGAAGATCATGTAAGATATTCACTTGAACACTGCACCTTACACATTTACACAATGTATGTGTTTAAGTACACTTAAAACGTTATTTCAATATGTTTTGTCGATGAATAATACACTCAATATGCACGCAATTCTGATACATGGAATATCGAAACACAGCGAACAGAATTTGAAATGTCAAAACAACGTCAATTATTCATGAACTTACGGTTTTTTCATTTTAAAAAATATTGCGGGGTGGTGAAATTTTGTGGTTATATGTTCTGATATGCGAAAAATCTTAAAAAAATAAAAAAAAATTTCGTCAAAAAATAAAAAAAAAATTTCCTGGAACCCGATCGCAGCGCCACCTACCGGGTCCAATTGTGAATCTAAACCATGGAGGTAGGAAGGGAGTGGAGGGAGCATTTGCTTGCATTAAGTGTGGCAAGTTTGAGGGTGTCCCAAAATGGCGACTCACAAGGGCAATGTCCCCTACCCCCTACCACTGTCGTACACTCGGTTTATGCCCTGGGTTAATCCCTTTTCCTTTACCGTTATGTTCAATACAATACATTTTCTTTTCTTAAATATTTATATAATTATATATTTATATTTCTTATATAAATATTTATTTAATTTTTACTGGAGACGTAAACATTAACTCACTAGACAACAGTTCTTAGTATACTCAAAATTATCTTAGTTTAATGAGCAAGTATCGCAAACTCTCACCGACTTACCCTTCATACGATCTTTTCGATTTCAGGTCATGAAATTCAAAAGAAATGGAAGAGTCTACGAAACTGTTTTGCCCGTGAACTGAGACAGCAGAAGGAAATGAAGAGTGGACAGGGCGCAGATAAACGAAGAAAATACATATGTTTTGAGAAATTGCTGTTCCTTCTTCCCACTGTTCAGAACAGGGAAACATTAACAAATGTGGGCAATGATTCTGCTGGATCGGAAGACGAGACTGAAAATGACAACCTACAGGTACAGGAACCTTTGGCCAGACGTCACGTTGGACACAGCTGGCGTCAGAATAGAAAACGCAACTACGAAGAATCACTTCTTGAATTGTTAAAAGAGAAAAAACGTGAAAGAGACACTACTGAAGCCGATGAAGACGTCAATTTTGCCTTATCATTAGTACCGATACTACGATCCCTTGATGACGCCACAAAAATAGACTGTCGCCGGTGTGCGCAGGATGGCGACAAAACTGTTTTGTCTTTCTACTGTCGCGCCGCGCCGCAGACAAGCGAAAGACAGTCTGCCGACTGTCTTGCCCTCAGTGTGCGGCACTACTTACTTTCAATTTATTATGCTTCTTGCTGTCGAGAGTAAAGGTTGAAAAATAACTAACTTAGTGTCTATAAAATGGTATATTGTGTTGCGTTTGGCTGCAAAAATCGAAACACGGACAAGAGGCCTGGAATTACTTTTCACAAGTAAGTGCACTAATATACTGAATTTTATTTTTATTATTGTATTCATATTACTCATTAAAATAATTATTAACATATGGAAGCTTCTCCCCACGATTACCGTTTTGTATCTGTAACTAATTGCACGAATTGAGAGACCTCAAACTTACCTACCTGAATTTTTTACTTGCCAGGAAATCAGTTTTAACTCATATAATTTGTTTGTTATACGACTATAAATTAGGGCTACTATTGTTTTTTTTTTATTTATAGATTTACGACCTCCCAATCCCACCCCAGTGAAATTATAGTCATTCAATAAACTGAACTCTATCTCTGTTGCCTTAAAAAAAAACCCCCTTAGTTTATCCAACTCGTTATTTGTTACTAAACCGTCCTAAATAATTAAATATGACGTTCTCAATGAAAGGCCAGTCTTACATTGCAAGAAAAGGTGCATTAAAGTAAATAAATGATAATTCTGAAAGAAACTAATTTTGAATCAAGGGTGTCTAAACATGGCCGCCGGCGGGAATTCGTGGCCTCAGTTTCACATGGCTGATCTAGCTGTTAGGCTCCCTCCACTCCCTTCCTACCACCATTATCTAAACCATCCAGGGACCCGCTCATCAGACACACACAAAATTTCATCAAAATTGGTCCAGCCGTTTAGGAGGAGTTCAGTGACATACACACGTACAGAAGAATTATATATATAAAGATAAATGAAGTAATTCAGTTTTTTTTAAGGACTAGCGGGAAGGCCTACTGTATTTTCAGGCATGTCCTTTTCATGGATTTAGTGTCTGTTTTTCCATAAATTTAGCCATTTTTAACAGTTTTTAATATTTTGTACACATCAAATAGAAAATTATGACAAATTCAGCAAAAGGTAAATTACAAAATTATGTAATTATTTGGACTCGTTAGGTCAATTAACATCTCTGGAAAGCATAAACGTATGACAGACTTGGTGAGTTAACGGTATTTTTTGTTTCTTTATATTTACTTGTACTCTTTGGTATTAAAGTACTTTTTATAATGTAGTTGTTATAACATGCATTTTATACATAGTCGTTATAAATACAGAATGCAACCATTATAATCTTAGCACTATAATCAAACCTTGTATACTATTTTATACGTATGCGTACACAGTAAATCAGAATCTATTGTAGATTCATATGAGAGTGTTAAGTCGGAGAGAATGTTATGAAACAGTATTTCGAAACTTATTTCATATATATTACAACAATAATATGTATATTTATATATTCTATTCTTTACCTCGTTTACAGTAGTGATAAGACGTTAAAACCAGAGGCCGGCTGTTGTGTACTGTAATTGGCCATATGGAAACCTCACTTACTGCGTTATCCAATACCGGTGTGAGATTGTGTTTCTGATTCGATGTCTGTGCGGTATTCAAGTCGTTTATGAAAACACATAAATCTAAGTAATAAGTTCGTTACACTTCCGCAAAAATCGACAGACAGTTTAATTTTTATAATGAATCCGTGTACGATTCCTACGCAAAGCGAAGATGTTCAGGGAGATGGAAGATGGATTAGTCAGGTTAGTTTTAAGTTGTGACAGATAGATAATATGAGTTATAATTTATTTACGTTATTTGAGTTAATGCTGATATAAACAAAACCGTGAACAGTCGTGTGTACCCCACCCTCTCAGATTTTCGTAACATTTTTTTACAGCATCTATGGACAGATATAACAATCTGTATTTTTTATTTTTGCCAAATTTGCTTTAGTTTTTTTAAATGATTTTTTGAAAAAAAGTCCATTTTTAACCGATTTGTTAGTCGCGGCGCAAGATCTAAAGGGCACTTTTCAATAAAAACTTAGTTGTATGGTTATTATTTAATAGGCCTATTAAGTTATGAAACTCACAATACTTACTTGACATTTCACAAGGATTCCAAATATAAAGTCAAAAATAACATTTAGACTCATATAAAACTTGTTTTTCCACTTCAAAGTTGGCAATTCTGAATTTTTTTCTCCGTCCAGGCTTTTATGTAAATGTTTATAACTTTTTTCTGTCTGGTCCTATGAGGCTGAAAAAGGTCTCATTTGAAAGAGGATGAAATGTAATATAATAGCATAAAATAAAAGTCATGGGTATTTAATGACATCATTTTATAATTTAAGTACAAAGTTTACATTTAATATTTCATTGAAATATTTTGCATAGTACTGTATCTTGTCTGGCCAATGAGGATTTTTTTTTAGGTATAGGCCTACTTATATTTTTCTGCATTAAAACCTTCAGTTAAAATTAGGGTTATCAGTAACAAGGCCTAACTACCGGTCAAAACTAAAAAAAATATAGATTTTAAAGATTTGTCCGTATTTAAAAAAATAACTTGCTTAGGTATTTACTTGTTGAGGTAGCTTACCTTTTCAGTATTAAATGGTATTACAGGATATTTATAATATATACAGGTGCTTCTTGATTGATATGAAACTTAATTTTTCCTTGGCCAGGCAGCATTAATATTGTGAATACTTTTTTTGGATAGTCTGAAAAGCATTCGGCCCACATAGCACTTAATTCAGGTACATCTATGCAGCAAATTATGTTTGTAAAAGGGACCCAGCACTTATCCTCTCTCCCAACATTTCTGTGTTCTGGCCAAAAAAATGTTTTTGATGGCCAGTGAGGATGCATAAAATTGATGTTGCAGCATCTTGGTTGTCATCATCTAGCTCCAAAATTAGACCAATATAACACTTTTCTTTATAGGCATAGGATGAAATGTACTATAATAGCATAAAATAAAGTCATGTAAATCTAAAGTCATGTAAAGTTTGTAAATCGAGTTTTGCTAAACATCTTGTCGATGAAAATCACGGTTATACTGATTTTAAGACTAACTTAGTCCCCCTCCATATTTGCAATAAGGGACAGTATATGAACGCTCTCGAAGAATTCGAGATTTACAAAGCTTATAGTAATAGTGACACCAGGCCATTTGTTTTGAACGATCAACTAAACTTTAAGCCGAATGCTTTATATGATACTGCACTGCGACATCTGTCGAGCGATGAGTGATTTTACTTAGTGCGCGTTCAGCTGGCGTGAGGTGTGCACCTTGGAGCCTACACGTACGCCTAATGTTGTGGTTTTCATTAATTTATTCAATGTGTGTTTTGGATTTTGATATTTTATCAAATCTATTGAGGTTTGAAGAGTATGTTTTTTACTCCTGAAGATGGGACAAGCTGTCCCGAAACATGTTGAGTCTAATATAACATCGCAAGTATAAGAATTAAGCCTCTGATGGTGAGTAACGTTGTTTATTTGATTAACTCAACAAGTAAATACCTAAGCAAGTTATTATTTTTAAAATACGGACAAATCTTTAAAATCTATATTTTTTTAGTTTTGACCAGTAGTTAGGCTTTGTTACTGATAACCCTAATTTTAACTGAAGGTTTTAATGCAGAAAAATATAAGTAGGCCTATACCTAAAAAAAAATCCTCATTGGCCAGACAAGATACAGTACTATGCAAAATATTTCAATGAAATATTAAATGTAAACTTTGTACTTAAATTATAAAATGATGTCATTAAATACCCATGACTTTTATTTTATGCTATTATATTACATTTCATCCTCTTTCAAATGAGACCTTTTTCAGCCTCATAGGACCAGGCAGAAAAAAGTTATAAACATTTACATAAAAGCCTGCATGGAGAAAAAATTAAGAATTGCTAACTTTGAAGTGGAAAAACTAGTTTTATATGAGTCTAAAGTTATTTTTGACTTTATATTTGGAATCCTTGTGAAATTTCAAGTAAGTATTGTGAGTTTCATAACTTAATATTAAATAATAACCATACAAATAGAGTTTTATTCTTCGTATTGTTTAAAAATTAATGGGAGATTCTTAAAACAATTTGACGGACGTTAGAAAAATGCCTAACGGAAAAAGGTAGACAAAGTTCCCGTGAAGAGCGGTAGCAGCTGAACCAATAGGAGGGGCGATGACATAAGGGGAGGGGCCTAAAGTATAAAAGCCTACAACGTACAGTTGATAGACGTTGTTTAAGACCTGAAGATGTCAGTAATGACGAAAAGCTTAGTCGAACAATAAAAAATTATAGCAGTTAGCAAATTCATAAAAGAAATAGTAAATAAATAGAGTTTTTATTGAAAAATGCCCTTTAGATCTTGCGCTGCGATTAACAAATCGGCTAAAAATGGAAATTTTTTCAAAAAATCATTTAAAAATAACTAAAGCGAATTTGGCAAAAATAAAAAATACGTGTTGTTATATTTGTCCATATAAGTTAGATACTATAAAGAAAATTTCACGAAAATCTGAGAGGGTGGGTGTAAAATTTTTTCTGGCTGGATGATTTGATTTGGAATGACCCTTTTGTTATAATTTTTCTTTACAGGAAGAAGGTTATTTTTTATGTGGGCATATGCCTACTCTTGGAGAAAATCTTTTGCATTTCTGTGTATGTGAGCCAGTTATGAAAAATGTTTCTCATTGTTCACTATAAAGTGAGTTTTTAAGAATTAACTGAGCAGTTCATGTCCATTTGTATTGTAAGTGCTTTATTGAAGATACGGCTTCTCTTTGTTTTGTATGATTGGTTAGTTTGATTTTTTTTATTACAGACGAATTGTAAAATAATTGTAGCTGTGAAATAGTTAAAATAACTAATGTTACTTATACGAACATTAAGCAGCAGTATTAATTATAAATGCATTATGACAACTACAAAATATAGCTGTTACTACTGATGTCAAAACAGAAAACCTAGTTCATGTTTTCGTTTTCCCTTTAACCCTTAACTGATCTGAAATTCTATGAACAATTGTAGTGTTTGAAGTTATTTAACAAAAGTAACTAAAACTACCAGACCTAACCTACAGTAGGAAAATATAATTGAGAGAAATCACAAAAAAAAGGAACCTAATCCAAACTGTAAAGACATAATAAGTTTCAGCAGACTTCCTGATTGAAGTTTTATTCAAGTCATAATAGCATAGTAACGCAGGTCAGAATATAGGAAACATTGAGAGCATATATAGAAAAATGTGTGGCAGGGTGAGGGGCCGGTTTCATTTGCTTAAAACAACAATTTAATCTGTATAGCCTATACTGTGAATCCTCTGGGTGAACATCTATATTATTGTTTATCTCTTATTGTCTTTACAATGTGATTGGACCATAAAACGTTTTAATAAAGCAGCTATTCAAGCACAGTATTTTGGTAACTTATGTCATGTTTATTAATATATCCTAAGTAATTATTAATAATAAATACATTTTTTTAATAATATTTTATTAATTTGTTTTTATACTGTTTTGACAGTCTTCTTCAGAAAATATAAATATACAAAGAAATCAAGTAAATTTGAAGTCAATTGTTAATAACAGCTATTTTTCATACATATAGCAACGATACATATTTGCCCAGGGTAATTTATTTGTACATATAAAATAAATATAAACAGTTGTACATAGTTTTAAAATTGTGCATACAGGAACAAACAGACAAAGCTTAACTTGTTTTACTTGGTTACTGAGGGGTGGCGAACTGCATGTGTGTGTGTGTGTTGCCATCACCTGATTGAGTGAGGAGAACAATAGTGTCTTTGTGTACCAGTGTATTTAACTTGTGGTAATGAACTCTAGTCCAAACAGGCAGAAAATACAATTAATTAAATATGTTTATTTGATAAAAATTTGCACACTGACAATACTTACAGCAAAGGAATGATTTCATTTAAGACATGCAAAATGACACATGTGTAGATACAATTTGAAGGTGATAGGTAAAAGTACAACCAAACCATAAACAAATTAATTAATTACTCAGTTAATTAATATATGATGAGCAATTAATTAATATCTAAATAAAGACAAAAATATTACAAATCTCACGATTCTATTAGTTTGCACATGAACATTAATGATGAGTGCGAAAATATGAAAAAAGTGATATGTGAAAAACTGGTGCGGAGTACAAGGCTGAACAAAATCTGACAGGTTTGTGATGGCTTGGTAAGCAATCTGTGGAACCTGTCAGCGTGCCTTCAGTCATAGGCATAACTTGGGGAGGGGCAAGGGGAGCACTCGCCCCCCAATGTTCCGAGCATTATAAAATTTTGTTTCCAGTTGTTTATAAATAAAAACTAATAAATAGTCAAACAGGAGACAGTTTCTATGCTTGCGAGCACAGTAAGCACTATATCTCAACGTCTGCACTGTTATCAGACGTTTAATGAAGAAAGTTGTGTTAGTGGTTATAATCACAAACAGAATTATCACTGTTGCACACCACTATAGAAAAATTATTCCGATTAGCGCTTTCAAGCTCTCAGCTCATCGTCAGATCGGAATTAGTAATCCGAATTAGCTGAGAAGCTGGAAAGCGCTAATCGGAATAATTTTTCTATAGAGGTGTGCAACAGTGATAATTCTGTTTGTTATCAGATGACTAGTTGCCATAAATTTATTATTCTTATTTCTTTCGAAGAAACTTGTAAGGAGAATGTTTGACAGATTTGAATGATATACGTCAAAATAATATTTCTGTTCGATAAAAAAAAAACTCTAGAGACCTAATTAACTGGAATACAATGCGTGCCTTTCACACAAACAAAGACTTGTTTTGGAACACCGCAAGATGTCGATGGCTTTGTTCACGAATCTTAAAAGATGGTCGTTTGGAACGGTTATTTGTTGATGATTACTGATACAAGTGCGGTCAGTTACTCGGTCGTGTACGTAGTCCGTTAAAGTACACGTCGCTTGTCTCTTTCTTAATTCGTTATTTTTGTGATAGTTTTGGCTTTTTGTGTTGATAAGTGCTGGGAAATGGGAGATAAGAAACGCAAAGGAGTAACACTGTTTAATTTCTTTGAAAATTGCCTGACTGGCAATTTCAAAATTTCTTTGTGTTGTGACTGATTCGGCTTATATACTGCTACTACTGCCGAGCATTTTATGACAGTGTGCCTAAGGGAGAGGATGGATTTACGAAAACTGGGTATAAGAATTGGAAGAACTGAAATTGTTTATGTTTATATTCCTACAGTATATTTGTTGTAGGTAAACATAACTGGAAGTACAACTTATGAAGAAAGGTTTGTTGATCATTAAAAAATGAAATTGTCCCTCGTTTACTAACTAAGAATTATTACTAAACTTTCTAATTTTGTATATAATATATTTTATTAATTTTATTATATAGATGCTCTCACTACACACGTGAATTTATGAAGCTTTACCCCCCCCCCCAAAGTTAGGCCCCAAGTTACACCCATGCCTTTAGTATATGACCCTGTACGATTCTGAACGAGGGGACAGACGCTAATAATTGTTCATGGGGACACTATGTCAGTTTGCTAAGCAACATAAGACAGACGCTAGTAATTTGTTCATGGGGACACTATGTTGCTCATTGACATAGAACAGACTTCAATTGTTCTAAGATGGGGAACTCTGTTCAACGGACAACCAACAACAGACTCCGGCACCAGGAACATCATCATCATATTCATCATCAAGGAGGAAAACACACAAGCCAAACGCAACAGTGCAAAATGAACAATTTTTTTTTTATAAACAAAGACAGTAAGCAAGTATGTATAATCATGATATAAAAAAGAGTAAGAAATAAATAATTGTACATAGTGTAATTACAAACTTTCAGGTAATTAATAAAATTTAACCATGTAATTTTAACATCTGTTGTTAAGCAATGTTTCCCAGTTAGTAAAATTGGGTGCATAAAAATTAATGTTTATTGAAATAAAGAAAATATCATTTTTAATAAAAATACTACAAATAAACTTTTCATTTTTATAATGAGTATTTAATTGATATCAGATTTGGAATATTGGAAATAATTGCATGAATTTTTATGCTTTAATGTCAGACACTCAAGTAATTAAAACAATTTTATAATTGTTTTTTTGTTTAAACAATTTTTAAATTTTATAATTGTTTTTATATGTGCGTTTTATGTTTTTTACTTACATATTCATATCTGTTTATTTTATTTGTGTGCATATTATGTATGTGTAATTTATAAGGTGTATACTATGACTAATACGTGTAAAACAGCTTCTCTTAAAAGGTAACTTTTAGTACGGATTTCTTTTTAAATTTTGAAGAATTTTTTTTGTTTTTTTTAATAAATCAAAGTTTTATAAACATTTCTTCACACCACAAAATCTTTCTCCTCTCTTCTCACATAAAATTATTGTGCAACAAAAGGGACTTAACGTAACGAACACAGAAATCCCACGACCTAGCTGGTAAGTTATTTGATAGTTATGTTGAGTACTTGAGACACACAAAGTATAAAAATTGTAATGTTGCAATTATTACTATTATTATTATGTGTTATAAATAAACAATATGTGGTACTTTCTCAATAACTTACTATGTGACTTACTTAGTAACTTACCTAACCTCATACATTACACTTTTAATGTTTTGAGTATGCGATAGTATCAGTATATCACAATGTGAAGAAGAATTGTACCAACTGTAAATGATTCTATTGCTGAATGTAATGTGAATGTAGTAATGTGTGAGGTTATGTAAGAATGTTTTGAGTTTTTTATGTATTAAATTAGAGCAAACAAAACTCTTGGTTGACAGTATATAACATTTGATAAGTAAATACACTTATCAAAATATACACTTAACAGATAAGTGTACAGTTATCTGTTTGATTGTAACAGATTGGAACTTGGTGACAATTGCAGCATGTATAAAAAAAAAACTAAAAGCAACCTGAACTATAAGTATGTGCTGAGATTGCCATCAAGTGTCAGTGTGTTACAATCTTGGTATTTACGTATTAAACGTTATATTTTGCCAACAGTGAGTTTTGTTTTCTTTAAAAAATAAACTTAAAAACTGAATATTCTTACTTAACTTCACCTTAACACATAACGTATTTTCATGTTACATTCAGTAATAAGATGATTTACAATTGGTACATTTCTTTCTCTTCACTGCATGGTGAATCGATACTATCATGTACTCAAAACATCGAAAATGTAGTGCAGATACAATTACTGAGAAAGTACCAATTATTTTTAATTGAGTGGGTAGCTAAATTTCATTTATAAATTTGTGCTTTTAAAATTAATTCTGTTGTTGAATAAATGTTTTTCAAACGTTTTGGGTTTGGCCTACATAGAATTTATTATAGTCAGGACATTCAATTTTATGTATACAATTTAAATTGTGTATTATATTAGCTGTTTTAGGCTTGTTCTGTCAAAATCTGTTTTATTATTTTTTTTTTTCGTATCAGCCATCTAAGGACCACATGCCAATTTCAATTCTTTACTCTTTGTTCTTTCCTTTTTTTTCCAATATTCTTTCATCTTCTCACTATGTCTCTTTTACCTGTCTTTAGTCCACTTTGAACCTGCGTTTTTCTCTCTCCTACCCTGGACTCCCTCCATTTTCTAACACTTTTGCCCGAAAAACTTCTCCTTCAATTGCTTCCTCTGCATGTATATTATTTTTTTCTAAATCCTTTTGGACTTCTTTAATCCAACTTGATGTTGACTTCTTCCCCCCACAGATATTTGAAGATTTGCTTTGTCAACCTATTGTCATCCATTCTGTATAAATGTCCAAAAAATAATAGTCTTCTTTTCCTCATTGTTTCTGTTATATTTTCTATACTTTGATATATTTCAACATTACTTCTTAATGTCCAACCTTCTGAAATTTTTCGTGGGCCTAATATTTTCCTAATAATTTGTCTTTCCAATATGTTTTATTATTGTTAGTATATGTAATTTTTATATTTAAGTTTTTGAATACTTTTGAACTTTTATGATTTATTGTGTCTGTGTATGTAAAATTATAATATTTAATGTTTTGATTATTTTGTGTATTTCTATAAAAGAATTATTTCAGTTTTTGATTAATTCTGTTTTAATGTTACCAATAGTTTTAGAGTTATATGCATGTTGAATTGCAGTATCATGTATAATTTTATTTTATTTTTGCTTTTTTAATTCATTTAAAGGAACGCAATTCATTCTACACATAATGGAATTAAACACAGCAGATTTGTATTTGGGGCGATGAACTGAATTTTAGGAATATTTAAAGAAGTTTGAGTATGTTTTCTTCCGAATACATTGTATTCAAATTTATAGTGGTTGTTTATAATAGTAATACCTAAAATAATTTATTGTGTGTTTCATGTTCTATAGTAAAGTTTATACCATTATGGAGAATATTAATTAAAGCAAAAATTTGAGTAATGTCATGACCAGTATTTTGAGATATGTAGAGTGTGTCATCTACACATCTATACTATGTATTTTATAATCTAAATCCTATAGAAATATTTCTGATAAGATAGCGGAAGTAGGAGCTTCCATTACTAGTCCGTCTTTTTGTCTAAAGTGCTAGTTGTTGGATGGCCGTAGCGGTTTGTGTGTAGGTGGTGTTTGCCACCTACTTTCACTTTTACTGTATGAAAGGGTTGGGCTTGTTGCTCCCTTGTTGCAGTGTTTTGTTGAACTTGTTGATGTACAAGTGATCACATCCATTGCGTTTACGTTTTTTGAGTGTTGTAGTATTTATTTCTTTGAACATATATTATGTGAAAATGTTGTTATTTTGTTCACTGTCACTCACTGATAGAGTATTATTTTATATTTTTCATGTTTTAGTTTATAAATTAGCGTAAAGACGGCTGCTGATTGTTTGAGTGGTCAAAAGGTTGCGATGGCAAAAGTCCATCATTTAGAATCAAATGTCTGCAATCCATCAGAGCCATCTTGTAAAAAGCTGTAGAACATCTCTAATGTTTGTTGCCACTTATATGATTATAAATGATTACAAGATCATTTATAATTGACGAATCAGTATTTTAAAATCAGAAATTACATACAAAGTCGTATACCAGAGGTTCATTTTCTCAAGAGTTTAATGCTTTATGGCATGTTTAAAAGTAGTACAAAGAACAACAGTGAAGTTATATGTCAGTGTCAGTCATAAAACATAATAGTTCGTATGACTGAGATATTTAAAAAAAGTAATATGTCTGTAGGTAAACATGAAAGTTTATCTATAGATAAAAAATTGGGGGTAACAGGTTTTGTTTTAGTGATTGGACATTGTCAATGAAAAAACAAATCAGTTAAGAGCTGATTTTGGATAATTCTTCTCACTGTTCTAAGATTTGTTAACTAATGTTGATTTACTGTTTTTGTCTTAAAATACAATCTGTAAATCACAGATTTTGGATTTGGGAATATCCAAATCATTTAAACTGCTGTTGTTTGAAGTAGAAGATATGAACGTAGAAAATATAAATCAAATTGAAAATGAAGAGTTAAATGTGGGTGACTGGAAAAATGTATCTAGAAATATTTCCACTTTAGAATAAGTAAATAAACTACAATAGAATTTGTCTCAACTGAAGCTCCAAATTATGTTAACTGGTAGAAACAATAAGGTCACTATGTGGACAATTAGCAAGATGGTCAATTTATATTAAAAAGTCCAACTTATTTAACACATGAAACTTGTTGACCAGAAGAATTAAGTAGGGACACTTAATTATATTAATTTTTCAATAAGCAGTAAATATGTAGTGGCCAGTAAACAAAACTTAGGCCTTCAACATACAGAGTTACTCAAAAAGGAAATCTGTGATGTTGTGTACCAATGGGTAGCTTACGAGCACTTCCAATGTAGTACACTTGGGATTTGCATATGGCACTACCTTTAGTAACTATACCCTGATTAACGAAAGAAAGTGACTGGCGGAGCGGCCGCGCGGCGACCGAGTTTGTAGTAAAAACATTCCACTTAATAACCTCGTGGAAACGTAAAATACAGGGCTAGAAATGTCTAATGAACTGTATTTTAATCATCAATTAAAGACGTTTTTAACAAACTTTTCTAATTTTTTAAATCTTTTTTCAATTAATTTATATTGAGAGTTAAATAAAAAAATACACGAATTTGAATTAAAAATTTAGGGTTTATCATTTTTATTACGTAAGAACTCAGAGGTTAAGCATCGGAAAAACATTTCTTGTAGACAAATGGTAGTCCACCTTCTTTAGTACAATATATCAAAAATTGAGATCCTACGATTAAAATTAACGACGTTATTAATTTTTTTCTAATTTCCTGTTAACTCAGTTGTTAAAAGTTGTACATGAATGAGATTTGCGTGACGCTCTCTTTAGATAACTAAGTGTAGAAAACATATACAACTTACACCTTGTACGTGATAGGAATACTACAATGGATTAATATATAAATACAGTCAGAACCTAGTGGACCCATTTTATTCGCGCGCGCTACCGTCTTCGTTTGAAGACTACTAACTCACAGCTATAAGTGTTTTAATAAGTGTTGCTTATAGAGTGTTTTAATAGTGTATTTTTATGATTTATACACATATTTTATGAGCGGATTCCATAAAAGCTGAAGAACACTACAATACTTGTAAGTACCTTACTGTCTTTATTATTTATTTGTCAATGCTAATAACAAGTAATTTACTAATTGTTTTTTACATTTCAATACATTATAACAGTAAAATACTGTTATAATTATGCAATGTCTGGTAGACCGGGCTTTGCTCGGTAGTTTTAAACTGTAAACTGTATTTCATAGTTAAATAATTAGTTGTTGAGAAATTTGAATGGCATTAACAATTTCCCAGTAATTACATTGCACTTCAATTAGTAGTATTAAAGCTGATCACAAAACAAATAGTTTATTAACAAGAAAACAATAAATACCATACCGCAAAAGAGTGATAAACAATCATTCAAGACCATCTGTTATAAATAACATGTAGTTCAACTAAACCACAAAAGTCTGGTCAGATGTAAGTTTTTGACATATCTCCAGGTAGATAGATTAGATTAAATAAGTAGACAGATAACTAAAATCTCTGTATATTTATATGAGAGGTTGGTGACTCGTAGCAAGTTGGCTGTGTCAATGCGTGAGCCGTGAGCGTATGCACCACTTTCTTTGGGCTGTTACTGTACCTTGACTCGATGGTGCGCCGTTGAGCAGTGTTAGTTCTAATTTTCCTATATTAACTGATTGCGGTTATATTTCATAATATTTGAAGGTTACATACCACTTTTTATTGATGAATACAATTTTGTTATGCTTACTGTGAAAAAACTCAATGAAAAAAATTATTAATAACGGAGTTAACAGTACATTTGGAAAAAATTAATAACATCGTTAATATTATTCGTAGGAATCTCAATTTTTGATATATTGTACTAAAGAAGGTGGACTACCATTTGTCTACAAGAAATGTTTTTCCGATGCTTAACCTCTGAGTTCTTACGTAATAAAAACGATAAACCCTAAATTTTTAATTCAAATTCGTGTATTTTTTTATTTAACTCTCAATGTAAATTAATTGAAAAAAGATTTTAAAAATTAGAAAAGTTTGTTAAAAACGTCTTTAATTCATGATTAAAATAGAGTTCATTAGACATTTCTAGCCCTGTATTTTACGTTTCCACGAGGTTATTAAGTGGAATGTTTTTACTACAAACTCGGTCGCCGCGCGGCCGCTCCGCCAGTCACTTTCTTTCGTTAATGAGGGTATAATTTGTGATCTGTTCACTATGCATTATTATCAAGTTGCTAGCAGCTTGGCACTTGTGTTTGTAAACCTTGTGTATGAATTAAATAAATAAGCGTTCTTACCTCAAAATGATTAATATTGTTTCTTCACTACTCACATATTGCCTCATATATCTTTTCCTGTCAGGTGGCCAGTGAAGTGTATTAAATTAATATAAGACTGTTTTGATGTTCAGTAGAATACAATTAATAATTTGAAGTCTATTGCAGTTCCTTAGCTGATAGAAAAGTCATTTTTCAATATAAGGATGAACTCAAAATCTTCTGTTTGTTCCTTTGTGTGTATGTGTGTATAATAACAATATAGAGCCATATCTTCTCATAACTGGGCTCTGTATGGAGCATGATGATTTTACAGCGCAAATATTTGCCTTCACTGTCGAATGAACAAAACTGAACCTCAAGTGCAGTTTTGTCAGTTTTGAGTAGCTCTGTGTGCAGAAAAGCATTACTGATGATTTTGTAATTGGTTAAAGACTCGAATCATTAACCCGTTCCATTCCTACTGAGTTGGCTCCATGTGCTGATGACCTTTTAGTTCAACACATGGTTTTTGAGGCATGTATAGTGTAAGTCTAATGGTATCAATTATTGGCGTCTCTTATAGTTCCCGTGAACCTGCTGATGGCCATCCCTGCAAAAGACCAAAATCATGTAGAACTAAAGGTCATATTAGTGTAGTTTGCAGCAGTCATACTAAGATGAAAGTTGAGAAGCAGAGAAAGGAGACGTAGATCGTTATAGGTTTTTAAATTGTGAAATGCAAAATTATTTTATTTCATAGTTGTGAATTTCAGAATTTATTGTGATACAGTTGATGTGTGTGTGTTTTGTGGAATTATACTGTCTGCTTAATGTATTAAATATTCATTTATTAAGGTAAAGGTCCAACATATTTATTCGTATGATGTGTAATGTTTCTGGCAATTTTTGTGTTTCTAGCATAATCGACACGTGAATGAAACAAAAGAGAGAGAACCAGATGTAGTATGGATTGGAGATTCTATTTTGAGCCATTTGCAGCATAGACCAATGTGGAATGATCTCTTTGAACCATTGCATTCTTTGAACTTTGGTATTTCAGGCGATTGTACACAAAATGTATTATGGCGAATACAAAATGGTGCCTTGGATAATATTAAACCAAAGGTAAAAAACTATTTATTTTGAATAGCAGAAATCTATTTATAGAAGATTTATTATACATGTTTTAACATGTTACAACTAGGTAATATGACATTATGCGGGTTAAAGTGCCATTTATTAGTAACTTTGGACATAATATTATGCTTTATTTTTACTTATAGTTTGTTGTAGTGTATATACAATAGTGTGCTAAGAATGATAGCAGTTTTTGCAACAGACCAGTGATATTTTCTGTCATGATACTGTCTACATATGTCTGTATCTGATAGAAGCATGATTTTTATGTTGTAGTGGATGAACAAGTAGCACTACATAGGTAGAAGAGAGTAACATTTTACAATTAACAATTAATAGTGGTGAATTTATAATAAAGTAATTCTTGAAGCTAGCAAATGACTATGCCGACTTTACATATTAGTGTTAAAATGTCATTAAACATCCTTTAAATCCTAGTTCCCTTTACTTTTTTTTTTAATCCTTGCACTCTTACTTGTAGGTCCAGATACTTCTTGCTTATCCTGATAGTGCCCATAGAATGGACAGTTTTCTGAGGATGTGTTAGTGTTTGAAATTGAAGGTTATTTATTTGGTTGTCAAAAAAACAAAAATCCTTGTTTGTTATTGATGTTGTACCTGGGTTCTGACAACCAGCAAACATATAAAAACTGTATTTTTTGTATTTTATATATACAACAGGCCTAAATAAGGAACACAAAAAATTGTTTTTATTTGTACAGTGTAAAAAAATTGCATTGTTGGGTGTACTAATACAGCACCAAATTACACCAAAACTAACTTGAAGGATATAGTAACTTGTTCAAATATAATATAATAAAAAGTAATCCTTCCCCATATAAAAAACGAACTTGTAGTGAAAGACAGTAAAAGTTAGGTGTGGTTAGCTATACAAATTTGCAACACATGAAAACAAATAATAATAGTTTACAAAAAATATTGGTGTACAAAATATGATAAAAGTTCAATAAGGTTAGTATGGTTAGTCATTCAGATTTTTGGGTTTTAGAAGAAACAAAAAATTAAATGTGTACAAAATAGTGATAGGTTATGTATATTTGCTGTAGCTAGTTATGCAAAATTGTAGTTTGTTTTTCAGGTGTAAACTGTTGTGTAAAAAAAAAAACAATAGTTGTGTTTATATGGAAATATAAATAAACCCCTGTTATGTGGGATTCTTAGAATTTGCTGTGCATACTTTTCTCAAAACATACAAATTAAAACTTTTTAAAAACACAACCAGTCCTGTAATACTTATGAAAAATACAAAACAGGAGGTAAACCAGGAACATATTGACGTAAAACTAACAATTTTTGTATAAAAAGAAAGCAGTGTTGTCTGTATATGTAGGAATATTTTATTGGGGCATATTATATTACTTCCATATTCCTTAAGGAATGGAAGTATGGTGATGGCAAAAAAAATCGTGTTCGAGATTATTGCAGATTCTGATTCTACTACACTCAAAACATGAAAAAAAGTCGTTTTCCGAAAAGTGTCTGTCTGTCTGTCTGTCTGTCTGTCTGTCTGTCTGTGTGTCTGTGTCTGTAGATTTTTTTTCTATGGCAAACGATAACTGCCGCAAATTCAAACAGAATCAAATAATTTTTTGCATACAGCCCGGTTTTGCAGAGTTCTCGCGACCTATTGTTTTTGGTGAAGATCGGTTGAGGGAAAGGGGTAGTTTACCTGCAACGGTTTTTTTTAGCAAGGGAAATTTTGTTTGTTTGGCAAACGATAACAGCCGCAAATTCAAACAGAATCAAATAATGTTTCGCATACAGCCCTGAATTGTAGAGTTCTCAAGACCTATTGTTTTTGGTGAAGATCGGTTAAGGGAAAGGGGTAGTTTACCTGTAACGTTTTATGTTTTAACAAGGGTATTTCCTATGGCAAACGATAACAGCCGCAAATTCAAACAGAATGAAAAGATTATTTGCATACAGCCCTAAATTGTAGAGTTCTCAAGACCTTTTGTTTTTGGTGAAGATCGGTTAAGGGAAAGGGGTAGTTTACCTACAACGTTTTTTTAACAAGGGTATTTTCTATGGCAAACGATAACAGCCGCAAATTCAAACAGAATCAAATAATTTTCTGCATACAGCCCTGATTTGTAGAGTACTCAAGACCTATTGTTTTTGGTGAAGATCGGTTGAGGGGAAGGGGTAGTTTACCAGCAACGTTTTTTATCATGCGTATTTTCTATGGCAAACGACAACTGCCGCAAATTCAAACAGAATCAAATAATTTTTTGCATACAGCCCTGATTTGTAGAGTACTCGCGACCTATTGTTTTTGGTGAAGATCGGTTGAGGGGAAGGGGTAGTTTACCTGCAACGGTTTTTTTTATCAAGGGAAATTTTTTTTTTTTGGCAAACGATAACAGCCGCAAATTCAAACAGAATCAAATAATGTTTCGCATACAGCCCTGAATTGTAGATTTCTCAAGACCTATTGTTTTTGGTGAAGATCGGTTGAGGGAAAGGGGTAGTTTACCTGCAACGTTTTTTTAACAAGGGTATTTTCTATGGCAAACGATAACAGCCGCAAATTCAAACAGAATCAAATAATGTTTTGCATACAGCCCTGATTTGTAGAGTACTCAAGACCTATTGTTTTTGGTGAATATCGGTTAAGGGGAACGGGTAGTTTACCTGCAACGTTTTTTTATCAAGCGTATTTTCTATGGCAAACGATAACAGCCGCAAATTCAAACAGAATGAAATAATTTTTTGCATACGTCCCTGAATTGTAGAGGTCTCAATGACTTTCGATTTTGGTGAAGATCGGTTAAGGGGAAGGGGTAGTTTACCTGCAACCTTTTACGTTTTAACAAGAGTAAAGTACTTGAAAATTTATTTAAACTTTTTGAAACAATGGTAATTGTTAAAAATAAAATAATTTTGTTGCCAGGCAATAAAATTATAATTTTTTCATTTTAATGTAATATAATATTTTTCATTTAATACAGCAATAAAAAGGCAGGTAAGACACAGCCTGGTTGTTTGGCTGAAAATGATTTTAAATATAAATCTTAGAATATGGAAGTCATGTATGGTTCTCCATACCGATATTTATTATGTAAGATGTAATATTCAAAATATGTAATACAGGGTGAGTCAGCGTTACCTGATGGTTTTTGAAATTATGGTACACAGTGAAATTTTAAGATGTAGCAACTTTTTGTATTTCAAAATATACACAATGAATAGCAGTTTACATCTCATGTTACTTTTCACAGAAATTAATCATTTGTGAAAGATAATTTCCTTTAAGTGCTGGCCCTCTTTTTTGGCACACTCGTCGACCCTCTGCGCGAAGTTTGTCATCACTCTCCACCATGTTACGGGGTATAGCACGAATATCTCGTTCAATGGCATCCTTTAATTCAACCACAGTACGTGGCTTATTGATGTACACTTTGTTTTTGGGGTAGCCCCACAAGAAAAAGTCACATGGACTAAGATCAGGAGAGCGTGGCGGCCAGTCAACATCTCCTCTGTGGGATATCACTTTCCCTGGAAAGAACCTCCTTACTTCGGCCATACACACATACGAAGATGAGCTGTTGCTCCGTCTTGTTGAAACCACACATTTCGACGATTTATGCGACGGCGACGAAGTTCCGGGAGGAGAAATTCACGCAACATGGTCAAATAACGCTCAGAGTTCACGGTGACGGCTCTCCCATTTTCTTCGAAAAAATAAGGCCCTATGACACCAAATTTCCCCAATCCAGCCCACACTGTAACTCTATCACAATGCAATGGGCGCTGGTGCAGTTGTTGAGGGTTATTTGGGGACCAATAACGACAGTTTTGTTTATTAACACTGCCGTTTAGGTGAAAATGAGCCTCATCTGACGTTAAAATCACAATCCCAGGTTCTTTTTCCAACATCTCTCTCATTATGTCAACAAAACGTCTCCTTCTCACATAATCTTGAGGCTTCAACTCCTGGACAATCGCAATTTTGTAGGGATGAAAGTCGGACGGAAGAATTTGATAACCCAAGAGACTGAGCGTGTCGTCTTGCAGATCGGCTGGGGCTCTGTTGAATTGCATGACGCACAACTTCAACGTTTTCAGGTGACGTGGCCGTCTTCGCACTGCCTCCCGGTTTCTTTTTCAATGCAGAACCGGTCTCACGAAGGTTCTGAACCCATAGCAGAATGGTATTGCGGGTTGGAATTGCACCATTGCGTGGAATGTTGAATTGGAGACGGAACTTCCTCTGAGTGGTGGTCACAGATTCTGCATTTTTAAAGAACGTCTCTACGACGAACGCACGGTGTTGCGCGGTCCACCTCTCCATTGTAACTAAACTGCTGCTCTAGGGGAAAACTGTGAGACCAACCGCGCCCCTCTACTACGAGTACAGCCTCGCTACTACTCGAGCCAAAAACGTCAGGTAACGCTGAGTCACCCTGTACTATTTTTTAATGTTCATCACTTCTTTGTTTACACACATAATAATTATTAATATTGTAAAGAGACGAGATCCTCTCTCGTTAAAATGTTCAATTATTATTATTATTATTATTAAATACGTATAGTTGTGAGTTCGGTTGTAAGTTGTTTAATTGAAATAAATTGACTCTTCACTTGTCGCTGAGATGAACCTAGAGGTGTGTCCCTTCACTGAAAACACATAAGTGTAGTTGGTATAAAAATACTTACTTGTGGCGGTTGGATACTAGTAATGTTGAAGGGTATTACTAGTAAGAAAGTGAGACTCGTTCAATTCAAATTCTTGCCACCGTCACTGTTACCAACCATTGCTGTCGTTCACCTAAGCTGTAAGTCTTATTCTAATACAATGATAGTCAAACTCTGTTATCGGTTATGAATTGATTTTTTATTGGTCGAACTCATTAATAATTACCATGATACAATAATATTGTTCACTTTCTTTTAAAATGTTAATATTGTGGATGGATTCTTTTAAATAATTATATCTCAGGGTAGCCAGACTGCGTCTAACCATCGGTTGGTCTGGGCATAAACAATTTCGTTACTTTAATTTATAAATAAAGCAGGTTCTTTTAGTCTGCAGGATACACCTAATTTAATAAAATGGAGTACTATAATAATTAGTATTCGGAGAGTAAAAATATTATTAGATTCTTTAACAAAACATAAATATTTAACATATGATTATTATTGAAGTTTTTAGGTTAACTAGGGTTCATTGTAACCTAACTTTCTTAACATAAAATAATGAAAATTTTCTTAACCATGCTAACATCTCCGTGTATTACGGTTATACGTGTAATCTATTGAGGAACTTCATCACCTATCTTCTTGGATTGACTACACAGTTAACAGGTTACTGGAAATGACCCCTTCCTATGGTTGGGGATTGTTATACATTTAGCTAGAATCTTAAGGTTAATCACAATATAATACTTAATCTACTATAGTTCAGTGTTTCTCTCTCAAGTTCTCCATTGATTATTTAATGTCTTTGAATTAGACAAGTCCGTTGAATTAATTATAAAAATTTTATGTTTGTTGGTACTTAAATATTTTACTTTTAATGGTTTAGTTCAATGATTAAAATAAGGTTCCAATCTATGTTGGATTGCTATTGATCCAATAATATTAATTAATTAAATTTGCTTATAGCATTCTTTAATTAGTAGAGTACTATTTTAAAATATTTTTGTCATGTTCACTGATACTTGCGTATGAAGTCGTTCTAGTCGTATCACTAATTCACAAAATTTTCTTCTGTTGAATGAAATTAAATTTGATTAATTCATTTCTCGTTCACTTCCTGTGCGTACATACTCCGTTATAGGTCACTGGTTAAATAAAACTTCACTTTCCCATATACCCGAGCTAACCTCAACCTTGTGTTTCGAGGTTAAACGCTTTCGTCAGCTGTCGGCTTGTTGATTCAATACTTTTGGTTATTCTGACCAACGTGGAGTCTGCGTCGAAGCTTGAGATGAACTGATGGTCTTACCTGTGTCGAGATCCCGTACCTAGTAATTAATAACGGGCCCTGATTGGCTAATTGTTCTAATTTTAGGGTACTCTTGGTATATGTCGGCAAAATAGACGCTTAGGTTGGCGTCAGTCTCGGTTTGAGGCTCTGGTTTTCTGGTTTCCCTTGTACGCTGACGGGCTTGTAATTAATTCTTTTATTTATAATTTAAATGATTCACTTATAAGTGCACTGATCTTTTTTTCAGTACTCTCATCGTTTTTGTCTTTTTCCCATGAGTATTTTGACTACCCTCACCATATAGTTCTGCTAGGGATTAATAAAATAAATTTCTTACGAACTAATTACATCTCTTATTTTCTACCTTATACTATTTCCATTGTTCATTTTTTGATAATTAATTATCATGCTTATTAAGTCATTATCTATCGCCCCTCCTCTTTAAAGTTTTAGGTGGTAATTAGCTAAAATTGTCACCTTTTGTTTAGGCCTACTGCCAGATTTTTCTATGTTTTTATCACTTTCTTATATTAAAGATTCTTATATTTAACACACTATTTTTCTTCACTTTTGTCCTTCGTGATTACTTATCAATACTGTACAATAGTTTTTTTTCATATCATTATTTAGTTATTACTCCTAATTATTTATTTTCCTTTGACTAGACTCTTGGTCTATTGTCATTCTAAGTGTTTATTAACCATTTTATAATATTAGGCTTTTGTAACCCATATTTGTTGTGGCCTATCTATAATGAACTTATCATTACCACTTCTGATTGTATCAACACTAGCTATTATTGTTTTATTTTACTTTAATCACATTTTCTCTGATTATTTTTCAGTATACTTGAGTGTTACATTTTCCTTACTAGAATTTTTTCACATTTATCTCTTTATTACTTTTATTTTATATCAGTGTTCTTATAGCAATTTTAATACTTGGCAGTGTTTAGTTCTGCTTTTATATTTTGACATTTGGTTGAATTTACTTAAACTTCTTGCATTTAGTATCTTTTAGGGTTTGCTTATAATTTACATTATTATTATTAATTTGATGGCCATAAGCATTGATTTGCCTCACATGAACGTTATTATGTGTTATTTAATATCATGGGTTGAGTCAGGGATTCTTTTATTACAGTTTTATGTGTGATTTTTGCTGTCCCAGGTATCCATTCTGTGTGGTACACTTGGTCACATTAATTTACATTTATACTGTACTCAAGTTCCTTTATACTATGACTTTTTGTACATGGAATGTTCCTTATATTCTCTAGTTTGTTTATACTCCAATACATTTTTGTTTAACATCATTCCAGTCATTGTTTTTACTATTTTATTGGAAACTTGTTGGCCAGATTAGGTTATGTCCTATCTTTGGTTCTCAACAATGGCTGAATCTCAGATGCTGTTTTCTACACATTGTATGATTATTTACTTTTACTTAAAGCTGATTTTTTTATTGTTTATGGTTATTTTTCTTTTTTGTTATCATCTCAACCTTTATTATTGAGTAATAGTTGTCTTTGATAATTTTATTTCTACTTCAAAAATTTTTATTAGTCCTTTGGACATTATCTAGTTGTCATTTTTATACATTATTTAATTATACATTTACAATTCTTGTATTCAGTCTCCCTCTTAATTTCTACTCTCAATATTTTATTTTTGAGTTCTGTTTGTACCGTCAAGTCATTTTATTAATAAGTTTATGTCAGTGTCAAGTCACAGCTTAGGGTTTTAAATCAAGTTTTTTAACTCACTTTTATTTTCTTTATCATTAACAATACTTTTATTCTCATGGTTTATTTTATCCTTGTCTATATTATTTCCTTTTGGTATCTGATTTGATTTGACTTTTCCCTAATTGCACTGATTCTTCTATCATACTTAATAAATTTCTTCTTGTTATTGTTTTCTTCTCACTGTCTGATGTATTGGGTAATTGGGTACATGGTCTTGTCGTTAGTCGTGTCTTCGTTTCTTCAATTATACATTTACTTATTAATTATAATTTATTTTATTCCCCTATTTTGGTCATAATTCATTCTATGTTCATGATTGCATGTTCATCTTTTGTTGATTACTTTGTTTTGGATAGCTTTTAATCCATTTGTTATACATGGGGTTCTGGGTGTGTTATATGTACCATTACATATTGCCTCCTTACTAGAATTGATTATTTCAGAAATTCCCCTTTGGTATTGAAGAAATTATCAATTGTTACTTTCTTCTTCTTCATAATACTGTAACAATAAAAAAGAGCCGAAATATATATAATAAATAAAACCACTGCCAGAACTTACCTGTACGCAATCCTATCCACTTACCTGTTATTCGAATTTTACCAGAAGACCAAGGTCGCCACGATTATTTTTTATATAGGATAAAATATCGAAAACCTTTACACTCCACCTTAAATAAAACGGACAATTTTGCGATCTGACCCCACCCAATTAATAATTCAGAAGATTCCGGAACGTTTAGACGAATTTTTTCAACACAGAAATAAGACAGTGGTAATGACGAAATAACTTAGTCTAACACATTATTTCAAAGAGAATCATTATTTTTTAATGAGCAATTACCAACAAAATATTTATGCTATTAATCTTTTAACAACTTGACTTTAAAATTTTCGTACACTTTTACACTATGTTTTATCCAATTATATTTACATTCTATTACTTACTACTAGACTGCCCAGCCTGCAATGCACTCACACATTTATACACACTATTTATTAACCCCTCAACATCTTAAAAATTTTCGTTTTAACTCGGGGAACCGCACTAGAGCGAGGCCGACCAAACACGTGGCATTGTTCCGCGCTTACAAAAGGTCTGTACTGAATCGTTTTACTGCCTACAATGTCACAAATTTTTCACTGTGGTGGATTGATTAACTTTTTGGGTCCCGGTCGGTGTTAAAACGTTATTACACTTGATTTATCCATATGTAAAAGTTCGACCCGACCGGGGCCCGCGAGTCGTAACTACGTGTGTATTGTACTCTGTAGCTCGTGGACTGTGTGGCGTCCCTGCTTGAAGTCGACCGTCACCGAGAACGTAACAGGTACTTGTTGCTTCGTTGAGTAGCGGGAAATGAGCAGTCACAGCCATCAGGTTTTAGTCGCCGTTTGTGCTTAATTGTGGTGGCATAACCATTTTATGCATGGATTATAGCTGGTATATGTGTGGTACCAGAGTACAATATTGGCGTCTGCTCTGCTGATGTCACCAACAGTAGGCGGAGTTTAATGCGACTTCCTGCCGCTCAAAAAGCACATTTATGGATTTTGTTCGTCCCAGGACATCCTGTTTCGTGGCTGGATCCGTCACTCAGATTTGTGGTGATACAGTTGTGTCTATGTGCTGTTTACACAAGTACAGATTTCTGAGAAGTTTGAAGGGGGTAAATGCTTCGCTTGCCGACTTACACAATAACACCTACGTATCGCTTTTGTCTCACTGTTTCTCAACATCGTGCTGTTGCATGGAAAATAACGTTGCACTGCGTTCTATTATAACGGAATGAATTTTGTTACCCATAATTTTCACAACTTCTTTTTTACAAGCCCGTCCAAAATAAAAAAAATAAAAATGTACTTGCCCCATACGGTAAAAATAAAAACACCCAAAAATTGACCCGCTACAATACCCCCTCGATGAGAATTCTGCTGTCCACGACAGAAGAAATCTCATCGATAACCCCGAAGAGGACCGGTGAGGAACTGGTGCCAACAACCCCCTTGTTCTTACTACTTATGGGTACACTACCCCCCTGGCTTAGCGACCATGGACTCATCTGAACGAGATCACTGGACTTCTCCGTAAGAGATCCCAACACCGAGAAATCGAACAGACTCGCACCACAGCGCGCCTCGCCTTCTAACATGCTACCCCCAAAAATCCTCAATCCCTGGCTAAAATTATCCCAGCTCCTCCGCCGATATGTTTCCCCTTTTTTGCAAGCTGGGCTGCCTTTAGCAGATACTGGGCTCACACACACTAACATTACACATTACCATAACACACTAAAAAATAAAAAATTTCTCTTAAAATTTATTAAAAATTTAAAAAAATTCAAAATTCAAAAAAAATAATATTTTATCAAAAAATTCTCTTCCTTGTTTTCTAAAATTTTGTTTCACATGACTTAACCTAGACATTTCTACTAATCTAAACACATCCTTACTCTAACATGAGAACCACTTATAATCTACCAATACAATGCAATACAATAAAATAAACATGGTTAATGCACACATAATAAAATAATCATTACCTAAAATATTCATTCGCTGGCAGGCGAAAAATCAAGTTTTTTTTTTCCAAAAAAAATTTAAAATTTTCCAAAATTTTAAAATTCAAAAAAAAATTTATTCATTAAATATTTATTAAATTTATTTAAATGTTTTCCTCATATTTAAAATTATTTAAATATTGGTTTGAATTGATTAATCAAACAAATTAAAATTGGCTTCCTACTATACAAGCTTAGTAGGTGTATGACCTCATCAGCTGATCGAAACTAGGTCAAGTCCAAAACCCTTGACCTACATATGTTATATATAAGTTCTGACAACACATTGAACATCTGTAATATCCTAACTTTGAAATACAAACATACTAACAAAATATCTTTAAAATGAACAAAATATTAATAATAATCAAGTTGACATTTACATTATTTAAAGTAAACAATTCTTGACTTTACATTATTTTCAAATTTTATCAAAATTCTGTCACTGGTTGAAAAAATAAACAATTGTATATTCTTTATCATGAATCTCTCTTTTTGCTTAACAATCTTATTCTTCATTTAACAAAATCGCTATACTTTACTGTGGGTGATGTAAATTATTTATTCTCATTGACTGTACTACTAGATCTGTATACATATATAATCTTTATTCCCCTGACTCTACTATTGACTCTACTATTAACTTTTACTACACGACACCCCTCTCTATAAAAATATCTATCAAAACACTCTAAATTCAATTTACCTCTGGCACCGCTCATCTTTGTACTAGGATGTGTGTTCCCTACCTGGCTATAACCATACGAGCCAATGCCCCTCCAAAATATCGGCAAACACTCACGCGAACTACTCTATTCTCGCCACAACGCCACACGTTGCTCACACCTTACCACCTCACCCTTACTACAAAATATCATCAACAAATATGTTTAAATCTCATTCACATTACTCATCTCTACATATATTCACTATTACTGTGTCAACATCAATACTTCTCAAAAAATACTATAACATGTATAAACCAAAACAACATTACCTTATATCATCTCTATTAATTCAACTTTAACTTTGACAGGTCCATATGTCACCTAAAATATTTATCACCCAAAAACTCTCTTTTATTTGCTTTCACCACTCGTTACTTCATTTCTCATTATCAAATTATTTTTTATCATTACATTAAAACGTCTGTAATACCTCAAACATTACATTGAGCATCAATTACTTAAAACATTTATAACTAATATACCGGTGACGTGTTATTGCTGATCAGCTGATATCCTAACATAATGAAAACACATCTCATAATTGAACAAATTACATGGAATACACATATTCGGTTATCCATACTCACTTCTATTATTTTAATTGCCTGCCCGGCGCTTAATTATTGGCTTACTTTGAAGCATGCACATATCATGAAAACACATATTCTTATCAATGCCTATACCTAACATACAACAATAAAATAATACATTTACAATTATAGTATGGACAACTTGTATTGACTATATGAGCATATAATTATGTTGACAGAGCACAAGCATTTTTGATTGGATTAAACTTTGAATAAGCAAAAACTTTTATGTCATACAATTTAACTTCGTGACTCCTTTGCGTCACCTCCCAGCCACACACACTATACCTACATACCACAACACATACAATTGGCTTTACTACATATTTATTTACAAATCTGATGCATTATTTATTCAGTTATCACATCTCAATTTCCAAATCAGCAAAGTCAAATCCCTTAAAACAAAATATTTAACTGTCTTTTACTGTTTCATATTTTAGCCTCCATCGTCAAAAAGGTATCTTACATATTTATAGATTAAATGATTTTTATTTACATCCAATTTATTATTATTATTTTTATCATAAACCATTACCTCTATGTCATTCATTTTCCCTTTTATCATTCCATAAGACTTGTCACTATTATTTGTTTTTATCCAGCCTCCGTGAATATTTGTTGTTACACCCAGGTAAGTTATTTTCTCATCATATTCCTCCACTACAAGTACACTAATTCTTCCTACAGGTACATTTTTATCATCAATATAATCACTGTCTACTGCTACACAAGGTATGTCTACATTATTTATCATCTTCTCTATCAGCTCTACATAACCTCTATTTATCTTGAACCACTTTAACTCTTTTTCTCCCTCATAATCACTTTCATCACAATACCCGTCACAACAACACTGACCTACTTCACTCCATGCAAAGGGTACAACAAACTTACTATACCACTTCCTGGGTTTTCCAGGTTTACAAAAAATTAGGGGACTGCTTGAAGACACCTTGTCTTCCACATAATTAACGGAGGAAACTCTGTCCTCAAAATTCACTACTAGCGGAGTCCTTACTCCACTTACATCACGGGGAAAATTTGCCCTTTGCCACCCTAACCTTTCATCACACTCTCTCTCAATTTCATCAACACTCGCTAACATTTCGTTATTAAGTTCTACTTCACCACAAACTTCATCATCACTATTTGTTTTCATCACATCATTCTTAAATAGCTCGTTTTCAACTATTTTATCACTATTATTTATTAATTCATTTTTACAACTGTAACTTACCTTGTTAATTATTTCTTCGCTATTATCAAAGACATTATTACCACTTACCTGTGTTAATTCAACTTTTATTTGACCTCTATCTTCCTCCCTTAATCGGTCTGTCTTTAGTTCCTGCGCCCATTCCTTCAGTATTTTGTTATTTTCGTCAAAACCTTTCTTTAAAAGGTCAAATATGTCATTCAATGTATACTCCTTTTCTTCCACCCCTACACTATCGTTATCATTAGGCCTATTCACTGTCTTATTTTCTACCAGTTTTACTTCAGCTATCTTACCTTTAACATTGGTCATCTCACTATGTTTATTAATTTCTGTGAATATTCCTACCTCTTGTTCTTCCATTTGTGTTAATCTACTGTCTAAATTACCCCATTCCTCGTCTGTCATCTCACCCACAACACCTCGAAATTCATTCTCCCACTCATCCCACGCAAAATCACTATCATTACTTTGTATTATAGACATTTTTAAAGTTCGTTTGTATAACACTTTTATATATAAAATTACTCTTTTTCTCTACTCAAACACCTAACACACTGTGAATTACAACACAAACATAACCTACGTGAGTAATTATATACGATAAATCATATTTATAAATTCGTCATTACCACATCCTATTTTCTGTGTCTTAAAATAGGTCTATCTCGTATAACATTACAATTAAACGAAAATCCTGGCAGCGAGAGCCATTTGTAACAATAAAAAAGAGCCGAAATATATATAATAAATAAAACCACTGCCAGAACTTACCTGTACGCAATCCTATCCACTTACCTGTTATTCGAATTTTACCAGAAGACCAAGGTCGCCACGATTATTTTTTATGTAGGATAAAATATCGAAAACCTTTACACTCCACCTTAAATAAAACGGACAATTTTGCAATCTGACCCCACCCAATTAATAATTCAGAAGATTCCGGAACGTTTAGACGAATTTTTTCAACACAGAAATAAGACAGTGGTAATGACGAAATAACTTAGTCTAACACATTATTTCAAAGAGAATCATTATTTTTTAATGAGCAATTACCAACAAAATATTTATGCTATTAATCTTTTAACAACTTGACTTTAAAATTTTCGTACACTTTTACACTATGTTTTATCCAATTATATTTACATTCTATTACTTACTACTAGACTGCCCAGCCTGCAATGCACTCACACATTTATACACACTATTTATTAACCCCTCAACATCTTAAAAATTTTCGTTTTAACTCGGGGAACCGCACTAGAGCGAGGCCGACCAAACACGTGGCATTGTTCCGCGCTTACAAAAGGTCTGTACTGAATCGTTTTACTGCCTACAATGTCACAAATTTTTCACTGTGGTGGATTGATTAACTTTTTGGGTCCCGGTCGGTGTTAAAACGTTATTACACTTGATTTATCCATATGTAAAAGTTCGACCCGACCGGGGCCCGCGAGTCGTAACTACGTGTGTATTGTACTCTGTAGCTCGTGGACTGTGTGGCGTCCCTGCTTGAAGTCGACCGTCACCGAGAACGTAACAGGTACTTGTTGCTTCGTTGAGTAGCGGGAAATGAGCAGTCACAGCCATCAGGTTTTAGTCGCCGTTTGTGCTTAATTGTGGTGGCATAACCATTTTATGCATGGATTATAGCTGGTATATGTGTGGTACCAGAGTACAATATTGGCGTCTGCTCTGCTGATGTCACCAACAGTAGGCGGAGTTTAATGCGACTTCCTGCCGCTCAAAAAGCACATTTATGGATTTTGTTCGTCCCAGGACATCCTGTTTCGTGGCTGGATCCGTCACTCAGATTTGTGGTGATACAGTTGTGTCTATGTGCTGTTTACACAAGTACAGATTTCTGAGAAGTTTGAAGGGGGTAAATGCTTCGCTTGCCGACTTACACAATAACACCTACGTATCGCTTTTGTCTCACTGTTTCTCAACATCGTGCTGTTGCATGGAAAATAACGTTGCACTGCGTTCTATTATAACGGAATGAATTTTGTTACCCATAATTTTCACAACTTCTTTTTTACAAGCCCGTCCAAAATAAAAAAAATAAAAATGTACTTGCCCCATACGGTAAAAATAAAAACACCCAAAAATTGACCCGCTACAATACCCCCTCGATGAGAATTCTGCTGTCCACGACAGAAGAAATCTCATCGATAACCCCGAAGAGGACCGGTGAGGAACTGGTGCCAACAACCCCCTTGTTCTTACTACTTATGGGTACACTACCCCCCTGGCTTAGCGACCATGGACTCATCTGAACGAGATCACTGGACTTCTCCGTAAGAGATCCCAACACCGAGAAATCGAACAGACTCGCACCACAGCGCGCCTCGCCTTCTAACATGCTACCCCCAAAAATCCTCAATCCCTGGCTAAAATTATCCCAGCTCCTCCGCCGATATGTTTCCCCTTTTTTGCAAGCTGGGCTGCCTTTAGCAGATACTGGGCTCACACACACTAACATTACACATTACCATAACACACTAAAAAATAAAAAATTTCTCTTAAAATTTATTAAAAATTTAAAAAAATTCAAAATTCAAAAAAAATAATATTTTATCAAAAAATTCTCTTCCTTGTTTTCTAAAATTTTGTTTCACATGACTTAACCTAGACATTTCTACTAATCTAAACACATCCTTACTCTAACATGAGAACCACTTATAATCTACCAATACAATGCAATACAATAAAATAAACATGGTTAATGCACACATAATAAAATAATCATTACCTAAAATATTCATTCGCTGGCAGGCGAAAAATCAAGTTTTTTTTTTCCAAAAAAAATTTAAAATTTTCCAAAATTTTAAAATTCAAAAAAAAATTTATTCATTAAATATTTATTAAATTTATTTAAATGTTTTCCTCATATTTAAAATTATTTAAATATTGGTTTGAATTGATTAATCAAACAAATTAAAATTGGCTTCCTACTATACAAGCTTAGTAGGTGTATGACCTCATCAGCTGATCGAAACTAGGTCAAGTCCAAAACCCTTGACCTACATATGTTATATATAAGTTCTGACAACACATTGAACATCTGTAATATCCTAACTTTGAAATACAAACATACTAACAAAATATCTTTAAAATGAACAAAATATTAATAATAATCAAGTTGACATTTACATTATTTAAAGTAAACAATTCTTGACTTTACATTATTTTCAAATTTTATCAAAATTCTGTCACTGGTTGAAAAAATAAACAATTGTATATTCTTTATCATGAATCTCTCTTTTTGCTTAACAATCTTATTCTTCATTTAACAAAATCGCTATACTTTACTGTGGGTGATGTAAATTATTTATTCTCATTGACTGTACTACTAGATCTGTATACATATATAATCTTTATTCCCCTGACTCTACTATTGACTCTACTATTAACTTTTACTACACGACACCCCTCTCTATAAAAATATCTATCAAAACACTCTAAATTCAATTTACCTCTGGCACCGCTCATCTTTGTACTAGGATGTGTGTTCCCTACCTGGCTATAACCATACGAGCCAATGCCCCTCCAAAATATCGGCAAACACTCACGCGAACTACTCTATTCTCGCCACAACGCCACACGTTGCTCACACCTTACCACCTCACCCTTACTACAAAATATCATCAACAAATATGTTTAAATCTCATTCACATTACTCATCTCTACATATATTCACTATTACTGTGTCAACATCAATACTTCTCAAAAAATACTATAACATGTATAAACCAAAACAACATTACCTTATATCATCTCTATTAATTCAACTTTAACTTTGACAGGTCCATATGTCACCTAAAATATTTATCACCCAAAAACTCTCTTTTATTTGCTTTCACCACTCGTTACTTCATTTCTCATTATCAAATTATTTTTTATCATTACATTAAAACGTCTGTAATACCTCAAACATTACATTGAGCATCAATTACTTAAAACATTTATAACTAATATACCGGTGACGTGTTATTGCTGATCAGCTGATATCCTAACATAATGAAAACACATCTCATAATTGAACAAATTACATGGAATACACATATTCGGTTATCCATACTCACTTCTATTATTTTAATTGCCTGCCCGGCGCTTAATTATTGGCTTACTTTGAAGCATGCACATATCATGAAAACACATATTCTTATCAATGCCTATACCTAACATACAACAATAAAATAATACATTTACAATTATAGTATGGACAACTTGTATTGACTATATGAGCATATAATTATGTTGACAGAGCACAAGCATTTTTGATTGGATTAAACTTTGAATAAGCAAAAACTTTTATGTCATACAATTTAACTTCGTGACTCCTTTGCGTCACCTCCCAGCCACACACACTATACCTACATACCACAACACATACAATTGGCTTTACTACATATTTATTTACAAATCTGATGCATTATTTATTCAGTTATCACATCTCAATTTCCAAATCAGCAAAGTCAAATCCCTTAAAACAAAATATTTAACTGTCTTTTACTGTTTCATATTTTAGCCTCCATCGTCAAAAAGGTATCTTACATATTTATAGATTAAATGATTTTTATTTACATCCAATTTATTATTATTATTTTTATCATAAACCATTACCTCTATGTCATTCATTTTCCCTTTTATCATTCCATAAGACTTGTCACTATTATTTGTTTTTATCCAGCCTCCGTGAATATTTGTTGTTACACCCAGGTAAGTTATTTTCTCATCATATTCCTCCACTACAAGTACACTAATTCTTCCTACAGGTACATTTTTATCATCAATATAATCACTGTCTACTGCTACACAAGGTATGTCTACATTATTTATCATCTTCTCTATCAGCTCTACATAACCTCTATTTATCTTGAACCACTTTAACTCTTTTTCTCCCTCATAATCACTTTCATCACAATACCCGTCACAACAACACTGACCTACTTCACTCCATGCAAAGGGTACAACAAACTTACTATACCACTTCCTGGGTTTTCCAGGTTTACAAAAAATTAGGGGACTGCTTGAAGACACCTTGTCTTCCACATAATTAACGGAGGAAACTCTGTCCTCAAAATTCACTACTAGCGGAGTCCTTACTCCACTTACATCACGGGGAAAATTTGCCCTTTGCCACCCTAACCTTTCATCACACTCTCTCTCAATTTCATCAACACTCGCTAACATTTCGTTATTAAGTTCTACTTCACCACAAACTTCATCATCACTATTTGTTTTCATCACATCATTCTTAAATAGCTCGTTTTCAACTATTTTATCACTATTATTTATTAATTCATTTTTACAACTGTAACTTACCTTGTTAATTATTTCTTCGCTATTATCAAAGACATTATTACCACTTACCTGTGTTAATTCAACTTTTATTTGACCTCTATCTTCCTCCCTTAATCGGTCTGTCTTTAGTTCCTGCGCCCATTCCTTCAGTATTTTGTTATTTTCGTCAAAACCTTTCTTTAAAAGGTCAAATATGTCATTCAATGTATACTCCTTTTCTTCCACCCCTACACTATCGTTATCATTAGGCCTATTCACTGTCTTATTTTCTACCAGTTTTACTTCAGCTATCTTACCTTTAACATTGGTCATCTCACTATGTTTATTAATTTCTGTGAATATTCCTACCTCTTGTTCTTCCATTTGTGTTAATCTACTGTCTAAATTACCCCATTCCTCGTCTGTCATCTCACCCACAACACCTCGAAATTCATTCTCCCACTCATCCCACGCAAAATCACTATCATTACTTTGTATTATAGACATTTTTAAAGTTCGTTTGTATAACACTTTTATATATAAAATTACTCTTTTTCTCTACTCAAACACCTAACACACTGTGAATTACAACACAAACATAACCTACGTGAGTAATTATATACGATAAATCATATTTATAAATTCGTCATTACCACATCCTATTTTCTGTGTCTTAAAATAGGTCTATCTCGTATAACATTACAATTAAACGAAAATCCTGGCAGCGAGAGCCATTTGTAACAATAAAAAAGAGCCGAAATATATATAATAAATAAAACCACTGCCAGAACTTACCTGTACGCAATCCTATCCACTTACCTGTTATTCGAATTTTACCAGAAGACCAAGGTCGCCACGATTATTTTTTATATAGGATAAAATATCGAAAACCTTTACACTCCACCTTAAATAAAACGGACAATTTTGCAATCTGACCCCACCCAATTAATAATTCAGAAGATTCCGGAACGTTTAGACGAATTTTTTCAACACAGAAATAAGACAGTGGTAATGACGAAATAACTTAGTCTAACACATTATTTCAAAGAGAATCATTATTTTTTAATGAGCAATTACCAACAAAATATTTATGCTATTAATCTTTTAACAACTTGACTTTAAAATTTTCGTACACTTTTACACTATGTTTTATCCAATTATATTTACATTCTATTACTTACTACTAGACTGCCCAGCCTGCAATGCACTCACACATTTATACACACTATTTATTAACCCCTCAACATCTTAAAAATTTTCGTTTTAACTCGGGGAACCGCACTAGAGCGAGGCCGACCAAACACGTGGCATTGTTCCGCGCTTACAAAAGGTCTGTACTGAATCGTTTTACTGCCTACAATGTCACAAATTTTTCACTGTGGTGGATTGATTAACTTTTTGGGTCCCGGTCGGTGTTAAAACGTTATTACACTTGATTTATCCATATGTAAAAGTTCGACCCGACCGGGGCCCGCGAGTCGTAACTACGTGTGTATTGTACTCTGTAGCTCGTGGACTGTGTGGCGTCCCTGCTTGAAGTCGACCGTCACCGAGAACGTAACAGGTACTTGTTGCTTCGTTGAGTAGCGGGAAATGAGCAGTCACAGCCATCAGGTTTTAGTCGCCGTTTGTGCTTAATTGTGGTGGCATAACCATTTTATGCATGGATTATAGCTGGTATATGTGTGGTACCAGAGTACAATATTGGCGTCTGCTCTGCTGATGTCACCAACAGTAGGCGGAGTTTAATGCGACTTCCTGCCGCTCAAAAAGCACATTTATGGATTTTGTTCGTCCCAGGACATCCTGTTTCGTGGCTGGATCCGTCACTCAGATTTGTGGTGATACAGTTGTGTCTATGTGCTGTTTACACAAGTACAGATTTCTGAGAAGTTTGAAGGGGGTAAATGCTTCGCTTGCCGACTTACACAATAACACCTACGTATCGCTTTTGTCTCACTGTTTCTCAACATCGTGCTGTTGCATGGAAAATAACGTTGCACTGCGTTCTATTATAACGGAATGAATTTTGTTACCCATAATTTTCACAACTTCTTTTTTACAAGCCCGTCCAAAATAAAAAAAATAAAAATGTACTTGCCCCAGTAAAAATAAAAACACCCAAAAATTGACCCGCTACAATACTTCTTTAGCGATGCTTGGTTGTAAGTTCCCTTTGTTCTTTTGGTACTTGGGTCCATAATTTCGTACGTGTTGTTCTGATTATCTTTGATTATTGTATATGGTCCAGTGTAGAGCAGTAGTAGCTTTTTAGCAATTCCTTCGATTGTACTTGGGAGTTCCCGGTTTTTTAACAATACCTTCTCCCCGATTTTAATACTTTATTATTTTCGGTTGTAACTTCTTGTATTTCTCGCGTAGCTTTTCTGCTCATTCTACCGTTTTGATATAGAATTTCATTTGGTTGAATTTGTACTCATGACTTTGAGGAAAGTTTATTAACTCCGTAATTTCTCTGGGTGGTCTCCTCTCAAACATAGCTGTGAATGGGGTGGTGTCTACTGCTTGATGATGTGCCAAGTTGATAAAATCTTCTGCAGATGGTAAGTATTCTTCCCATTTTCTCTGTTGCTTATGACAGTAGGTTCTCAAAATTCTTCCCACTTCTCGTAGAACTCTTTCAGCTGGATTGCTGTCTAGGGTGGTATACCGATGTCTTAAATGTTTTTACTCCATGGTTCAACAGTGTTTCTTTCCATCTCTTCCCCTTAAATTGAGTCCCGTGATCCGTTATTATCGATCTCGGTGTTCCCATGAGAACTTACAGATTTCTACTAACAAAATAATATTTAATAAACATACACATCTTACAAATCCCTTACCTGCATTGGGTCCCAGAGTCTTCACGTGAACTCGTTACCTATAAGTGATTTAGGATTATATGTTATTAATTTAAATGGAATAACTCCTATTGTAGTCCCAAGCCACGTGTTTGTTATCCAACTCACCGTGTATGGCCTTTCTATGATGTTGTTATTTCGTTTACATGTTTCGAGGCACTTGCCTCATCATCAGAACTTTATAAAACTAATGCATGTCATCAATGATGACATGTGTCAAAATATTAAAACACAATACGGCACTAAACTATATACAAAACTTGTTTTAAAACTGAGCACGTCAATGTTAGATGTGCGTTGCAAGACGACACGCGCCGCACTGACGAAATCTAGGTTTTATCTTGACCATATCGCATAGCGGTATCGTACAGTATACAGTATTTGATTTATATTGTAATTGGTCGTTCAACATGTGTGGCTTGGTACTGGCGTCGTTATGTGCTTTATAAATCTCATATTCTTCAAGGGCGTTCAAATAACGCCCTTTATTGCAGAAATGAAAGGGTATTAGATTCGAGCTAAAATCCGTGTAACTGTGATTATTGTCTATAAGGTGCCTGGCGAAATTTGACTTGATGTTGTCAAAGTTGTAAACTCGTGTAGGGGGTCTATGCTCAGAAAATCTTTTCAAAAAACCCCGACCTGTCTGGCCCACATAAAAAGCCTCACAGTCGTTGCAGACTAGCTTATAAACTCCTGTTTTATTTTCAAGACTGGTATGGTCACGGCTGCGGAGATTATTTAAGTTGTTATTACTGGTCTTATAGGAAACAACTATGTTGTTGACTTTATTAATGGTTGACTTAAAAATTCCTGGCATGAAATGCGTATAGGGTGCCGTAATGTACTTGCGTGCCTTTGTTTCGAGGTTCTCATTTCTATTATTTATATCTTTATTTTTATTTTTTATAGCGTTACTCTTCTTTTTCTTTTGTTTTTTAAAAATATTATCTATTATTTTTTCGTTGTACCCGTTGTGTCGTGTTTTGGGAAAAACGCGGCGGTGTTCCTCTATATAGCGGAATGATTAAAATTACGTATTTGACTACGCGAGGGGTTATGTAAAAATTTACGTACGATTATTGGACTTTGCTGTCGTATGAATTATCTTTCACCCGGCTGATACGCGCGCACTCTATGCCCGATGCTTCGTACCGTTTTTTCTGCAGCTGGTTTCGTCAGTCCAATTTTGTTGTTCACCATAGCAACTTCTCTATCCGGCTGACAGAGTCAATGTAAAGGTTTTTGGTCTTCTAGCTGCTCCTATGGATAAGTAGAAGTCTACGCGACCTACCGGGTTTCCGATGTAGACGGGAATCTGTCTCGCTCCAGAGGATGGCCGTACACCTGCCTTCCATGATATAGATTCAACACTTCCGTCAGCTGTCAGCCAGGATGGATGGACTCACACTCAACCGGACCCTCTACCCATATGCTGCTAACCAGGTGACATTTAAGCTTATTGAACAAAATGTTTGTGGCCGATAAACTCTTTTTGAGACACTTGTGGAGGCGATCCAGTTTGGGGAACTTAGTTCCGGGCAATTGGGTTACATGTTACTTTGTCATTGTTTTTTTATTAAGGCTTACGCCTTAATTGAATATATCAATGTCTATCTCCTTCTGAGAATTGTAAACTCGGCCAGGGTCATGCATCACCCGGGTCGAGGGGAGTTTTCTGTAAAAAGGGTCGGCACTAAATTGTTTCTGTCTTAAGCATGCATAGACGGATGTATCTGTCCCCGTTGGGAAATTTTACGGTTAATTAATTTTTCAGTTAATGGGGGGTTGTGTATTTTATTAATAATTTAAAGATCTGGGAGGTGTTTTAACATGTGGGCGACTCCTGTAGGTGCCGTTTACTACAGGGATGTATCATGTCATATTTTGCTGGATCTCGTCCGGACGCATGACCATGCCTGAGGTCAACTTTTTATGAATACTTTAAGCATGTTTCAGTACATTCATTACATAGAGTCTGTTTTGCGAAATTCAATTCTACTGTTTAGCTAATTTTGTAAACATTAAATTTTGCCATAGCCAGTTTAAATATTGTCACAGTTTATATTTTGCCATAGTTTAAATTTTGTAATTATTAACCTTTTATTGCTCACAGTACCAATTAATTAATGTTAAAGAATACAAGACTAATCAGTATCAGTTATGAGTATTTATGGGTGGTCACGTTCCACTATTTTTATAAATTTTGTCAGGAACATAAAAGAAATGAGAAATGCAGTTCTGCAACCGGGCATCCATGTTGACCTTGTGATGGCACTTATTATCTTTATCATTACTGAGATCCGAAATTGATAATTAACTTTTTGCGTGGTTTTTGTGCGCCGTTCTGGCCATTTAGTCAAATTGACTTTGGCTGTGCATATACTTATAATTTTGGGGCATGTCCACTCTACTCCTTGGGGATGTATTAATTGAAGTTTTGGGGTTTAGTTTTTTTTGAATTGGATGTTAAGGTGGGCCGGATACTTAGTCAGAATAAGGGGGGTTGAGGGTGTATGATGACAAAATATACGCTGCTAACCAGGTGAACATGTGATGTGCTATTTATATGTAAATGTGTTTCTTTGTCAATTATATGTTGTGTGTTATGCCTTATGTGATTGTTACATTATTATACGTGATTATGCATATATATATATATTTATATCGTGTTATGATTTGTGTAATTACTGGGAGGGTCGAGACTGTGCGCCATTTCACATTGTTATTATTGTTTATGCGCCATTAATACTCAAACTCAACTATTTGGCGATGCATATGTTAATGGACTTATAATAACGATTGGGGGTTTTGGAAGTGAGCTATTTTGAGTGTAAAATACTTGCAATTATTGTGCTTTTCAAGGGTGCGTATATTGTATAAAAGCCGAATACAATAAATACTGTTATTGTTATCTTAGATCAGAGTTTCATTTGCAAGTCCCATCATACTGGACCCAGCACAATTTTGGCTTCTCTAGGCTCTTGCCTAGTCCTAAATAACTTGTGGCCTCTCTTTCAAAAAAAAAAAAAATAAAATAAATATAAAAAAAAAGAGTTTGTTTTCTATATATAAAAGCATAAAAGGAAAGAGGGGTTTCAAATGGTAGCAGAGAGCATGGTTCATTCTAGGGTTGAACCCTTGGGTCCTTTGGTGATGGGGCTTGCAAACTCGGAAATGGTTTTGCAAATACGATAACCTTTGAAAATAATGATGGATGG
Organism: Magicicada septendecula; assembly: GCA_034769895.1. Taxonomy (NCBI): domain Eukaryota; kingdom Metazoa; phylum Arthropoda; class Insecta; order Hemiptera; family Cicadidae; genus Magicicada; species Magicicada septendecula. The sequence continues at coordinate 548,102,770 of CM068367.1, read as the reverse complement.
GTGCAATGGCGGGGTTGACATACTATGTAGGTATATATATGTGCTATGTAGGAATTATTGTTAGGTGTTTTGAGTTGTAAACCTGATGCCGCCACGAGCATGTGTTGTAGTCAGGTTTTATTGTTTTTGAGATTGGAACTTACCGGAGATCGTGTGGGGATGGGCTCCCTTATTTATTCTATGAATGTAATAGCGCGTGCGGTTAGCGGGATGTGGTATGGCCCGACTGGAAGTCGGTACCGTCCGACTGCAATGGTGATAATGTCTTAGTCGAAATGTCGTATGTTGTGGTTAGTTTTGGTGGTGTGGATTGTATGTTGGTGTTAGTGTCTGATGTCGTTTCTTCTTTCGAGTCTGGCGACTGACGGAGAGTTGGTTCTGGACCGGGTCAGGTTTTCGCAGCGCTAGGAAACCTGGGGGTCCACTTGATGGAAGAGAGAGTACTCAAGTTTTTCTTTTGTAAGTCATGTTTTGTGTTAGGTTGTTCGTAGGAATTTATGTTTGTTGTTGTGTGTTTTGAATTGTGCAATTCTGGCGGCGGTATGCTATCAGAAATTGCCCCACCCTCTTTCAGGAGTTCTCCAGAAATTTCCGGTGGTGAATGGATTTGATGAGGACCAGCTGCTGGTTTTCTTGGACCTGGTCCTGCAGGTGGCAGATTTCCCAGGGGTGTCCGATGGGGAGGTCTTGTCTCTTATATACCCGTATTGCCGGGGTATGTTGGCTGAGCTGGTCACCAACACTCTGCGTCGGGGTGACAGTGTTGACGCTTTCCATGGGGAGGTGTTGAACTTCTTCCTACCCATTTGACGACGTGCCCAGCTTAAGTTTGAAAAATTCTATCGCCTACAGGCCAACGGAGAGGCGTTAGGGGACTTCGTGCACGATATACGGAGAGCTGCCCGGGTGTTAAGGTTGGGGTTGCCCAAGACAGAAGTTATACAAGCGATTCTGGAAGGACTGACGCCCCAAGAGAGATCCCGTTTGATATTCGCGGACCGTCCACGTTGTTTTGCCGACCTTGAACGGCTGTGTGTGGTTTCAAGAACGGTCCAGGAGGTTGATGAGTCCCGGGAAGGAGCTGCGACAGATGTCCATTACTCCAGTGGTCCATCAGGAAGAGCCAAAAAGGACAAACATGGTGGTTGGAGGAGAACACAAGAGACTGTCAGAAAGCCTGAATATTCCGGAAGTGACGGAGGCTACAAGGGGGTGGCAAGTGAGAAGACGGTAACAACAGCTACAGTACGGAAAACAAAGAAATACGAACTTAACAGGGGAAGAAGAAATTATATTAGGGAACAAACATCGGCAAGTAGGGAGCGTGTAGTTAGGCGTTATTCTTATTTGCAGAAAAGTGAGAGTTTAAAAGTTCCAGATGAAGCGCAAGTGCCTAAGAGAGTAGTAGATGAAGAAGGTGAAGCAGAAGAAGAAAAGCGGAATAGCTTCTGTGGATCGATACAGCACGACAAGAAAACGTCTGTGGATATTGAGTTACAGGACTCGAAGAGGACATCATGGTTGAATCCAGATGCCGCAGAATTTGTCCCGGTATCGTTCGTGAGGGATCCAGATCCGGTAACATCATCGTCTACGCCGGGATATGAGAAGTCACTTGATGGTGTAGCTTTACCATTGCCAGTAGAAATTAATTTAGTCATTGCACATGAACCTGGACAGCTGGATTCCAGGGTGGAAAATGTTGAGGACGTTGTAGTTGCTGAAAGTGGTGAAGGAGTGGAATCGACAGAAGAGCGGTCTGCGGATGCTGCATAGGAAGGTATAGTTGTAGGTGTTAGGGAGACTGTAGAGTCTGAAGTTGCAGATGGACACAGGGATGTCCGGGCTGCAAGTGTTTGTGAGGATGTGGATGGACAAGGGGATGTTCATGCCGCAAGTGTGGTAGAAGTAGATGAGGTAGAAGTTGAGGAGAAATTTGGTGGCAGTGTTGTAGAGTGTGTGAGTGAGAATAATGTAGTGTGTGAAGATGTGCAGACGCCTTCTGTAAGTAGTGTTGAGGATTCCGAGGAACAGAGAGAAGTTTCATGCGGACCAGGTGAGCAGCTAGAGGATGAAGATGTGCAGTGTTCTGATGGTGGTAGTGGACGTGATGGCGATGATGGTGATGATGAACGTGTTGAGGAAAATGAGATTGGAGAAAAGGTTAGTGAAGAAGTTTGTGAAGCGGCTGGTGACGAGTGTGATGAAGAAATTGGTGAGGAGCTGAGGGAACATGTGGTTGAAGATGGATCAGAGGGGCAACTGGAAGATGGTGAGGAGGTGCAGTGTCAGGAGGCTGATTTGGATTATGGGGACGAAGAAGGGGAAATTGTAGAAGAGAAGAAAGAAGTAGAGAAGGAAGAAAGAAAAGCAGAGGAGTTAGACGATGAGGATAATCCAAAGCGGAGTGAAAGGAGCGATGTAAGTTGCCTTGATTCTGATTCGGAGGAAACCAGCCAGTACTGCTCAACACGAGATAATTTCTCAGGGAGTGGTGTCCGAAAAGAACGAGTACCTAAAGTGCGTCACAAAAAGGTAAGAAGAAGAGGTTAACGGGTAGCGGGTAGATGTTCCCCACAGTCCCAGTGGTGTTCATCTATTTCAGGGTTGCGCCCCTGCCCACGCGAGCCTTGGTTTCCTCCCTTCATCCTTCTTTCCGGAGGGAACCTTTTCCTTACCCTTAGTCCTGGCTATTGACCTTTTAATGATCCTTGCCCTGTTTCATCTTCCCGATTTTCCTACCCCTCCCCTTAGTAAAAAAAAAAAAAAAAAACCTATCGATAAGGAGTTGGAGAGACTTGCCGGAAGTGATTAGGTTGTGGTCTTGGAGATTGTAAGTTCCCCTGTTTTTAAAGTAAGATGGAGAGTGATAGTGTGCTGTTGTTTGTTTCCTTGTACATAGTGGTGGATTTTGATTTTTGGTTAGTGTAGAGGTCGAGCAATGCCGCATTCTTCGGTTGTTTCCCGGTTTTTTTTTGTTGAGAGAGAGAATTGTAATTGTTGTGTATCGACGGTGCTGTGGTGAAGTAAACCCCCCCATATAGTTATGGCCTTTTTGGTGAAGTAAGAGTTGAGATGAGATTAATGTTCGTGTGCCCTTGGTGCGGTCCTCTCTGTCTGGCTAAGCGGGGCCGTCCGCCCTTGTGTAGGAATGTGGACCAGCCATATGGCAAGGATGGAGATGCCTTGTGGGTGCATGTGGCTGGTCGGTCCAAGAGATGGACGAGGAGTAGTGCGGTCACTCACATACCAAGGTGGGAGATACCTTGTTTGGTCTTAGGACGGGTATGTGAGTGGGACCGGTGGGAGTAGGTGATGGTCACCGGAGAGGGTGACGTGTTGGGGCGGTCCCGTGGGGTGGCATAGCGGAGAGGGTCGAATGGGGATGTCTCTTCTCCTGAGAGCAAGTACTGCTGGGCCAACATAATCACGAAGACCACTGGCTTGTTTTGGGAAGTGGGGTACACTGCAGGGTACCCTCCCTGCGTTTAACTGTGAGGCAACCAAGTTGCCCTTTTGGGGTGGGGGTGTGCCGTGTTTTGGGAAAAACGCGGCGGTGTTCCTTTATATAGCGGAATGATTAAAATTACGTATTTGACTACGCGAGGGGTTACGTAAAAATTTACGTACGATTATTGGACTTTGCTGTCGTATGAATTATCTTCCACCCAGCCGATATGCGCGCACTCTATGCCCGATGCTTCGTACCGTTTTTTCTGCATCTGGTTTCGTCAGTCCAATTTTGTCGTTCACCATAGCAACTTCTCTATCCGGCTGACAGAGTCAATGTAAAGGTTTTTGGTCTTCTAGCTGCTCCTATGGATAAGTAGAAGTCTTCGCGACCTACCGGGTTTCCGATGTAGACGTGAATCTGTCTCGCTCCAGAGGATGGCCGTACACCTGCCTTCCATGATATAGATTCAACACTTCCGTCAGCTGTCAGCCAGGATGGATGGACTCACACTCAACCGGACCCTCTACCCATATGCTGCTAACCAGGTGACATTTAAGCTTATTGAACAAAATGTTTGTGGCTGATAAACTCTTTTTGAGACACTTGTGGAGGCGATCCAGTTTGGGGAACTTAGTTCCGGGCAATTGGGTTACATGTTACTTTGTCATTGTTTTTTTATTAAGGCTTACGCCTCATGAATATATCAATGTCTATCTCCTTCTGAGAATTGTAAACTCGGCCAGGGTCATGCATCACCCGGGTCGAGGGGAGTTTTCTGTAAAAAGGGTCGGCACTAAATTGTTTCTGTCTTAAGCATGCATGGACGGATGTATCTGTCCCCGTTGGGAAATTTTACGGTTAATTAATTTTTCAGTTAATGGGGGGTTGTGTATTTTATTATTAATTTAAAGATCTGGGAGGTGTTTTAACATGTGGGCGACTCCTGTAGGTAATGTAATCCAGAAAATGTAATTGACCTCTATCTTCATTCTCCAAAGTAAACTGTATTTTGTTATTAATGCCATTCAAGTAATTGTGGAGATTGTCAATTTGACGATTTGTGCCTGTATACACCCTGTTTACTACAGGGATGTATCATGTCATATTTTGCTGGATCTCGTCCGGACGCATGACCATGCCTGAGGTCAACTTTTTATGAATACTTTAAGCATGTTTCAGTACATTCATTACATAGAGTCTGTTTTGCGAAATTCAATTCTACTGTTTAGCTAATTTTGTAAACATTAAATTTTGCCATAGCCAGTTTAAATATTGTCACAGTTTATATTTTGCCATAGTTTAAATTTTGTAATTATTAACCTTTTATTGCTCACAGTACCAATTAATTAATGTTAAAGAATACAAGACTAATCAGTATCAGTTATGAGTATTTATGGGTGGTCACGTTCCACTATTTTTATAAATTTTGTCAGGAACATAAAAGAAATGAGAAATGCAGTTCTGCAACCGGGCATCCATGTTGACCTTGTGATGGCACTTATTATCTTTATCATTACTGAGATCCGAAATTGATAATTAACTTTTTGCGTGGTATTTGTGCACCGTTCTGGCCATTTAGTCAAATTGACTTTGGCTGTGCATATACTTATAATTTTGGGGCATGTCCACTCTACTCCTTGGGGATGTATTAATTGAAGTTTTGGGGTTTAGTTTTTTTTGAATTGGATGTTAAGGTGGGCCGGATACTTAGTCAGAATAAGGGGGGTTGAGGGTGTATGATGACAAAATATACGCTGCTAACCAGGTGAACATGTGATGTGCTATTTATATGTAAATGTGTTTCTATGTCAATTATATGTTGTGTGTTATGCCTTATCTGATTGTTACATTATTATACGTGATTATGCATATATATATATTTATATCGTGTTATGATTTGTGTAATTACTGGGAGGGTCGAGACTGTGCGCCATTTCACATTGTTATTATTGTTTATGCGCCATTAATACTTAAACTCAACTATTTGGCGATGCATATGTTAATGGACTTATAATAACGATTGGGGGTTTTGGAAGTGAGCTATTTTGAGTGTAAAATACTTGCAATTATTGTGCTTTTCAAGGGTGCATATATTGAATAAAAGCCGAATACAATAAATACTGTTATTGTTATCTTAGATCAGAGTTTCATTTGCAAGTCCCATCATACTGGACCCAGCACAATTTTGGCTTCTCTAGGCTCTTGCCTAGTCCTAAATAACTTGTGGCCTCTCTTAAAAAAAAAAAATAAATAAATATTAAAAAAAAAAGAGTTTGTTTTCTATATATAAAAGCATAAAAGGAAAGAGGGGTTTCACCGTTGTTAAATGCAATGACTTTAATGGTGTTTAATTCTTCGATGTATTCCTCGATGCCAAGGGGTATAGACAATAGGCGATGGATCATGCTATGGAATGCAGCTAATTTCTGTGAAATGGGGTGGAACGATGAGGCATGTATGATAGCGTCAGTCATCGTGGGCTTCCTAAATATATTAAAACATAGTTTTTTAGTAACAATGTCCTTAGTTACTGTCAAATCCAGAAAATGTAATTGACCTCTATCTTCATTCTCCAAAGTAAACTGTATTTTGTTATTAATGCCATTCAAGTAATTGTGGAGATTGTCAATTTGACGATTTGTGCCTTTATACACCATAAAAGTGTCGTCGACATATCTACCATAGAACACCACATTGTAATTATGTGTAGGGTTTGCAAACAAGAAAGAATTTTCAAAATAATTTAAGTACACCTCCACGAGAATACTAGAGAGTGGGGATCCCATTGCCAACCCCTCCAGCTGTCTGAAAAACTGTTTGTTATGTGTGAAGTAATTCTGGTCCAAAATCACTCCCAACAATTCTAATATTTCATTTATGCAATTAGCATCCAGTTTATTGGTGTTGACAAGGTTAGTTCTTAACAGACGTAAGGTTTCACTCACCGGTACATTTGTGTACAAGTTCACAATGTCAAAAGAAATAAGTTTATAGTGGGGTTCAATCATCAGGTCTTTCACTTTTTCAACGAAATCACAACTATTAATCAAACTTCAATTATCATTCAAATGTAAATTGTGTTTTAATATACTCGCTAATTTTCTTGCTGCTTTGTAACCGGGTGCAGTGGTAAAATTTACTAGTGGTCTAATAGGAATCCCCTCCTTGTGAAGCTTTGGCAGACCTGATAAAACAGGCGCTTTAGAATTAATTGGTTTTAAAGACCATCTAGTACGCTCATCAAAGAGATGTGTACACATATTTAAGATATGATTAAGACGTTTTACATATAAATCCGTGGGGTCAGAGGTTAGCAGGGTGATATTATTATTTGCAATGAAATCGCGTATTTTATCGTCATAATCATTCTTATTTATAATAACCAGGGTGTTACCCTTATCTGCCTTAGTGACAAGGGCTTGATCGTCAGATAGTTTTTTCTTTAATGTTTTTAAAATCCTACGTTCGGCATTATAATTGATCATAGAAGGAATAGGAGAAAGTATGTTATTAAGTTGATTACGTATAATTTTGTTAAATTTGTTATTTATTATGAACCGTGCTTCATCCTGTTCTTTTTGTTCATTAATTGCTTTAATGACAGTTTTGGCACTAGCAACTTCAGTTAGAATGTGCCTTATGTTGAAGTTCGGCTTATGTAATGGGAGATTATATTTTAATTCTTTATTTAAAAGATTTTCTTCACCAGTATTTAATTCAATCGAAGTCAAATTACATAGTCGTGTATGGAATACGTGTTTACAACTAGCATTACTGGTTTTAGGTATTTGATCGTCTATTAACCTTTGTAACTTGTTAAGCTGTGTCGTACGCATATTGTAAACAACTATTTCTATCATACTGTTTATAAATTCCAGCTAATGATCTAGTGCAGCTGGATGTACATTATAAAGTAGTTGTAAGTGTGCTCCATACAATTTAGAATTAAGAAGTGATTTTTTAATATGTAACGACCTCAATTCCTCTTTAATTCTAAAAATCCCTGCGTGTTTTTTAGCTTTCATATCTGCAATAGACGAGCCTTTAAACTTTATAATAGCGTAATTTGGAATAACCTTATTTTTCAAACATGCCTTATTAAATCTAATATGCAGAATGGTCCTATGCAATTGTGTTTTAATATTCTGAAATCTGCGTACTACGTTATCACGACTATTATTATTCATTTTAATTTAAATGGAATAACTCCTATTGTAGTTCCAAGCCACGTGTTTGTTAACCAAATACACTGTAACTCACCGTCTATGGCCGTTCTGTGATGTTGTTATTTCGTTTACATGTTTCAAGGCACTTGCCTCATCATCAGAACTTTATAAAACTAATGCATGTCATCAATGATGACATGTGTCAAAATATTAAAACACAATACGGCACTAAACTATATACAAAACTTGTTTTAAAACTGAGCACATCAATGTTAGATGTGCGTTGCAAGACAACACGCGCCGTACTGACGAAATCTAGGTTTTATCTCGACCATATCGCATAGCGGTATCGTACAGTATATTTGATTTATATTGTAATTGGTCATTCAACACGTGTGGCTTGGTACTGGCGTCGTTATGTGCTTTATAAATCTCATATTCTTCAAGGGGATTCAAATAACGCCCTTTATTGCAGAAATGAAGGGGTATTAGATTCGAGCTAAAATCCGTGTAACTGTGATTATTGTCTATAAGGTGCCTGGCAAAATTTGGCTTGATGTTGTCAAAGTTGTAAACTCGTGTAGAGGGTCTATGCTCAGAAAATCTTTTCAAAAAACCCTGACCTTTCTGGCCCACATAAAAAGCCTCACAGTCGTTGCAGACTAGCTTATAAACTCCTGTTTTATTTTGAAGACCTAAAACCAGTAATGCTAGTTGTAAACACGTATTCCATACACGACTATGTAATTTGACTTCGATTGAATTAAATACTGGTGAAGAAAATCTTTTAAATAAAGGATTAAAATACGATCTCCCATTACATAAGCCGAACTTCAACATAAGGCACATTCTAACTGAAGTATATGTAAAACGTCTTAATTATATCTTAAATATGTGTACACATCTCTTTGAAGAGCGTACTAGATGGTCTTTAAAACCAATTAATTCTAAAGCGCCTGTTTTATCAGGTCTGCCAAAGCTTCACAAGGAGGGGATTCCTATTAGACCACTAGTAAATTTTACCACTGCACCCGGTTACAAAGCAGCAAGAAAATTAGTGAGTATATTAAAACACAATTTACATTTGAATGATAATCGAAGTTTGATTAATAGTTGTGATTTCGTTGAAAAAGTGAAAGACCTGATGATTGAACCCCACTATAAACTTATTTCTTTTGACATTGTGAACTTGTACACAAATGTACCGGTGAGTGAAACCTTACATCTTGTAACTTTTATATTTTTTGTTAAAATTTATTTTATTCAAATTAAATTAACCCTTCCACTTACCTTACGATTTTGATCTGGCCGGATCTCGTAGTGGAGGCAAACCCATTTCGTTCGACGAACTCTGACGATACATATAACGAAATAAGGCATTGAAAGAATTTTAACTCTCAATTGTATGGAAGAGAAATTAGATTTTTTTTTTATTACTCAGAAATGTTGAAATGTTAAACCTTCGTGTTACATGTTGTGCAACTCTTGCACCTTACTGACTATGGCTTACCTTATCATTGACAATTATACAACTTCATTCACACACAAACACAGAACAGCCCAGCATCGCACACTCACCACTCACATTCCGTTCTAAAACCCCAATTACCCAATTGAATACATGATTTTAGATCACTACCGGCAACGCGTTCTTCTGTGACCTCGTGGCCAGCCCGCGGTAGATCGAAAATGTCTCGGAAAAGGACGAAACTGAATTCCGAATTTAAATGTTAGTGTTCTACACCTCTCCTCACATCCTGTCACTGTATTTTGAAAATAATTACTTCACTTTCATTATTGAATACTGATGAAATTATATGAGCGTATTTAGCTCGCGTGTCGGCGCCGACACCGTCAGAGACGAACTGGCCAATGTGCTTTCTTTGAGTCACGGGAAATGAGCAGTCACGGCCATCCGGTTTTAGTCGCCGTTGGTGATTAATTGCGGTGGCATAACCACTTTATGCATGGATTATAACTGGCATGTGTGTGTGTCCAGAGACCGATATTGGCATCTGCTCTGCTGATGTCGCTCACAGTAGGCGGAGTTTGACGCTGTTTTCCGGTAGCTGGTCACTTGGAACTAATAACTTTTCGTCCCAGCGCCATGTTGGTCTCAACTGCGGTGTCTCTCACGGCGTCATTGCCAATCCCCGCCCGGCTGAGTTGCATACGGGCGTCAAAACACATGCACAGAGTTCTTAGAATTTTGGTGGAGGTAAATTCTTCTGCCGTGTTACACCACTGAAATTGCGCGTCGCTTTTGTTCCAAACGCTGTTTCTCAACCTCGTGCTGTTGCTTGGACAATAACGTTGCACAATACAATTACAGTTTTTTCAAATTTATTATACCAGTCCGCCCGAAAACGAAATAAGTAAAAATATAATAATGCCCCAAACGGTTAAAAATAAAAACACCCAAAAATGACCCGCTACAATCTATTAAGAACTAACCTTGTCAACACCAATAAACTGGATGCAATTGCATAAATGAAATATTAGAATTGTTGGGAGTGATTTTGGACCAGAATTACTTCACACATAGCAAACAGTTTTTCAGACAGCTGGAGGGGTTGGCAATGGGATCCCCACTCTCTAGTATTCTCGCGGAGGTGTATTTAAATTATTTTGAAAATTCTTTCTTGTTTGCAAATCCTACACATAATTACAATGTGGTGTTCTATGGTAGATATGTCGACGACACTTTTATGGTGTATAAAGGCACAAATCATCAAATTGACAATCTCCACAATTACTTGAATGGCATTAATAACAAAATACAGTTTACTTTGGAGAATGATGATAGAGGTCAATTACATTTTCTGGATTTGACAGTAACTAAGGACATTGTTACTGACGCTATCATACATGCCTCATCGTTCCACCCCATTTCACAGAAATTAGCTGCATTCCATAGCATGATACAGCGCCTGTTGTCTATACCCCTTGGCACCGAGGAATACATCGAAGAATTAAACACCATTAAAGTCATTGCATTTAACAACGGGTACAACGAAAAAATAATAGATAATATTTTAAAAAAACAAAAGAAAAAGAAGAGTAATGCTATAAAAAATAAAAATAAAGATATAAATAATAGAAATGAGAACCTCGAAACAAAGGCACGCAAGTACATTACCGCATCTTATACGCATTTCATGCCAGGAATTTTTAAGTCAACCATTAATAAAGTCAACAACGTAGTTGTTTCCTATAAGACCAGTAATAACATCTTAAATAATCTCCGCAGCCGTGAACATACCAGTCTTGAAAATAATACAGAAGTTTATAAGCTAGTCTGCAACGACTGTGAGGCTTTTTATGTGGGCCAGACGGGTTGGGGTTTTTTGAAAAGATTTTCTGAGCATAGACCCTCTACACGAGTTTACAACTTTGACAACATCAAGTCAAATTTCGCCAGGCACCTTATAGACAATAATCACAGTTACACGGATTTTAGCTCGAATCTAATACCCCTTCATTTCTGCAATAAAGGGCGTTATTCGAACGCCCTTGAAGAATATGAGATTTATAAAGCACATAAGGACGCCAGTACCAAGCCACACGTGTTGAATGACCAATTACAATATAAATCAAATATACTGTACGATACCGCTATGCGATATGGTCGAGATAAAACCTAGATTTCGTCAGTACGGCGCGTGTTGTCTTGCAACGCACATCTAACATTGATGTGCTCAGTTTTAAAACAAGTTTTGTATATAGTTTAGTGCCGTATTGTGTTTTAATATTTTGACACATGTCATCATTGATGACATGCATTAGTTTTATAAAGTTCTGATGATGAGGCAAGTGCCTTGAAACATGTAAAGGAAATAACAACATCACAGAAAGGCCATAGACGGTGAGTTACAGTGTATATGTTATTAATAAACTCAACTCTCATTGCAATTGTTAATCAACTCAATTTTTTATTTTAACCTTCTTTGATACTCTTTTTGAATTTACTTGCTTTCCATTTTTCTGCTCAAACTACTAATGTTTCTTTTAATTACTTTTTCTTTTAAAAATACAAAAAACAAACATTTACTTTAACATTGCTTCACTTATTCTAATAACTAGTTTAAATAAGGCAACCCAGCATTTGCTCATTTATATCTGCCATTCATACTTTTTTAACCCCTTTTATAATTAGAGATCTTTTTTCCCCCATTACATATCTTTTATTTTTGTAAATTGAAACATAATTACGTTCCTTCTGTGTCCGTCTGCAAGTGGTCGTAACCCTACCGTTGGTACACGTGTTGTTCACTTTTGTTTGTCCGAAATGTATTTCACTGTTTTAATTTTGCTCACTCGCTGTTGTTTCACGTTTAATCATTGTTGGATCACTTTATAACATTTTAATTTAGACTTTTTTCATATTTTTAACAATCTTATTATATTTTGGCTCGCGAGCCTTGTTACCCTGAACCGCGCGGTTCTATTAGTTGACGACGAGAGCGTTTGTTCTCTGCGCACTAGGCGAGAAGGAATTTATACGAACGTGACACTTTCATGGGAAAGCTGGCCGACCTGTGCGCGCGTATGCGTGAATGCGCACCCTTGCTGATAACTTTCACATTCCTGTGTAACCTGCTGTGCCTTATACGGAGCGATAGTCTGCAACCCATTATTACGCTTTGGTTAAATACAATGAAAAGGTTTTATATTGCAAACCCTCATGTTTGTACCGTTACACCCACTTCTGGTATGTATCTTTGGGTAATTATTTCTAAACGTTTCCTGGTTGTTGCTCTGTTTATTGGATAAAGTTTTGTAAACTTCGTATAGTGGTCAAAAATTATGACAATGAACTTATATTGTCGTCTTCCTCCACTTCTTGGTAATGGACCGCAAATGTCCACAAATACTTTCTCTAGTTTTTTAGATTTTTTAGAGGATGTTATCATTCAGTATCATTAACCCCTCCTTTCTTTCGTTATTGCATTTCACTAGTTGGCATATGTGACAATGTTTAATGTATTTGCGCACTCTCCGATTAATGTCTCTGAAGTATACATGTTGCTCCAATGCTCTTATTACCTTCACTGACCCCATGTGTCCATATCTGATGTGGTAATCCATGGTGATCTCCTTCTCGATTGTCCTTGGTATTACTATCTTCCATTGGTTACATCTGTTCCTGTCCTTAATAAATAATATATCATTGTGTATGCAGTAGTATGGGGTGATTCTGTCATCTTGTTCATTTACTCTTTAGCAAATTTTACTCAGTTTACTGTCATTTTCCTGTTGATGTTTTATTTTGTTAATAATCTCTGCTAATTCCGATTTGTCTTTGATGATGTGGTATATCTTGGCTATTGTCTCCTTTTCCCCTTCAAACATTTGATTTTGTATATTAATTCTTGATAATACATCTGCTGCTATGTTACTTCTTCCCGGTACATACTCCCAATTAATGTTATATTCCTGCAACGCTAGTGTCCATCTTGTCAGTCTCCCATGACTTAGTCTGCAGTTCTTTAGAAAGGATATTGATTTGTGGTCTGTTCTGACCGTTAGTGTGTACCCTAAAATGTAAGTCCAAAATTTGTTACACGCAAACACTATGCTAAATAGCTCTTTTTCGGTTACGTGATAGTTGCGTTCACATTTATTCAACACCCGACTTGGGAAGCTAATCACAAGGTGATTCCCTTCGTCATCTTCCTGGTACAAAACTGATCCTAAACTCACATCGCTGGCGTTGCAATTCATATAAAAAGCTTTCTTGAAGTCAGGGTGGTGTAACATCACCGATTCTAAAAATTTATCTTTTATTAGTTGGAAGGTGGTGTCCTGCTCTGGTCCCCAATTCCACTTGTCTTCGGATGATAGCTGGTGTGCAAATTTTGATGTTAATTTTGAGTAATTGCTCTGAAATTTCCTATAATAATTGCAGATGCTTAAAAATGACTGTAATTGCTTCTTGTTCTTGGGTGTTGGGAATAGTTGTATCGATTCTATTTTCTCTTGTGATGGTGTTATTCCATTTTCTGATAGGTTGAAACCCAAAAATTGTACTTTATCTGCGATGAACTAAGATTTTTCTAGTTTCAGTGTTAACGTTATTTTCTGCTAATTTTAATAACACTTGTTTGACCCTTCTGCAGTGATCTTCCCAGTTGTCTGAGGTAATTAGTAGATCATCCACATATACTGTTGTAAATTGTAGCACCTCTTGTCCTAGAATTTTATCCATACATTTATGCTACTGAATTCACAAGTCCAAACAGTAGCCTTTTAAATTGATAATTACGCCCTTCAAATATGAATGCCATATATTTTCGGTTATTGGGGTGCAATTCTACTTGGCAATATCCACAAACGGTGTCCCAGGTACTAATGAAACGTGTGCCGTGAAACTTCTTGAGGATCTCTTCGATATCTCCTGGTGATGTTCGATCGTTTATTATTATTTTGTTTATTTCCCTGGCATCCAAACATATCCTCACCTCTCCATTTTTCTTCGGCACTGCTACAATAGGATTGGTGTATGGGGAATAACTGTATTCAATTATGTCTTCGTCAAGTAGTCTATTGATTTCCGTTCTGACTGCCTCTTTTAAAGAGTAGGCAATAGGGTATGATTTCTTCTTAAACTCTACTGGTTCCTTAAACTTAATTTCGCACTGAAAATTCTTTATTTTTCCGGGCGTATCTGAAAATACGTGCCGCTATCGATTATAAATTGTGATCAATTCCTCTACCTGATCGTTAGTTATTTTTCTATCACTTTTTGCCGATTGAAATTTTTTTTCTATCACTTTTTGCTGATTGAAATTTTCGGATCTCTTCTAACTTTTCTTCCCATAGGTCATCCCTTTTGTCTTCATGATTGATTTCTTCTATTGGTATTTGATTCCTATAATTATCATTTTCCCTAACATAACAAATGATCCGGTCGTGAGGGGCTTCTTTGCTTCCAATTAACTCCGCTGTCCATTCTGTATAATTTGAGCTCAGAGATACTTTCGCTCTCCTCATATCAATTACAGCTGCTTATTTTCTCAATACGTCACAGCCTATTAATAAATTAAATGGTAACCAACTGGCTACTAAAAAGATTATAGGAATCGTTTTACCTTTACTCGTTACTTCTTATTGGACCTGTTTCCTAATAGTTTTATTTTGACGTCCCGTTGCCCCTATTAAAGTGATATTATTTATTGGTAAGGTTGGTATTATCTCCTTATTCCCGTTTTGTATTCGGTTTAGTTCTAGGTTGTCAATCAGGGATACATTTGCTCCTCTGTCGATCATTATTTTGGTAGGTATTCCGTTCACATCGGCGGCTGTATACGCGATCTTGCTGTTATTGTTGTTGGTTTTATTATTTTCTTCTTCCAGTAATTCTCCCCGAATATCCTTTAAATAATGGTTTCGTATGATGGTAAATGTCTTATTGTTTGTTAGTCGGTGTTGTATTTTGTCGTACCCAATAGATCGGTTCAGTGAGGGTTTCTTCAAGTTTTTCACTGCCGCTGTCCGTTTAAAGAGATGGCACTCTCTTCGCTGCTCCTCTCTGTCGTACTCGGCGCGTTGTTCTCTCTCCTTTCGGGTCTATCATTGTTTTGGTAAGTATGTTCGCTGCTGGGATTTCTGTGTATATCTTCGCTGCTGCGACTCCTTCGCGAGTTGTATCCGGATTCTCTTCCTCTTACATCTTGACTGTATTGGTTGTAGCGTTCACTAAAACTGCGACGTCCTTGGTAATTCTGCCTCCCTCTATTCTCGTCTTCCGCTCGAACGTAGTTTGTCCTTCGATAATTTCCATTGTTTTGGTTCCCGTTATTGTTCGGTCTGTAGCCGTTGTTATTGTTGTTAGGACTGTAATTGTTCCCGCTGTTGTTCGGTCGATAGTTATTATTATTGTTACTGTTACTGTTCAGCTGGTAGTTTTGGTTATCTCGGTTATTATTATTATAATGAGTACCATTATTGTTCGGTCGCGGATTTTGGTCAGTGTTGTTCCGGTTCTGATTGCTGTAGTTGCCGCGGTAATTGTTTCTGTTGTTGTTCTGGCTGTTCCTTTCGAAGTATTGGTCTGGTCTTTGCCGACTCCTCCGGTAGTACCGCTCGTGCTCATAATTTTTGAGCAACGCTGATATGGCTTGTATAGTTCGAATCTGCCTATTGAGTCGTGTTCTGGCCACACCCTCTTCGAAGTGGTATGGTAACTTCGTTACGAGGCATTCCTCCGGTATCTTGGGTTCAAGGTTCCTTGCCATGCACACTTTGCCCAGGAAGTATGTCGTGAGTGTTGTCCCTGTATTGTGGTCGTATTTTCCGTTGCAAATGTCATCGCGTACGATATTTTGCGATGACTCCGACCAATATTTTGCTTTGAACAGCGTCTTGAATTCAGCGTAGCTTTGGATTTCATGTCTGGTAGCCGTCCACCAGTTGTCGTGGACGTCCTTGAAACTCTCGTCCAGCATGCCTCTTATCACTGTCCACCTGTTCTCCCGATTCCATGCTATACTTTCTTCAACTCTCTCAATGAACTCCATTGGATTCTTTTTGTAGGGTCGGAAATTTATCGTCTCCCGGTTGTCCATGTTCGGTATTCCCGGCATCTGAATTGGTTGATTCCGGAATAGGTTAATATCCTCTCTGAAATTGTTGAACTCCCGCTGCTGTACCTCGGCCATTTTCTCTTTGTCACTGTGGACCTGGTCTCGTACACAATTCATCGTAGTGGTTATTTCTTCACATCTCTCCCCTAAATTCGTCTGTGCCCGCGTCAGGTCTTCTTGTTTTTTCTTTATCGTTTCGATTTTCGCTGAGCTATCTTCTTCGATTTGGTTGATTCTGATATTAATGTTTTCTTTCGCTTGTTGTAGTTCTTGACTGTTCAGTTCGCACCTCTCGTGGACTTCGGAAATCTCCCTTCTCACTCCAGTTATTTCCTCTTCTATTTTCGTATTTATTCTCTCGTTATTTTCCTCCATTCTCTTGCTGATCATTTCCATATTTTCTTCCATCTTCTTGTTCATTAATTCCATATTCTTATTTAATTGTTCCGTCATATTTTTCTGAAAATCCTCTTTTAACGCTTCGATGTTTTTATTCGTCTCTTCCGTTTTTTATTTAATTCCGCCCTTAAAATCTTCTCTTAATGACTCGATATTTTTCTGACTATCTTCCTTTAATTCTTCCTTTAATTCCTTGTTACTGTCATCTGTTTTCCTATTTAACGCTCGAGTATCTTCTTTCAATGATTCAATATTTTTCTGGTTGTTTTCTTTTAACGATCCTATATTTTTATTTAGTTTGTCATTATGTTTTCTATTTTCTTCCATCATATTTCTCATCATTTCCATAACGTTATCGTCCCCTGTTTGTGTAGGTCTGTTAGGTTCCGCGGGGGTTAATACCACTTCTATATCTTCCACCGGCGTCGCCTCCTTGTCGTCCATGTTTAACTCCTTTTCCACTTCCGCTGCACGTTTCTTAGATGTCACTCTCCGATGCATCATCAGTTTTAGTGTATTGCAGCTGCCGCAAAAATTAGGTTAATTAGATTGATTATTTATTTATTAGGTTAAAATATTTTTTTTCTAATTAAAGCCTCGAACATAATTAGGTTGACGTTTTCTACCTAATTCGATGCTCGCAGGTTGGGCGCCATGTTGTAAAGAGACGAGATCCTCTCTCGTTAAAATGTTCAATTATTATTATTATTATTATTATTATTATTATTATTATTATTAAATTCGTATAGTTGTGAGTTCGGTTGTAAGTTGTTTAATTGAAATAAATTGACTCTTCACTTGTCGCTGAGATGAACCTAGAGGTGTGCCCCTTCACTGAAAACACATAAGTATCGTTGGTATAAAAATACTTACTTGTGGCGGTTGAATACTAGTAATATTGAAGGGTATTACTAGTAAGAAAGTGAGACTCGTTCAATTCAAATTCTTGCCGTCGCCACTGTTACCAACCATTGCTGTCGTTCACCTAAGCTGTAAGTCTTATTCCAATACAATGATAGTCAAACTCTGTTATCGGTTATGAATTGATTTTTTATTGGTTGAACTCATTATTAATAATTACCATGATACAATAATATTGTTCACTTTCTTTTAAAATGTTAATATTGTGGATGGATTCTTTTAAATAATTATATCTCAGGGTAACCAGACTGCGTCTAACCATCGGTCGGTCTGGACGTAAACAATTTCGTTACTTTAATTCATAAATAAAGCAGGTTCTTTTAGTCTGCAAGATACACCTAATTTAATAAAATGCAATACTATAATAATTAGTATTCGGAGAGTGAAAATATTATTAGATTCTTTAACAAAACATAAACATTTAACACGTGATTATTATTGAAGTTTTTAGGTTAACTAGGGTTCATTGTAACCTAACTTTCTTAACATAAAATAATGAAAATTTTCTTAACCATGCTAACATCTCCGTTTACTACGGTTATACGTGTAATCTATTGTGGAACTTCATCACCTATCTTCTTGGATTGGCTACAAACACAGTTAACAGGTTACTGGAAACGACCCCTTCCTATGGTTGGGGATTGTTATACATTTAGCTAGAATCTTAAGGTTAATCACAATATAGTACTTAATCTACTATAGTTCAATGTTTCTCTCTCAAGTTCTCCATTGATTATTTAATGTCTTTGAATTAGACAAGTCCCTTGAATTAATTATAAAAATTTGATGTTTGTTGGTACTTAAATATTTTACTTTTAATGGTTTAGTTCAATGATTAAATTAAGGTTCCAATCTATGTTGGATTGCTATTGATCCAATAATATTAATTAATTAAATTCGCTTATAGCGTTCTTTAATTAGTAGAGTACTATTTTAAAATATTTTTGTCATGTTCACTGATACTTGCGTATGAAGTCGTTCTAGTCGTATCACTAATTCACAAAATTTTCTTCTGTTGAATGAAATTAAATTTGATTAATTCATTTCTCGTTCACTTCCTGTGCGTACATACTCCGTTATAGGTCACTGGTTAAATAAAACTTCACTTTCCCATATACCCGAGCTAACATCAACCTTGTGTTTCGAGGTTAAACGCTTTCGTCAGCTGTCGGCTTGTTGATTCAATACTTTTGGTTATTCTGACCAACGTGGAGTCTGCGTCGAAGCTTGAGATGAACTGATGGTCTTACCTGTGTCGAGATCCCGTACCTAGTAATTAATAACGGGCCCTGATTGGCTAATTGTTCTAATTTTAGGGTACTCTTGGTATATGTCGGCAAAGTAGACGCTTAGGTTGGCGTCAGTCTCTGGGTTTGAGGCTCTGGTTTTCTGGTTTCTCTTGTACGCCGATGGGCTTGTAATTAATTCTTTTATTTATAATTTAAATGATTCACTTATAAGTGCACTGATCTTTTTTTCAGTACTCTCATCGTTTTTGTCTTTTTCCCATGAGTATTTTGACTACCCTCACCGTATAGTTCTGCTAGGGATTAATAAAATAAATTTCTTACGAACTAATTACATCTCTTATTTTCTACCTTATACTATTTCCATTGTTCATTTTTTGATAATTAATTATCATGCTTATTGAGTCATTATCTATCGCCCCTCCTCTTTAAAGTTTTAGGTGGTAATTAGCTAAAATTGTCACCTTTTGTTTAGGCCTACTGCCAGATTTTTCTATGTTTTTATCACTTTCTTATATTAAAGATTCTTATATTTAACACACTATTTTTCTTCACTTTTGTCCTTCATGATTACTTATCAATACTGTACAATAGTTTTTTTTTCATATTATTTAGTTATTACTCCTAATTATTTATTTTCCTTTGACTAGACTCTTGGTCTATTGTCATTCTAAGTGTTTATTAACCATTTTATAATATTAGGATTTTGTAACCCATATTTGTTGTGGCCTATCTATAATGAACTTATCATTACCACTTCTGATTGTATCAACACTAGCTATTATTGTTTTATTTTACTTTAATCACATTTTCTCTGATTATTTTTCAGTATACTTGAGTGTACATTTTCCTTACTAGAATTTTTTCACATTTATCTCTTTATTACTTTTATTTTATATCAGTGTTCTTTAGCAATTTTAATACTTGGCAGTGTTTAGTTCTGCTTTTATATTTTGACATTTGGTTGAATTTACTTAAATTATTATTATTATTATTAATTTGATGGCCATAAGCATTGATTTGCCTCACATGAACGTTATTATGTGTTATTTAATATCATGGGTTGAGTCAGGGATTCTTTTATTACAGTTTTATGTGTGATTTTTGCTGTCCCAGGTATCCATTCTGTGTGGTACACTTGGTCACATTAATTTACATTTATACTGTACTCACGTTCCTTTATACTATGACTTTTTGTACATGGAATGTTCCATATATTCTCTAGTTTGTTTATACTCCAATACATTTTTGTTTAACATCATTCCAGTCATTGTTTTTACTATTTTATTGGAAACTTGTTGGCCAGATTAGGTTATGTCCTATCTTTGGTTCTCAACAATGGGTGAATCTCAGATTCTGTTTTCTACACATTATATGATTATTTACTTTTACTTAAAGCTGATTTTTTATTGTTTATGGTTATTTTTCTTTTTTGTTATCATCTCAACCTTTATTATTGAGTAATAGTTGTCTTTGATAATTTTATTTCTACTTCACAAATTTTTATTAGTCCTTTGGACATTATCTAGTTGTCATTTTTATACATTATTTAATAATACATTTACAATTCTTGTATTCAGTCTCCCTCTTAATTTCTACTCTCAATATTTTATTTTTGAGTTCTGTTTGTACCGTCAAGTCATTGAAGTCATTTTATTAATAAGTTTATGTCATTGTCAAGTCACAGCTTAGGGTTTTAAATCAAGTTTTTTAACTCACTTTTATTTTCTTTATCATTAACAATACTTTTATTCTCATGGTTTATTTTATCCTTGTCTATATTATTTCCTTTTGGTATCTGATTTGATTTGACTTTTCCCTAATTGCACTGATTCTTCTATCATACTTAATAAATTTCTTCTTGTTATTGTTTTCTTCTCACTGTCTGATGTATTGGGTAATTGGGTACGTGGTCTTGTCTTTAGTCGTGTCTTCGTTTCTTCAATTATACATTTACTTATTAATTATAATTTATTTTATTCCCCTATTTTGGTCATAATTCATTCTATGTTCATGATTACATGTTCATCTTTTGTTGATTACTTTGTTTTGGATAGCTTTTAATCCATTTGTTATACATGGGGTTCTGGGTGTGTTATATGTACCATTACAATATTGGTGTTACTTTCACTGTAAACTTACTTGTTGTATTCACTCAGGCAACGTTTATGAGTGGTGTTCTCATATATAACTTCATATATGAAGAAGGAGAACACCACTGAAACGTCGTCTTGAAACGCCCCCTTAGTCCCAGAATATTTTTACACCCTTTTTCTAATCTCAAAATTTTTTTTTTTCCTGGGAAAGTGTAACTTAATATTTAAGACTAGGCATGTGGCCTAGATGGAAATAAAATGTGCTGAGCCCATAGTGACAGGTCTTGCAAGAAAACAGCTGATCAACAATAACAAGATTTAATTTTTTAAAAATTTTTTTTATTTTTTGAACAATTGGTTTTACAATCATTTTTGTTTGAGTTTTTCATAATTCTTGACATGCATTCAGATTTCTCTTTAAGGTCACATGGTGGTTTAATTACAACAAGAATATATCAAAGTATTTCCAACAATTGAATAACGGCATGCCAACCTACTGAATTTATTACCTTTGTTATAAACTTGTACTTCTTGTATTTTACTTTCAAGAGAATTGTTTGTATCGCATTAGTAATGCAGGAACCATTCATTAACATATGATAATTATAAGTAACTGGAGCAGACAATCCATGATCATTAGATAATACGATAATAATTAAATTAATAATTAATAATTAAATTAAAAGAAAATAATTCCTTAAGTGTGTAGCAGTACTTTCATCTACCCGTTCCCCATCACTAGGATTAATAGCATTAAATTGAAACCAGTGATCACAGTAAACCGAGGTTTAAGTTTGTTACTTAATATTAAAAAATGTAATAAATTAGTTGTTAATTAAATATTAAAATGTCGCTTCTTTTTGTTAAGTTCATTAAATACAGGAATATTATAGTACTATTATAAATTGAATAGTTAAGCTGAACCAACAAAAAATAACCAAATGAACAGGAGTTTTAAATTTAGAATATCAGAAACCAAAATTGGAACGTGCAGGATCACAAGCCATATGGCAGGCAGATGCAAGTACTCTCTGAGTATTACATTTTCTTAAGGTCTGGATATTGTCAAAAAAAGAATTTTAAATTCGGTTTTCTCTTTTGCAGTAATAGAATTAAATATTTAGGTAATACAAAGGTATTTTTTGTATGACTCTATGCAATTCAAAACACAAATACTTATAAGTTACTCATAACACAGTCAGCAGTGTCCACACTTTAGCATGTCTTCACAAAACATGTTCAGTAATGTTAACTCTGAAACATGAGTCTAATTTCTAGCAATAGGTTTTAGCGTGTGTGTTACCCGATAACCTGCGGAGCACTTCGTGTGCGCAGTTTATTAAATAAAGGAAAGTTCCCACCTGATCTTTCGGATGGCACTAAATATGTTCCTGCATTTTCGGTGGTGTGTGAAAAGCGATGTCGGATGGCGTGACGGCGTTGGGGCTTCTTACGCAGGCTCTGCGGATGGGCGAAGATGTAGAGTGCCTATCATGTGGACCCCTCTCCTCCCGACTAAAGCGGGAAAACCTGCGAAAAATTATACGTGTATATTCAGTTCAGATATATATACACATACCACCCCAACATTCCTTCGTCAAAGCACTCAGATCACACACGTCACTATAATTTCAATACCGCAAATGCCGGTCATTAACTCCGTTCAAAATCATCCTTCGGGCTTTTAATTTGAATTTTAAATTTCACCCTGTCACACAGAAATCATTACACATTAAGCTTAAACAATTTTATGGGTTACCTCGTATGCTTAAGTTCACATAATGATAGACTGACAAGCACGTGGTCTCTGCCACTACATTTATAACTATTTCAATTAATAACCAAACTTCATGGAACCACCATTATAAATTCATACTTGCTTTAATTCTTTTAAGTTTTAAAATTTTTAACTGTCTCTAACATTATTTCTTCAACTTGACTGCAAAATAATTTTACCACGTGCTTGTATATTTACCGGCACAAACATGGACCGCCTGAGCCACATGTACACACGATCGTTAAATTTCACACACACAAACCCCAATTAAATTAATATTACATATAAACCCTCAATACTGGCTCACCTGAAGCTCTTTAAGAAATTATCTAGGCATAGTGGTATCACACATTACGCTGTCACAATCCAAGCCGCACCAAAGTTGAAAGAGAAAAGAGGCCGACGAACGGCACAGCGCTAACTTATAAAAACCCTTAACATTGCTGTCTAAATTTCGTTGACAAGTGGACGCCACAGCCCGCCAAATGACGTCACCACTCAAGGTCGCAGCGAACGACTGAATCTCGATATCAAAGCAGGCATCGTAACATGCAGCGATAGTGCACCGAACGCACGGAAAATACAATTAAACTGGCCGTGGTGTTTACCTTTCCATTTAACCACGGCACAGTCTGAGTGAATAAAACAAGTAAGTTTATAGTGAAAGTAACACCAATATTAATAATTAAAATATGTAAATTATTTCTTTTAGTAAAAATAAAAAAATATTGGGCATACATTTATGGGTGGGAGTGCGTAGACATGACCAAAGAAGATTTTGTTAATGTTAGTTCTATACCTTTGTACACAGACAGTCTACAGTTATACGAAGTAAAGATTCCTGTAGGTAATCGTACCTATCATTTTGGTGACCCAGCATTTAGTGCCTCATGAAATTTGAGATCTGAAATTATTAAATTAGGAAACACGGATTTATGTGTAGATTTTGTTAACTTACTAGATTATGTAGAGTAAAAAATGGTAGTCTGTTCATGGAAAGTCTAGCATATTGGTCACAGCAGGAAGGTTTTCTGTTTTTTGTCTATCCATTCCTCCAGTTTGCACCAAAATAGTATAATATTATATAGACTGGTATGTTTTCTCTTTTTATTATTTTTTTATCCTAAAGCTTTGTCTGTAAGCAGTATTCTCTTCTGTCTATGTGAATATTGTTTTAACTATATGTTTTTATTTAGGTTGTTGTAGTGCATGTGGGTACAAATAATTTTGGAAACACTCCTGAAGAAATCTCAGAAGGTATTGTAGAAATTGTGCATTCAATTAGGGCTCGTCTCCCAGAAACTTACATAGTAGTTGTGGTAAGTATGTTTGTTATTTTTAATGTACTTTTGTATATATGTGTATTAGAATATCGACATTTGTATGTGCATGAACATAAAAAAAGAGTAGCATTCAGTAATCAGGGCTTCAATCCACTGAAGACCTTCAACAGTATACAACACAAGTCAATAACAGGCTTGAAAATGTGGTTGTATAAATGTTACCCATTAAGAAGAAGTTAGAGTATGGAGGGTACAACTGCTGACAACATTAAGGCATTGTTCTGTTAAACATAGTGAGTAACTGTTGGTGAAATGGCAGGTATGTGCGGATTTGTCATGGTTGTGCCGCAGTACATGGTTGTGTCTACAATAGATTTAACTTTCATGAAGTTGTTCAGGCAGATTCTCAAAACAACCCAACATACACAAATGTGCAGGGACAGCAACCATCAAAATCTGAATTGTTGTGGTGACACCTTCATTACTGATGACAAATGGAGATGCACAATGTGGAGAGTAAATGACAGACTATGAAAAATCCAATAATGTGTCCCAGAAAAAAGTTCAAAGGTAACAACTAGCAGGAAAGTTCTATACATTTTCTGGATTTACACATTGTAGTAATATATCATTGGAGTGGGGGTTAACAACAAAGAGAACTTGTTACATGAAGGTGTTTGTTGATAGAGCTTGGTTTGCAAATGCTGAGGGTTGCTTAGATGTTGAGGAATGCTGCCATCAACCATTGTGCTGGCCCACAACAGTGCATCTACTTGCACAAGAGTTGAAATGGAGAGTAAAGTGAAGTTTGATACTCTTTCATGTGCTGTATAGCCCTGATCTTGGCCCATCAGACTGCCGTGTCAATCCACACAGAATGACATTAAATGGCTAAGACTGAAGGAGCAGAGTATGTGTGGCTTGTTGCTGCAGTAGAACACTTTTTTTTCTGAAGCATACAAAGCTTGTGCTTCGTAGTTCAAACATGTGTATTGAAAACTATTTCAATTAAGTTGAACAATTATGTTACTGTTATTTGTCACTTTTCATTGAAATAAAGTTTGTAGCTGCACTGAAAATAATTATTGATTCACATACACGCATGCGTGCGTGGATGTTTTCTCTCTTTTTCACACATGAATGGTATAATAGGAAAATGTGTGTAACTGAAATAGGACTGTGCATAACCACACACAGTACACAACTTTTATAAAGGTCACATGTTAAATGCATACTTATCAGCTAATAAAACGTTTAGGATTATATAACTGACATGACATGTAACTTTTACAGACTAATTTGAATTTTATAGCATGAAGTTAGTGGCCTCTTAATTAATAGATTAAAAATCCATAATTGGCATTCCCCAAGTGAGTCTGCAAAATAAGTAGAAATTGTATCAGACAGATAAATCACTGTGCACTTTGTATATACAGATAGGTAATGCTATGGTTGTACACTATATACCATGTACAGTTTGTATATGTAGTGTTTGGTATTATCCAGACAGTGATGGTAACTAATTCAGAACAGACAGTCATGTACATGTTGGTGGCCTTCCTGTTACACTACTGCCATCTATCTGTTACTGAATCTTGACTATTTGGAATCACAAGAACAAAGTTATTATGTCTAGGTTGCACTGTATGATCTAGTGTCGACTTGTAATAGTCATGCTTCTTTATTTGTCAGGATGTGATCTAGCAATTTCAACCTCTGTATACTAATGAAAGAAGATAAAACGCACTCTGGTACTTTATTCCATAATCAAACGAGGGATTACCTACACTCTCTGTACAGGGGTGTATTTATGGCAGTGGCGTACCTAGGCTATTTGGTACCCGGTGCGGAGCTTAGATTTGTCACCCCCTCCAAACATAATTTAAATGGTACTCAGATTTGAGTAAGCTAATAACCGAATGTAATGTCTTTATTTTCAACAGAAATTTAGGTTTTATTTCAACAATGCAAGTGCAGTATTTAATAATACAGTAACTACAGAAACACAGTATTAACTACAGTCATTGTAGCCTATTACATATTAAATCATGATGTATTAAGTCGTGGTGTATTTTCTTACATATTAAACTTTCCTAGCACATGGCACTTACAGATACTGAAACAGCACTTCACACTACGCTACAATTGTTGCTATTATTAGTAAAATTATAAGAACAACTAGGATCTTCATCAATCAGAATACACATTTCGATTTTAAAATACTTTAATACTTCAGTAATTTGAGATTTGGTTAATACATAATTCATTGTAAATACATACATCACATCAGTATTTCTGTATGATTTTAGAAATCTTACATTTGTCTTCGTACTTTGAATTGAGCAAATTTACTAATTGCATCATCAAAATTAATTTTATCAGCTGTTAGCCAAGTAAGACTATCGAAAAAAAAAGGGCAAAAAAGGCAAATTTCCAGAAACAGCATCTTTTGAGCTGATTTGTTTTTAAACGATAGGTTTAGTGTTTACCTAAACGTTTATCCAAGTTCCAGACTTCGCACCCCCCATTTTCCCCGATTTTCCTCAACTTTTTCCTTACGGCAAACAGCAGAGCGCGAGTCACTGAAGTTTTCCTCAATTTTTCCAATGATAACTTCACCAAATCAGAAAAATAAAAATACCAGCGTGTTTCCCGGAAAATTTCCTATCGATCTGTGTTAGTCGTGCATTTTTTTGAAGGCAACAAACTACAAAAAATTGAAACTTGCAAAAAAGTGCATTTTCAGATTTCCGTTAATAATGAATGAAATAATGATTTTTCCTGTATAAAAAAATTGTTGAATATAGTATTCCAATAGATGAATTTCCATATTAATTTTTATCCTGAAATATTTTGTCGTTTAAACACAATAAATTTTTCAAGTTGAAAAGGGAAATTTCTCAAAATTGGGTCCAGTCATCACCCTGACATCACAGAACAAAGTTTTTTTTTTTTTAAATACTCATATTTTCATGGTCTATCAGCTAGTGAAAAAAGTTTGTTCTTTTATAGCTTCCCAAATAGTAATTTTTACCTTATTTTTGCGCTTGTACACAGCGAATGGCCTCGTAGTACGTAATGCTCTGGCAAGTATGTAGTACTGCCGCTTGGCGGCGCATAAGTATACTCGATTCAGCCCGAGCGGCCATTCGCTGTGTAAACGCAAAAAAAGGTAAAATTGTTATTTGGGAAGCTATGAAAGAACAAACTTTTTTCACTAGCTGATAGAGCATGAAAATACGAGTATTTAAAAAAAAAAACTTTGTCCTGTGATGTCAGGGTGATGACTGAACCCAATTTTGAGAAATTTCCCTTTTCAACTTGAAAAATTTATTGTGTTTAAACGACAAAATATTTCAGGATAAAAATTAATATGGAAATTCGTCTATTGGAATACTATATTCAACAATTTTTTTATACAGAAAAAAATCATTATTTCATTCATTATTAACGGAAATCTGAAAATGCACTTTTTTGCAAGTTTCAATTTTTTGTAGGTTATGTTGACTTTAAAAAAATTCACGACTAACACAGATCGATAGGAAATTTTCTGGTGAACACGCTGGTATTTTTATTTTTCTGATTTGGTGAAGTTATCATCAGAAAAATTGAGGAAAACTTCAAACTCTCGCTCCGCTCTTTGCCGGAAGGGAGAAGTCGGGGAAAATGGGGGGTGCGAAGTCTGGAACGTGGATAAACTTTTAGGTAAACACTAAACCTATCATTTAAAAAAAAATCAGCTCAAAAGATGCTGTTTCTGGAAATTTGCTATTTTTAAATTAGTCTTACTCGGCTATGGTTTGTGCTCGATTTAAATAACAGCCAAATTTGAAAGCCTCGACTGGATCGTAGTAGAACGGAGATAACTTTTAATCAACTTAAGTTTAGAAAAACTTTGTTCACACGAAGCAGTCGATACACAAATTGTCAAATAGAGTCTTAGTGCTAAAGCGAAGTTTGAATCAGAGTCAGAAAATTCCATTTCAGTTATGAATTCAAAAAATTTTAACGATGACCACTGCTTGCAATCTTCTTGGTTGATTTCAACAGCACACAAATGTCTTCTCAGTCGCTCGATTTCAATGATGATGTCTTTTTTGGAGAATCATCAAACGTTTAAAATAAGATTTGATGACAGAACTTGTAGATCTTCGTTTGAAGCACCGACTAAGTTATTCGGTTCCAGAACAGAGAACAGTTTTGATACTTTTCCTTTGATTTGGTCCTATTATCAATTTATGAATGGAATCGATCCACACATTCAAACATAGCTCTTTTCCATTCTTGTTTTATTGTAAGACCAACATCTCTACACTTTTTGCCAGACATCATCTTCTTGAACTTTCTTCTACCCCTTTTTTCTACAGGAATGTCCATTTTTCACACATCTCGGTAGCAAACGTGATTGCGTTATCGACGATAGTATTACACTTATCATTAAAATACAGTTTCAGAGATCGCATTTTGATCACAGATTTTTTAAAGCTTATTCCCTTTATTTGCAAATATTTTTGGGTATGATTAACTTCGTCCGGTACATCACTCCAGAGGGAAAGAAAATATAAAAATGAAAAGTCGCTGACAGCATTCAATAAGACCTGTGCTGAGCCTTTCGTTTCAGTATATTCTTCCGGACTAGACAGTTCTTCAATTGCTTCCACTAGTTCAGTGAATTCTGCCTTAAAGGATTTACTGCCTCATGGTAGGCACTCCGTCTTGTTTCTACCAACCTCGTGACAGAAATTGTTACATGTTTCTTCAGTACATCCCAACGATGAATTGAGGCCAAGAAGAATGTGTAAACACTCTCTAGAGCTCCAAAAAAAGTTACACAAGAGGGTACACTCCCAAATGAATGAACCCCACGCAGGTTTAAAGAGTGGTTAGTACAAAACACAAATAAAGCCTTAGGATTCATCTGTTGTATCCTTGCCTGAACGCCTGAATGGATTCCTGCCATAGTTGATGCATTATTGTACCCTTGGCTTCGGCAGATGTTAATATCAAGACCATCCTTTTCAATATTCTTCACAATGTCACTAGTTATGAAATCAGCCTTTTTCCCAGTCAGAGAGTAAAACCCCATAAAGGACTCCCGTACTTCTACTTTCCCACACTCAATATGAACATAACAAATCACTTCACACATCTGCTCAGTATGTGATAAATCTGGTGTGCAGTCAAAAAGAATACCTAAAAAGTACTTTGCTTTCCTAATATCAGACAATATTTTCTCTTTGACAGTGTCTCCCAAAATATTAATGAAAGCATTCTGTATTTTAGGAGAAAGGTAAGAGGTTTCTCCAACTAAACTACTTTGTTGTATTTGAACTAAATGTTCTTTCAATACTGGGTCGTAATTTGACAACAGTTCTGCCAATTCCAAAAAATTACCTTTCCTGTCAGAACCACCATCCTCTCTATGGCCACGAAAAGGAAGGTTTTGTTTGGCCAAAAATAAAGTAATGTCTAAAAGACGGTGTAAAATATCCCTCCATTTCTTCTTTTCCTTTCTTACATTTAGGTGGACATCAATATTACTTTTTGTCATTAACCGCACTCTTAAGAGTTTTCCACTTTTCAAGAGAAGAGAGGTGCTGCTCAGATCCCTCACGATCAACCACTTTTGGACTAAGTTTCCACCAAGACTGGAATCAGTTACAAATTTTGATGTCCCTGTCTTTTTACTGCAAAAGAGCCTACAACAGAAACAAAACAAACTCTCTTTTGATGGAGAATATACCATCCATGATCTGAGAACTTTCTCCCCGTTCGGCAAGTTCTTGTAAAACCATGACGTGGTTAGTTGACGACATTTTCCTTTGTTCTTTTCTCCTTGCCTTTCTACTTTCCTTATTTTGGAAAGGTTCACTTCCTCTCTGAATTAAGTCAACTTTTAACTTATCTGGTACAGGAATCGGCCAATCAGCTATATCTGAATAGATTTATTTGGTTCCTATATTTGGTCAGACTTAACTTCGTCATCAGATCTTTCATCGATTTCGAGTTTTGGAATTTAGTGTCAACCTTCTATATAACCAGATTTATGTGTATAGTTTTTTCTGATTCTAGCAATTTTAAGACAGAGCTGTCTTGAAGAGTAGACTGGATTTTCCCACATCTTCCTCTGTCTTCTTCTTTTTCATCGGGTTGTTTCCTATCTCCTCTCTCCAGTTCATGTAAAATGTCGACCAAGTTATCACGTTGCGTTGAAGGGATCTTCTCATTATTATCCTCTTCTTTTGTCAAATTTTCTTCAGGACCTTCAGGAGTATCTTCTAATTCAAAGAATAATGAAGGCGATAAAACCTTAAATGTGGAACCAGAAGTTGTATCCAATTCATGTAAACTCTTGTCCAAATTTGAAAGTGACTTTGATGTTGACGGAATCTGATCGTCCTCGTCATTTTCTCCAGACAAACTTTCTTCAGCTTCAGATATGTCTGATAGCTGACAAGGTGCTGAAGGATTTAAGAACTTCAACAAGGAACCAGATATTGTATGATTTTCTCGTTCTCTCGCCTTCTTCAATTTTCTGTGTTGGAATCCACTGGGCCGGTGCCGTTTCATTTTAATGTTCCTGTAAAAAAAAAAAAAGAAAAAACTAGGAAATTTGTTCCTAACTAGGGTTGTGAGCGCTTGCCCGCCGCCATATTGGCTGGCCGGCAGGCTTCACGCGTCGATCCACCTTTGCCTCTCTGCGTATTATTTCTCTGCTATGTTGTTAGCCTGCATAGCGCATGGAAGTGTCTCCTAGTTCATATGGATTTATACAAAGTGTGCGCGGAGGCAACTTTTGGGGTGTATACAAGGTGCGTGTGAGGCAACATTTTATTTACTTAATATATTCTCTTATTTCTGCTCCATCTTGTGACTTTTTGTAGTAGCTTTGTCATGCGTTTTGTAACGATCGTTCATCTTCAGACACCTTATACAAGACGTCAAAATTAAAATTTCAATTAAACTGAAATACATGAACAACAAAAACTGTTTCACGTACACGCCTTGAACGGTGTAAACGGATGCCTTTTAGCGTATAAGTATTTTTGTTTTATTTGTTTAAGTTCTGTTGAGTTATATTTACTAAATGTAGGCTTTTTACTAATATACATGAACATTCAAGTTTGAGATTAAGAGTAAGTAGGCTTAAACAACCGTTTGTCACTGAGGGTGACAGTGCTTGTCCCAAAAAATGTGATGCGTTTCATTCAACGCTAGCAAACATGTTCAGTGCCGCGCATTCCAATGTTTTTGCTTTTCTAGAGGTACTGGAAGACATACAAATTACTACGTATGTTGGTTTAAACACAAAGACAATAAAAAAACATTAAATTTGAAGGTTGTTAAGAGACAACAATTTTAAAGTAATATTAACTATGGGTTAGAAACGAAAATATCACTAGGTTAGAATTTATAAAAAAATCATCATAGGTAGGCCTATATATATTAAAAGAAGTAAAGCTTTCTATAATAGCGTAGGACTACTTTAGTATTTAAGTTTTGTATTGTAGCGATAATAGAAGTTTTGACTGTGTGAGGTTTTGTATTGCATAATTTTATAGTGTTTTCTACTGTACGATTCAAACTGACAATATACTAAAGGTATTGTGACAGAAGTGTTTGTTGTAACGTATAGCTTCGAAAATTTCATATTAGCGCTTCCAACGTCCAAATTACTAATTCGTGAATCTAACTACAGCGTATATACTAATTTCTGAGCAAGCTTTATTAGTTTATGTGCAACTACGAAAGTAACAACAAATTATAACAAGAAAATAATAACAAATTTATAATCAGCAGCTCTCTTTTTTGTCACATCTGGCTTAGAGCAACCAACACTGATCGCAGCGCGAATTTTGTCAAACCCCGTTCATATAATCCCCTAGTTCAGGAATTCGCTAATAAAATTAATTCAGTTTTAGTTCCTGAAAATTGTATTAAAGTATCTAACAGTAAGCGTGATTAATATAGAAAAAAATGCAACAAGGTTATGCAGAAATGTTTGGCTTCTTTCCTGCATCTTTATTAAATTGAGAAACATTTCACAAATAAGTGAGGTGTGTAACTTAATCTGTATTCACAAAACCTTAAAGTTATTATATAGTATAAGTTTAATTTTGTAATTTTTTAGTAAACAAAGTAAAAATAACATGTTATATTATACAGATTGTTGACAAATGTCTCATTTCTCCTAAATTCATTGGGGGTGAGTGTGCACCCTTGACACCCCTAGGCGAACGCATTTGTTTAGCTTCAGATAAATTTTTTCCAGAAAGTTTTTTATGTTTTTAATTAATAAAAAAGAAACAGTGAAAAACAATTTTTCATTTTAAAAATCTATAGAAAATTTGTGTATAATGGTTATTTATTAATGGTAAAAGGTATGCAACACTTTCACCAAAATAGCCACTGTTTTTGAAAATGGTGTATATTTTTAAAGCTATTGAAGCCTACTTCAATTGCTTTGGTGGCATGGCCCTAACATCTCCTTTAAATTTCATGTCGATTGACTTAATATTATTATAGTAATAATAAAAAGTCTTACCTTTGGTGTTAGTAAAAGTTGAATGAAGAACAAAGACAAAATGATAGAACCTAATAGATAAAATGCATAATTGAAAACTTGTATCAACTGTTTACATTATAGGCCTAATAACACTCAACACAACGATCAACCTATCAAAAACTGAATTTTAATAAATGTATGGATGAATGTAATTGCCATTCTACAGTACATCATACAAGCCAAACACTGTTTAAAGAAAACCATGTAATAATTCACTATTAATGATTCACTTCAGCGACTAGTTGCTAAAACAATAACAGCCCAACAACGCTGCATGAACTGTCTCTTTGTTTACAGGTGCTATTGTTTTCGGTTACTTTGTCAAGTTATAGCTTCTACATAATACAAATAATGTATTTATAAATATCTAGTACTCTAAGAATATTTAAAAGTAAAAAAAATGAATATTTTCCTAAATTGAGAAAATAGTACCCCGGGCAAAATGGCACCTGGTGTGGACCGCACCCCCTAGGTACACCACTGATTTATGGGGGATAAGAAGGGGCCCGACCTTCCCCCAGAGGGTTGAAAAAATTTGACGGATTTTGTTAATTTCTTAATTTTTAGGGTATATCATTATTTTTCTTTTCAGCTGTGTACACTAATATAGGTGTAACAATTTTTTAAATATACAAACTAGTTTATTACATAAAATTTGCATACAGGTTTGAAATATGAAATATACAAAAATCAATTCAGACATAAGTATCTTTTAAATGTTTCAGTAATGTGCATTTTTATTGTGTTACTACCATTTACTTTAATGGAATTGATTTCAGGATGTTATCACATATTTTTCAACAAATTCAAAGGTAGTAATGTTGATTAATATTCACTTGTATTTTATTTTCTATAAGCCGACTCGACCCCCCCCCCCCCCGGTCAAATTCTAGATATACCACTGTCTCTGTATCACTTTCATTCTCACAAGAATTGTTATGACTGTTATGATGATGTAGTATTTTGTCTTTTATGCTAAACATACAATATCTTTTGTAATCATTCAATAAGTAATCATAGTCAATAAAAAAAAAAATGTTACTTTTACTGTTAAGCAGTTTGTAGTGTTGTAGCAATATTTGTGACTTATAATGTATTTAAATAAACATGAATTGTAGGATCTGTTGCCAAGAGGACAGCATCCAAATCCACTAAGAGAGAGGAATGCGGCTGTAAACAAATTATTTAGATCTAAAGTGGCAGGCATGAACCGTGTAGAAGCAGTGAGTGCAGACAAAGGCCTTGTGCAACCGGACGGTACTATTAGTCATCATGATATGCCAGATTATTTGCATTTGTCAGAGGCTGGCTATAGAAAGGCTTTTGAATCAGTGTATGAGCTTCTCTTACAGTTACTCAGTGAAGGCGAAGAAGAAAAAGATCTCACACCATCTGAGTAATGTGATATTGTGTATATAATATATACAGAAGACACATTCATGTCAAATGTTTATATAACTTAATTATATTACAAATCTGTAAAGTTGTTTTTGTTTTGTGCAGTCAGTTTTATGATTGTGTACAAATAAAGTTGGCAATACTGTAGGCACAAAGTAGAGATAGGGATTCAAAATCCCATGACGATTTTGAATGAGATGAAGGGTTCTGAATGTTTCAGGTTATTCAACAAAATTAGTCATTGTGACTGTTTGTTATTTTAATTAAATTGTCCCATTTTATAAGTTGTATTCAGCACAGGTGTCAATAGTAAGAATTTTTAATACTGTTTTTGTACATGTGAATCGTTTCAGATATTTTATTTTTTTATTTCATATTTCAAAATAGATTTATATGTACAAATTATTGATTTTTGTGAATGAAACTTTTTTTGTACTTTTGGTTAATAGTAAGAAAAGAATATTTTTTATGTATTGATAGGTGCTTGTCTTGTAAAGAGTTTTTTGCAATATTTGCAGTGTTCTGTATACATTACATTACTTTACTTTGTATTTCAAATTATACAGTGATATTTTAGAACACGGGAGTTAACATATATGTGTACCTCATATATGTCCATACATGTATACGTGTGTGTTCGTATGTGACAGGGAAAATAAGGGTCCATTATTATAAATTAATATGGAATGAAACTTTTACACATTGAAATGTGTTGCCTGTGTACAGTTTATGTTTGCCTCGACATTGGTTGTATCTATGTCCATTACCATGTATAGGTTTTTTTTATTTTCATGATTCAAACACTGAAACAGGTGTTGGGGTTTGATCTGGTACATGGGAGGTCGGGCCAAGATTATAAGATTATAATAATGCTGTGTTATTCGCACCACTCATGCCAAATGAGGTGCCCACTAGAAGGAGGTAGCTTAGAAGGATTTGACTACACTAGGAATTGAATGAGCTATCACATATAAATAATGAACTATTTAATATTAATATTATGTACGATTATTCTATAATTAATTATTAATTAAAAGCATTACTGGTATATATACTAATGGTAATAGTATTTATATAATAATAATAATTTCAATGATTTTTTGGCTTTCAAGCTTGTATAATTATAGTGAGAAGAAGATAAAAATTAAATATGCTAGCATAATAATTTAAAAAACAAACAGGACTTGCTATGGTTTTGTTTTTTATTTTGTTATTGGGAGTAAAGTGGGTGCCTTGTTATTTTACTATTCAGAAAAGGTACACACATCCAGTTGCCACTGTCGGAACTGAAACTAATATGATAACTAAAATAGATGCAGTGTTTATTGAATTAGTGACAGTGATTGTGTACCATTAGTTAAAAGATAATAAATCATATTAAGAATTGGTACACTGTTTACGTTTCAACATATAAAAACATGTTCCAGTGATCAAAGTAGGGTTTTTAATAGAAAATATAATTAAATAAAAACATTTGTATAATGGAAAGTGAAATTGTAATGTACAATTTGTATTAAGTAAAATAATTGGGTTGTTTCCCTTTGGTAAGAAAATATTTGAGATGAATGTGTCATACAGTGTTAGTAATTATTAGTGAAGACTGCTTGCTTTAGGGTGAGGTGAATTAGAAATTGTGCGGTGCAGGACTTGATTGCTCTCTTGATCTCTCTGTTTTATATAGAGCAACTGCAGCTGCTATAAAATCCAGACTTTTACATTACGATAAACAATATCTTAATAGAAATTTTAATTAATCCATTGTTCATAACTTATTGTTTGGTACATAATGATTACTGTTTTTTTGCATCCTTCTTATACAGTTTAAAATTATTATTAATCTGAGGAAGAGCAGTTTTTTTTCAGTGGTGAGGTGCCCATGTAATATATGGTATATCAAAGTGATATTGTTTTAAAATATGTCTAGAATTGTATTGCAATATAACATGCTTTTCTAAACAGTGTGTGTGTGTGTGTGTGTGTGTGTGTATTACATTTTAAAACTATAATGTTATGTTGATAAATGTATCAGGAACAAGTGTGAGTTAAGTGTGTACGATTGTGCAGGGTATATGAATAATATGATACAATGTAACTTTCTAACAATTTAATAGGATCAGTTAAGTAGTAAAGTGTATTCATGAACTCTAGTAAAGGATCAGTGTGTAATTGATTCAATTGTTATAGACAGATGCAGAGAATGTTAATTGTTGAATAACAAATGTGCAAATATTATTTAAAATGTAAACCTTTAAATCTCATTCTATATCTGATTGTTATTTTAAAATTAACATTACAGACTGCAGCTGTGAATACTAGAGTCAATATAATTATGACAGTTACAGGAATGAATTTGTGAGTGATCTTGAGGCTGTAGGAATATGGGTAGATGTGTTGTACTTCTCAGACTAAAAATGATATTACTGATTTTTAAATAATTATTTGTTAATAAAATTATCATTGTGATAACATTGTGCGATAAGGTTGTGGAGAAATGATTTTAATAGGCGGTTTTCTCTTGTTTTTGACCATTTGTATGAGTGTTAAGCTCACAGATTCATCCTGGGTGACATACTTTTGATACAATAGTAATTGTGAAGGATGTGTTAAAGATAAATATTGTTCAGA
Organism: Magicicada septendecula; assembly: GCA_034769895.1. Taxonomy (NCBI): domain Eukaryota; kingdom Metazoa; phylum Arthropoda; class Insecta; order Hemiptera; family Cicadidae; genus Magicicada; species Magicicada septendecula. Next base: position 548,066,253 of record CM068367.1, on the reverse strand, counting down.
GGTGTTTCGGGATGCCTATTAGTGCCTTTAATGGGGTTTTTATGACAGCTAAAAAAGACTCTTAACATTCACTTAAAACACACGCAGATACGCAACAAGAAAAATTGTAGGGGCACCATGTGGATCTTTTCTTTCACACATACAAAGCATGAAAGGCATGACTCACTACTGTTTTATATTGAATTTTGGGTTAGTACAGTTTTGCATGTTTATTTATTCTAATTACCTTTTGTTAGACTGGTAGCTGTAAACTTACCATTCAAGAGTTGTGGAACATTACTTTGTACTAAACTGATATGCTTAAGAAATTTTAAAGTCTTGCTACTCTGTTAAAACATCCTAATGCCTAATGAATGTACTGTGTCGATTTATTAGGCCTACCAATAAAATAGGTTTAATATGTATAATAATGTAAGTTTTTTACTTGGAGGATAGCGTGTGAGCAAGTGAGCGTTAATTTAGTAGTAGTGAGCAATTCACAGCTGTATCGGAATTGAAAAATTATTTCACAACTTACTGTTACCAAAGTATGTGAACAGATTTTAGTCATTATTATTTAAAGATATGGAATGTAGTTGATAAATTACCAGACACAATGTTATGTTCTATATTGAAGAAACTGTTGTACATCTTTTGAATTTAGTGGTGATGAGATAGAGTAATTTAGTATTTTTTGTTGTTACATGGGAATTAAGTGTACTGTTTATGTGACATTCAGAACTACCATTGTGGTGTTTAAAAGTGGCTTTGTGATTAAAAAAACCATAGTATAATCGTTTCATCAACATAATTTTCATTTGGTGTAACTTTATTTTATTGTATTTCAAAGTCATAAATTTAATTAATGTGTATCACTTTTAATAAATGTAGCAAGTGACTGTAAAACTTTACACAATTTTTAAACTGTACACAACATCAGAATTGTTTAAATAATGTTTTCATACAAACAGTAAATCATTGGTCAGACAGATAAGTTATATACACTATTTTATTTATTCAAAAATAAAGATTCCCTCAATTAGAAGATCTCTCTACATTTTGAGGTGAATTTAAAAAAAAATTTTCTGATTTTAGTGTTATTGGCCTGATTACCGGATTACTATTAGATTTGTGCTGTGATATAATTTCTTTTAGTAGTTACTAGTAATCATTACACAGTTATACTCATTGTTCACATTTATATTTCACGTGTCTATATATATTCAGTTCTCAGACTGCACAGTTATAAGACTATCCAAAATTTTAGTATAAAAATCTAGCCATAGCAAAAAAAATCATATTTTCTAGTAATTATTGTAAATCATTTTATTTACAGAATTTTAGTTTTATAAAAAATTAAATTTTTTTTTAAATTTGATCTTGAATAGATACACTAATGATAGTGTTTTAACTGCTAGAGATAAAACTATATGTGAAGGCCGAAGCAGTGTTGATTGCAGGTTATAGCTACAAAAATTCATGTTTGTGTTTTACCATTCTTGTTAATTACATGCCTTATTTGGTGCATTATTGTTTTTTAATGTTTAAGATGTTGGTAAATTTTCAATAATCAGTAAGTGTATAAAGAGCATAACATTCTGTGGAGTGCACAGATCACAAGATCAGTAGTACTTGAAAGTGGGTCTGTGTGACTAATGATGATTTTATGTGTCATAACATCTGCTTGTCATGTCCTTTCTAAACTCCACTGTTTGCATGATACAGCTGCCATTGTGTCATATTTTAACCATACCTTTTACAGTGTAATTCAGTAAATAAATAATAGCAATTGAATAAAGCTTTCCTTATGTAAAACGAATCCCTTAGAGGTAACAGTCTTGAATGTTTTAGTTCTGATATCCTCCATAAAAAGTATCTTTTTTTTAATCCATGGTATTAAAGAGATCACAGGATTAGTCAGTCGTCTGAATGCTCAGAGTTTCCATTCATGTCTTATTGGTTATTCATATGTAACAGATTTTTTTGCTAGAGATTCTGAAATGAAAAAATCATAAAAAGTAAAAGAAATAGTAGACAGATTGTAATAGAAATTTATTTGTATATGCTGTCAGTTTCTTATTTGAAATTACTTTTTTTTTGTTACAAATGGCATGCATGTTGTGTACAGTTTAATGGTGTAATAATTTTTTTATTAAGCTTTACAGTACATAAACCTACATAAACCATCATAGTTTATAACGTTACGACAGATTTGTTCCTAATGTTTCCAATCAGAAAATTTGCATTCATACTTTACAAGATGATATTGTTGTTTTTGTTTAATAAGGTTCTACTTTTTTGACATCAGAATACTGTTAAATGCTGCCTTAAAAAATAAATCAAATTTTAAAACACACACACACACACACACACACACACACCGTACATATATGTTGTAACACTGTACATATAATGGAAAAAATGGGCATTAAGACATTGTTTGTGTATATTGCAGTTACAGATTTTGTACAAATTTCACTGATATGAAGTGGTGTTTGTAAGTTTAGTAATTTTAATTGTATATAAGAAATGAAGTGATTGTGTTGAAGAAATTGATGGAAGTATAATTTTTCACAGTTCACTTGGAATATGCATACAGTGATAATGTGTGCATCACTTACAAATGTTAATAAAATGTGTAATGTTTGTGTAAAATGTATTTTTGGTCAGGAATACAAATACAAATTTAACACAACACACACTATACTTATCATTCTGTTGAATTTGCACTTTTTTAATTACTTAAATTGGTCACTTTTTATTCACTGGTTGGCCAGCAATATTCACAGAATTAAACTGTAATATATAATGTAATTCATATAAGTCATGTTTATGGGAATCAGTGGTTTAAACTATGAGCACAGTGCTATGTACATAATTTTTTACACAGTAAACAATTTAATGTAAAAAATATTTTTATAGCTAATAACAAAAATAATATAGCTTGTAAAACATAACAATAAAATTTTTTAGAAACACCAACTTACAGATTTGTTTGGTGAGTCTACATCATTTTAAGTAATTTTAGATTCTTTTTATTTGTGTTATCATCAGCTTTATTTCAAATTGTTGTGTTGGTTTTAAACAACCAAGAAACAATGAATACTATGCACTATTTGATATATCAAAAAGTTAAGAAACCAGAAATATTATTAATAATATTTTAATGTATATTCATGCAAATATGAAGTAAGCATCACACACACCAGGATTGTACACATACATTTTATTTATGGTACTAGATCTCATATAATTTAAATTACACACATATTACCTGTTTATTTATTATAAACCTGATAGTTTCATTCAGGTTTATTACACACCTGAATGTAACTTTAGGTTCCATTTAGGTTTATTATTCAGGTAAATTACACACATATTACCTATTTATTTATTATAAACATGATAGTTTCATTCACATGATATTTGTTCACAAGTAAAAGTAGTCCTTTTTATTTTTTTTATGGTAGAGTTGCTACAAATTCTTTTGTTAATATACCATACTGATTTGATTGTTCTTTGTATATGTGTTGTATTATCAAGAATATGAGTTTTAACTGTAAAGATTTGTGTTATTGTTATTCATATTGTAAGATAGAATATGTAGAATCTCAGCTGAGAATGTGTAACTGCTATTATATTCGTAGTTCAGAAGCAAGATTAAATAGAACAAACATACTTTTATTTAGGACAGTTTTAATATACATTTTGTGATATTATGTTTATGGTTTCCAAAGATTTTGTAAGAATATTTAAATACATTCCATGTTTGCTATGTGCTGTTATTTTATATGATCATATCCTTTCTTTTGACTTCCAGTTCGTTGATGGTGAAAATCCACCCAAAAATACATGGAAATCTTTAAGAATTGAGTAGTAAACAGAAGCAGGGAAAAAGTATATTAAAATTTGGTTATAAATTTCTGATTACCATGAAAAACATGACAGAAAATTCTTGTTTCTGGAGACAGAAAATTGTAGAATAGGTTATGTTGAGCTGGTTATTCAAACAATATTTTACATAATTTAGAAGTGGTGCCAACATTATAACTGTTCACCATTAAGAACTGTGAAATGTAATAGCTGAATCTTTTGATGTTTATCCACATAATAATAATAATAACGATAATTGACAAGAAAAGTTATTTCAGTGATACCAACAGAAAACAGGAGGCCTTGCATAATGCAGCTTGACAACTTTGAAAGAAGCCTTCACTGATTTCAGTACATGCATAGTGGAGAATAATGCTCCTTCCTCTCCCACTTATTCTGTCTTGCACTGCCCCCTTCCCTTCTTAATCAATGGCACACTGTATAGTTTACAAATGGTGTTCGGTGAGTGAATGATACCTTCCACATAGTTGCCTTGTGCCACGTGACTTTCTCCTATAAATGTCTCAAGTGTGTCAAAAATGTTTGTTCTGCGCAGGTCGTTTTCAGTGTTGTATAATCTGCTACTGAAAAAGGATAGTAAGCACTTATTATGAAAATAAACTCAGAAAAATATAAATAAATATGAATAATTTAAAAAATAATTAATCGGAAATAATTAGAAAATTAAAGGAACAACAGGATTATCAGTAGTATTAACTCTGAATAGATTAAAATACTGGACAGAGAAAGTTGGTGAGTTGAAGCAGTGATACCCTAATATAGAGAAAAGCTATATCAAGATAATAGGGAACAGTATGTAGACGTTTGATAAAACATGGGTAGGAAGAAGACAAATTCTACAAAATAATAAGACATCTATATTTTTTGTATAATATTACAATGTAATGGACTCACCACACTGTTGATATGAAAATGCAGACTTTATTTGGGGCCATAACTAAAACCAGCCCATGATAGAATAAGGGCAGGTTAAGGTTTGATTAAGAACCAAGCAGTATTAAGAACTTAAAATTAAGTGAAGAACTGAGAGACACAAATAATGGGAAAAGGGATGGTGTAACCTTTGTACCTTTGTAACCTTAGCAGTTTGTGTATAACTTCAGTACTGTATCCAGGCTTTGTGCTATATAGAGAAAATTATAGTTAAATTGCACTGAATAACTCGCAAAAGACTTCAGAATGCTATAACTAATTTTTGTATAAGATTACTGATAATGTGGTGTCTTGTAAAGCAAAGGTTCGCATCATACATTGAGGTAGATTTTGGGTAACACTATCAACATGGGCTAGTATGCAGGATGGAGCCAAAGAAAAAGTATCTCTAGGAAGTGAAAAGAATAAGGAATTCGCAGTAGCATCTGGGGTTAAACAAGGTAATACATTATTGGCAGCATTATTTAAGTTAGCTCTCCAGTATTCAGTAAAAGAGTTGAGACTGAGGGGATATACATTTCAGCAAATGAGGCAGATGGGTGCATATGCAGATGGTGTGCTGGTGGCCAGAAATGTAAACACCTTAAAAGGAACCTTTGAAGAAGTGGAAAGGGAAGTCCAGAAAGTAGGACTATGCCAACGAAGAAAAGACTAAATATATGAAAGTATCAAGTGTAGAGGGAAGGAGGAGAATTGAAAATCTCGATGTAGGTTGGCATACTTTCCAAGGGGTCCGGGAATTCAAATATTTGGGTGCCTCCATAAACAATGAGAGCAAAATCAGCAATGAGATTGCAAATCGTGTAATGAGTGGTTATCTAGTTTTTCATTCCCACTAGAAAATTTTCAGATCCAGGTTAGTCAGCAAAAGAACCAAACTTAGACTAAACAAGACCTTAATAAGACCAATTGTGACATATGCTGCGGAGACCTGTACACTACTTAATAGTGACATACGTAATTTAAGAGTCTGAAAGAAGAATTCTAAGAAAAATCTTTGGACCAGTGAAGGAAGGTAAAGAATGGTGCATGCAGAAAAATAGAGAATTGGAGGAATTGATAGATGGCGAGGACATAGTGAGGTTCATCAAGTCTATGAAGCTCAGTTGGTTGGGACATCTGATACACACGAAGGACGAAAGAATGCCCAAAGCAATTCTTAGAGGGGCAAAGAAGGAAAGGAAGATCTAGAAGAAGGTGATTACAGGATGTAAAAGATGCCCTCAGGAGGATGGGGATTGGAGGCGGAGCCTGGAGGACTGAGATGTTCGGAGGCAACTAGGGAGACAAAGGCTCATCGTGGGCTGTACCACCAGAGGAATGGAACGTCAACATGAAAATATCGGTATGGAGAACCATACATGACTTTCATATTCTAAGATTTATATTTAAAATCATATTTGAAATGAAATATTTCCATAGAAACTACGTCTTTCTACTTATTGCTTCAGCATTAACCACAGTACTGTGGTCACTAACGTATACCACCTCACGTTTTCGCACTCGATTTTCACTGATGATGGCAGTCGATGCCACTGCCGAAAAGTCTGGTTTTACAGAAAACATTGGACTACGGCTAAACAGCCCGGGAAGTAATTTTAACAAAAAACAACTTCTTTGTTGCCAATATCGTAGTACACATAAAAAATTCTCCCCTCCACCTTCAACTATAATTTTTAATAATAGAAAATTACCCCCACCCCGTTCACCTAACCTCTTCATTTATAGATATTTCATCTGCGTTTCTACAGTGGATTATTATGAGCTTCTTATCAGGATACTTTATTTATAAAAATTAAGTATTTTACTCTTGTTAAATCATAAAATGTTTCAGGTAAACTACCCCTTTCTCTTAACCGATCTTCTCCAAAATCAATAGACCTTCGGTCCTCTACAATTCAGGGATGCATGCAAAAAAATATTTGATTCTGTTTGACTGTGCGGCAGTTATCGTTCGTCATGGAAACATTTCTCTTGTTACAACATAAAAAATGTTGCAGGTAAACTACCCCTTTCCCGTAACCGATCTTCACCAAAATCAACAGACCTTGAGTTCTCTATAACTCAGGAAAGTGTGCAAAAAATTAGTTGATTCTGTTTGAATTTACGGCAGTTATCGTTCGTCATATAAAAAATTACCCTTGTTAAAACATAAAACGTTGCCAATAAACTACGCCTTTCCCTTAACCGATCTTCACCAACACCAACAGGTATTGAGAACTCTACAATTTAGGGCTGTATGCAAATAATCATTTGATTCTGTTTGAATTTGCGGCTGTTATCGTTTGCCATAGAAAAATACCCTTGATAAAAAACCATTGCAGGTAAACTACCCCTTTCCCTTAACCGATCTTCACCAAAAACAATAGGTCTTGAGTACTCTACAAATCAGGGCTGTATGCAAAAAATTAGTTGATTCTGTTTGAATTTGCGGCTGTTATCGTTTGCCATAGAAAATACCCTTGTTAAAACATAAAATGTTGCAGGTAAACTACCCCTTTTCCTTGACCGATCTTAACCAAAAACAATAGGTCTTGAGAACTCTACAATTTAGGCCTGTATGCAAATAATCATTTGATTCTGTTTGAATTTGCGGCTGTTATCGTTTGCCTTAGAAAATGCCCTTGTTAAAACATAAAACGTTGCAGGTAAACTACCCCTTTCCCTTATCCGATCTTCACCAAAAACAATAGGCCTTGAGAACTCTACAATTGTGGGCTGTATGCAAAAGAGTAGTTGATTCTGTTTGAATTTGCGGCTGTTATCGTTTGCCATAGAAAAAAATTACTCTTGATTAAAATAAAACCGTTGCAGGTAAACTACCCCTTTCCCTTAACCGATCTTCACCAAAAACAATAGGTCTTGAGTACTCTACAAACCAGGGCTGTATGCAAAAAATTATTTGATTCTGTTTGAATTTGCGGCTGTTATCGTTTTCCATAGAAAAAAAATCTATAGACACACACACTTTTCGAAAAATGACTTTTTCATGTTTTGAGTGTAGTACAATCAGAATCTGCAATAATCTCGGACACGATTTTTTTTTGCCATCACCATACTTCCATTTCCTTAAGGAACATGGAAGTAAAATCTTTCTGCATTTAAAGTAGTAAATTCTTATTAATTTTGATGTAATGAAAATGATTGTAACAGAAAATCTTCCAACAAAATCTCCAAGTCACAAGTCCGTAGAACCCAAGTTCTTCATATAATTTTTGCACTGTTAGCTGTCAACTTTTGTTTCTTACAGCTTGTATGTTTTCAACATTTTCGGCCGTTCTGCTGCTTAAGGCCTTCCAGAATGTGTATCACTTTCAACAGATTCCTGGGCATCAAAGCATTTCTGCCATAATTTAAACGTGTATCAGTCGATGAGTCCTCTTCAAAAGCCTTCTTAATCTGTCAGATGAATGTTCAGGTTTTACACAACATTAATCTGAACTCACTGATCTAGATATTCACATATTATGATTGTCTTGTTTGTTCATCATCTTCTTTCACAGCACTACACTTAATATAATATTGAAACTTTCTCTTGTGAAAACTTACTTGTCTTTTTCGTTGAATGTGTTTTTACACTTAAAAGGTTGGAGAGGGTCTTTAAGTGTAAAAACACGTTCAACGAAAAAGACAAGTAAGTTTTCACAAGAGAAAGTTTCAATATTATATTAAACACATTATGAATATGATAGTCACAGACAAAACATGTTTGCACAACACAGTCTTACAACTAACTGAATAGTGCATTATGTTAATGTATATTAATATTAATGCATGCGTCAAAAGGTTTCATCTGTTTGGCGACCAAGTTACAATGCAGTTGCACAACCAGTTCCTGTAATATTCAATATGGTCGGCAGGGCCGGATTTAGAGTTAGTGGACCCGTAGGTTGAAGATGTGTGGCCCCCCCCAACTACTATATGGAATACCCCCCCCCCCCCCAGTAAAACGGGAAGGTCCGGGTCCCTCCCTGGAAAATTTTGAAAAATATATCTTCCAGAACTGCACATAAAATCATTGTTAAGTACACAAATTAAATTGGGATACACTGTTTTTTGTAAATTTTTAATATGTTAAACAATTATAGTTTCAAGGTATCTCAATGTACAGTGGCATTCAGGAATCTATGAAAATAATAATAAAAGATTGCACTCATTTTTGTATTACACTCAAAAGACCATAAACAGAATAAAAATGTAAGAAAAATAAAAACAACCGATTTCCAAAGAAAAGTAAAACAATGTCATTGTAATTATCACAAATTAATTTATGCATGACATCATGACAGTTATCTTCGTAAGATGACTGTTTCCAAATATCACTCTCCAGGCTCATGAGAGATAAAAAGTTCAGCCTATCTTCTGATATGGTTGTTCGGAGCGTATTTTAAAAAGTTTCAACTTCAAGATCTTTCACCACTACTGTTGGTATCAATCACTGACAAATAATTTGAAGTGCCACTTCCATGTTAGGAAAACATTCCTTCACATTCTTTTCTAGAAGGAGTTTGTACATCCACTGCTCGTGACTGATGACAGTTTTCTTCTTTTTACCTTCTTCAATATACTCATTACAAAAAGACTTGAAATGAGTTAGTTCATTCCCAGGTTGTTGCCATTGCCATATGCTTCTACTAAATTTTTAGCTGCTTTCATGATCTCATCATTGGCAGTAATGCTGTTTCTACAGCTGTTTCTAATTTACTAAGAAGCCAAAAATGAATATCAACTAATTTGTATGTTTCTAGCCTGTGCCTCAATAACGACAGAAATTGGTCTATAACGGGAAGGAAAGTGGCTTCAAAATGTCTCAGGGTGTCAGTTCAGTTTCTGGTGACTAGCTAGTATCAGGAGATGCCAAACACATGTTTATTTTGTGCTTGCGCTGTGTTTTTGTTGCATATTCAGTAGAACCAGATAATTCTGCCCCTTTCATCTCATACTTTTCAAAGCTAATATTTACTTATTGAGTAAACTCTTTAAGTTACAGCTAATTTTAAAGAGGTCAAATTCATCTTTTTAAAACTAGGAGTTATAATATTCAACTGCACTAATAGATAACAGCACTGATCCAATAGCAAAAAAGTAGCCTGTGGGGCAAGAGTTCGCACTGACTGGTGGGGTGAAAGTTCACATTATAAATCATACCCCACTACTATTTCAAGTGAGCATTATTAGTTTCTTATGTTTTTTTCTGTAATACATTCGTTCAACTGTAATATGTCACAACGTTTTAATTATAGTTTGTTAATAAAGTTAATAAATTAAAATAGTCAAATATGTTAATAAAGTAAAAAAAACATTAATAAAGTTAATAAAGCTGTTTAAAATTAAATAAAGTTAATTTATTCGAATTAATTTAATTGCAAACCTTTGCCCCACCATTGGGGGCAATAGTTTGCATTTGACATGTTTTGGAAATATATTTATTTACATGTGTTGCAGTATTTGAAATTGTAAAAATTGAGTCTTAATCGAACATTAAGAGATTCACGATATTTCTATCAAAATATAATGAGTCTCAGTGCAATGAGTGCAGTTTGAGATAAATTTAAAATTTAAGTATGCACTCTTGCCTGATTCTACCCTAATAACTTCTACTGTTCTCTGAAACACAAACCAAATAATTTTTATGCAAGCTGATTGTTCTTTTTTTCTTTTTGTTTGTGGTGGGGGCCCCTAGGCGGCAGCCTATGCTTAAATCTGGCACTGATGGTCGGATATTTTTTGGTCAGACATTGTATGAAGGAGAGTTGTACAAATGTTAAACTGCTTCTTGAAAAAATTAAATACGAAGGCCATCAATGGCAGACATGTGGATATCTAAAGGATATTGCCATATTATTTAGAATATAATTAGAGTAAGCCTACACCAAATATTGCTGCTTTCTCTATATGTGGGATAGTTGTGATCAAGTCTTCACACTACACAAGGAAGAACTAACCTGAATGGACATTAGTGGAGCCTGAAAACAAGAATATTCAGTACACTCCCTTAATTGCTTGTTACAAAATCACACTGGCACCTTTGTATATTAAACTTAGGGGAGATGAAAAATTTGTGCTTTAACTAAAAAAATTCATATTGAAGAGTGTGAGAAAGCAGCCTGGAAAGTTTCAAATTTGTTGTTTGAACTTCTTGGGTAATATGTACATTACTCAACATTATAAATTCACAGTCTCTCACATTACCAAAGTAAAAAAATATATGTAGTCACTTCATGTAAAACAAATTATCAGATTAGTAATGTACACTGTAGTGCACTACATGTGTTTTTAGTGGAAACAGTTCTGTTCTTTTAGAATACAAAAATATCGGTATGGGGAACCATACATGACTTCCATGTTCTAAGATTTATATTTAAAATCATTTTCGAAATGAAATATTTCTATAGAAACTACTTCTTTCTTCAGCCTTAACCACAGTACTGTGGTCACTAATGTATACTACCGCACATGGTGCATAACGTATACGTTAGCGCACTCGATTTTCAGTGATGATGGCAGTCGGTAGCACTGCCAAAACATCTGGTTTTGTAGAAAACATTAGACCATACCAAACAGCCTGGGAAGGAATTTTAACAAACTACTTCTTTGTTGCCGATAATGTACTACACATGACATTTAAATAAAAATTATCCCCTCCCTCTTCAACTATCATTTTCATTTATAGAAAATTACCCCCACACCCTCCAACTAGCCTGTTTATTTATAGATATTTCATCTACGCTTCTACAGTGGATTATTATGATCTTCTTTTCAGGATACTTTATTTATCAAAATTAAGAAACTCTACTCTTGTTAAAACATAAAACATTGCAGGTAAACTACCCCTTCCCCTTAACCAATCTTCACCAAAATCAATAGCCCTGGAGTCCTCTACAATTCAGGGACGTATGCAAAAAATTATTTGATTCTGTTTGAATTTGTGGCTGTTATCGTTTGCCATAGAAAAAATTCTACACATAAGACACAGACACTCTTCGAAAAATGACTTTTCTTCATGTTTTGAGGGTAGTACTGAATCAACCCTTATCTCGAACATGATTTTTTTGCCATGACCATACTTCCATTTCCTTATGGAACATGGAAGTAAAAATGAAATTTAATCATTAGTTGCAATAAAAGGTATGTATTATTCTGGGAAATGTAGTCTACAGTATGAACTTTTTAATTATGTAGTTTGTGTAATTTGTTTAAACATAATGCAGTTGTGTAAAATTTTTTTTGATAGATGAAATAAATTGTGATAATGTGAATTCAGACTGAATTTTGACATGAAGTCAAGACTCGTGTAGTATCAGGACCTACTACGTATACGTAATTTTATGATTGGCAATATTATTATCAATATAAATAAAAAATATCGGTATGGAGAACCATACATGACTTCCATGTTCTAAGATTTATATTTAAAATCATTTTCGAAATGAAATATTTCCATAGAAACTACTTTCTACTTATTGCTTCAGCCTTAACCACAGTACTGTGGTCACTAACGATACCGCTTCATGTTATCGAACTCGATTTTCACTGATGTTAGAAGTACGAGGGTAGGCTGAAAAGTAATGCACACATGCTTGTAAAACACGAATGAAAAGAAATAGCAAGATGGGGCAAAAAGTAAATAAAAGTACATTTCCTTAGCTTAAAAATTATATATTTATTTTTCAACATAGTCGCCGTTAAGTCTAACACATTTCTCCCAACGCGTAACAAGTTTTTTTATCCCGTCACTGAAATATTCTTCCGACTTTTCTCGAATCCATGACGCGACAGCTGCTTTCACCTCATCGTCCAAGGTGCAATGATTACCCTTGAGGTCTCTCTTGAGTAGAGGAAAAAAATAAAAAATCGCAAGGCGCGATTCAGGGGAGTAGGGAGGGTGTGGAATCGGTTCAAACTTCAGGTTTCGCAGAGCCTCTTGGGTTGCGCACGAGGTGTGTGGACGAGTGTTGTCATGTTGCAAGATTATTGGCGCCAGGCTACCTCTAACCCGACAGACTTGACGTCGGAGGTGTTTTAGAGTGATTCGCCAGTCATTTTGAATCAAATCGTCGACGAGTTTGCAATGTTCATCGTCTGTGGCAGTGATCGGACATCCGCTGCGTTTTTTGTCATCAATTACGGCTTTTCCAGACTCGCAACCATGAAATTTTATTACCCATCGATTCACAGTAGACCTATCAACAGCATTGTCACCATAAACAGCCTTTAAACGATGATGAATCTCATTAGGAACCACATTTTCAGCAGTTAATAATTCGATTATTAAAATGTCTGTAGGTCGAGCGAAGAGCTAGCTAAAGGTAGCTGCGATCTGATTACTGTAATGAAATTGGACTCTCGCTGCGAGGGGCCGAGGGATCTATAGTGTTATCAAAGTCTTTCCTGTCAATACTATACTAGTCATTTTTCTTTTTTAAAATCGAGTCTTGATTTCTTTCTTTCCATTTGTCTTCTGATTTCCTGAACTATTCTGTTCACCCGTATAATTAAAATTTCTCAGCAAAACATTTCTTCCTTAATACATTTGTGTCTCCTGTTTAACACCCATCATTCTGATCCATGTCTTAACGCTATATTCCACACAGGCTAGTAAATAACTAGCCATCAGGTAGGTCAAAATATTTTCAAGGAGGGGCAAACAATTTTCCAAAGGAGAAAAATATTTATATATTTTTCATACATACACACATGCACATATTAGTTTATAATTCTCATACCATAATAGAAATAAGTACACAGATTGTATTAATTGCTTTAATACAACAACACTGCCCAGCGATCCACAGGAAGCAAATGTCAACCTTTTCGGCTTGCACGCGTTGTGTTGGTGTGGGTTTTGGCACTTTCCATTTAAAAAGCGTGCAAACATAAGAAAATAAACATGAGTGAGGCCAAAAATAATGCGAATTTTGTATGTGTGTGTGTGTCCTGCCGGCCTTTTTATTGCGGTAATCACAATAATAAAACTTTGGAAAAGTAAACATTACATAATTGAAATATGCTTGCCTGCCAGGAACGATATATTTTCGCTTATACGTGATTTAAATTAAAATGAAAAATATAGAATTTTGTTAAAGTGAAATGAAATGTTTCCATAGAAACTACTTCTTTGTTGTCAATAACGTAGTACACATATAAAACTTATAAAAATTTACTTCCTCCATCATCAACTACAATTTTAATTTATAAAAAAATTACCCCTTCCCCTTCAACTACCCTTTTCATTTATACATATTTCATCTACCTTTCTACAGTGGATTATTATGACCTTCTTTTCAGGATACTTTATTTATCAAAATTAAGCACTTTACTCTTGTTAAAATGTAAAATGTTGCAGGTAAACTACCCCTTTCCCTTAACCGATCTTCACCAAAAACAATAGGCCTTGAGTCCTTTACAATTCAGAGCTGTATGCAAAAAATTATTTGATTCTGTTTGAATTTGCGGCTGGTATCGTTTGCCATAGAAAAAATTCTACACAGACACACACATACACTTTTCGAAAAATGACTGTGATGTTTTGATGGTAGTACAATTAGAATCTGCCATTATCTCGAACAAGATTTTTTTTGCCATGACCATACTTCCATTTCCTTATGGAACATGGAAATAAAAATCGGTATGTAGAACCATACATGACTTCCATGTTCTAAGATGTATATTTAAAATCATTTACGAAATGATATGTTTCCATAGAAACTACTTCTTTCCACCACAGTACTGTGGTCACTAACGTATACCACCACACGTTATCGCACTCGATTTTTACTGGTGATGGCAGTCGACGGCACTGCCGAAACGTCTGGTTTTGCAGAAAACATTGGACTACAGCCAAACAGCCCGGGAAGGAATTTTAACAACAAACTACTACTTTATTGCCAATAATGTAGTACACATATAAACATTATCCCTTCCCCCTTCAACTATAATTTTCATTTATAGAAAATTACCCCCACCCCGTTCAACTAGCCTCTTCATTTATAGATATTGCATCTACATTTCTACAGTGGATTATTATGATCTTATCAGGATACTTTATTTATCAAAATTAAGTACTTTACTCTTGTTACAACAAAAAATGTTTCAGGGTAAACTACCCTTTCCCCGTACCCGATATTCACCAAAATCAATAGGCCTTGAGTCTTCTACAACTCAGGCACATATGTAAAATATTATTTGGTTCTGTTTGAATTTGCGGCTGTTATCGTTTGCCATAGAAAAAAATATATAGACACACACACACACACACACACACACACTTTTTGAAAAATGACTTTCATATTTTGAGGGTAGTACAATCAGAATCTGCAATAATCTCTACCATGATTTTTTTTGCCATCACCATACTTCCATTTGCTTATGGAACATGGAAGTAAAATGAACTAAAAATTATAATGTACAGTAGAACCCCGCTAGTCCGAACTAATTGGGACCGGGACCGGTTCGGATTGACAAAAATTCGGATTATCCGAAATAATTATTATTACATAATTATAATTATTTATTTGATTTAAACATGGTCTTTAACTTATATGTAACTCATGTATGCCCGTTTTTTATTCAACGAATGCATTTTACGGTTTATAAGAGTTGAATATTTCATAAAATCTTACATAGTACAGTACTGTAATACAGTACAGATAAGGTGAACAGTATTGACACTGACGTTTGGTGGCTTTCTAGTGCGGTATTGTTGTTTACTATCACGGGCGCGCCAGGGCGTCAATGACTCATGCCAGTTTCTTAGTAATCCCACTTCCCCCACTCTTGTTTGTTTCTTCTCGTGGCCTTGCTTTCAGTAGTGAGACACCTGTCAGTCTGAGACATTGTGTGTGCATTCCAACTTACATACATTTTCAGTGTTGTTTTTTAAGTGCGTATTGTATAAAAATGGTTGGTAAGCGGAAACATAGTTCATGTGCACTAAAAGATAAACTTGAAGTGTTGAAACGTTTGGACAAGGGTGAAAGTGGAATGAAATTAGCAGTCGAATTTGGTGTGGGTAAAGCAACAATAAGTG
This sequence comes from Magicicada septendecula, assembly GCA_034769895.1. Classification (NCBI taxonomy): domain Eukaryota; kingdom Metazoa; phylum Arthropoda; class Insecta; order Hemiptera; family Cicadidae; genus Magicicada; species Magicicada septendecula. Next base: position 548,050,418 of record CM068367.1, on the reverse strand, counting down.
ACTGGAAGAAAAACCGGTCCAAGATTGAACAGTTTTGTGCGACAACATCCGAGAAGACTCTCGAGGAGGGTCATACATCAAAAGGGTCACAATTTGACAAAATTGATGAAGCCCTTTTCACATGGTTTTCACAAGAAAGGCAGAGAGGTACTCTACTGAGTGGTCCCCTAATCCAAGAAAAAGCAGTTCACCTCAATAAGCTGATGAATGGTGATCCTAAATCCATTGCGAGTAACGGCTGGCTGGACCGGTGGAAAAAAAGACACGGAATAAAACAGTTATCCATTACCGGTGAATCACTATCAGCGAATCACCAGGTTGCACAAGAGTACATCGCTGAATTCGCAGACATAGTTTCATCGCAAAATTACTTGCCTCAAGAAATATACAATTGCGATGAAACTGGGTAAAATTTTAAGGCATTGCCAAACAAAAGCCTCGCCACCAAACAAGAACTTAATGCACCTGGTTTCAAAATGTGCAAGGAACGTGTGACTGTTCTAGCATGCAGTAATGCAGCTGGGACTAATAAGTTGCCACTAATGGTTATTGGCAAATCAAAAAACCCAAGAGCATTTAAGAACATCAATTTGAACTCGCTTCCTGTATTCTACAGGGATCAAAAAAAGGCATGGATGACCAGTGCTTTATTTAAGAAATGGTTTCATGTCCAGTTTATTCCTTCAGTAAAAGAGTTCAGTGAAAAAAATGGTCTGCCACCCCGGGCGTTACTTGTCATTGACAATGCTCCATCACATGCTTCGACAGAAGAACTTGTTAATGGAGATATAAAAGCTATTTTTCTCCCTCCGAATGTAACACCTTTGTTACAACCCATGGACCAAGAGGTGCTACAAAACATGAAATGTGTGTATAAAATAATTCTTCTAAGGTCCCTTCTTGAAAATGAAGACAGTTCACAAACCATTCTCCAAAGTCTTAAGAAAATCAACATCAAAGATGTTATCTATTGGTTAGGTGAAGCATGGGACAATCTCAAAGAACAGCTGCTGAGAAAGTCATGGAAAAAATTATGGCCAAGTCTCTCTTACATCGATAGTCCGGAACAAGCTGATGACAGGACTGAAGTTTTACAGCTCATGCATCAAATTCCAGGCTGTGAAGAAGCAGACGAAACAGATGTGAACGAGTGGGTGGCAGCTGACACGGAAGACCACCAAGTTTTGACAGATACGGGAAAATCGTTTCCCTGATCAGACAAGACTTCGATGAAGATTCTGATGTGATGGATGAAGCCGATGATTCAGAACATCTCATTTCACATTCAGAAGCAGCAAAGGCGCTAGAAATATCCCTGCAGTATGGGAGCAGCATGCCAACGCTACAGCGGCGGACATCGTGTTCATGAGATGCTGGTGGAATATTGCGTCGTCTGCTAGATTCATGTCTTTACGCCAGCAGAGAATAACTGGTTTTGTGCAACCAGTGAATAAGTGAAGTGTTAATATTGAAGTATTTATTTGGAAATTCTGTTAATAAAGTATAGAAACTGTAATCTAAGTACTGTACAGTACAATAATTGAATTCTGTTTTTGTAGTTTGTAGTTTTTGTAGTTTTGTTTAAGAATTTTATTCCAGTAATTGTAGGCCTACTGATTAACACGTATTACAGTTGTTAGTATTATTTTCTACTGATTTTGCAAAATGTAACCATTTTATTAGAAATGTAATGAAATCATTTGTCACTTCATGAAATCTGCAGTTGTTTTTATAGCTTTCCTTGCCTATTTGTTTCCTGGAGGTGGTTCGGATTATCCGGAATTTCGGACTAGCAGGGTTCGGACTAACGGGGTTCTACTGTAGTTGTTAATGAACTTCTGGCAACAACCTGAGAATTAGTTGTTCAAATTCACTTTCTTGATTCACATTTTGCCTTTGTCCCAAGCAACAGTGGTACAGTAAGTGATGAACTGTACAGTAGATGGAGAGTACTTCCACCAGCGATGCAAAGAAGGTATTGGGGAAAATGGAACGGTGGAATGCATCTGTGTATTGTTAGAATGTGACAAGAGATGTCCCAGAAGTAGAAAAGTAGACTACAAATTAAAAAAAAAAAAAAACTCGGAAACCATTGAACTAGTAGGTAAGAGTTCCATATATGTTTATGAAATCTAATGGTAGGAGCAAACTTACATTGTAATGTGCGCGTGTATATATATATATATATATATTTATTTATTTATTCATTCAATCACTTTGTGCTACAGTTCGTTTCTTGATATATATAAAGTATTTAAAATTTATAATTATATTACCTCAAGATGTTCTTTTCCTTATTTGGAACATGTTTTGAGAGTTCCTGTTCTCTCATCTTCAGCCTTCGCCATCTTGTTTCTGGTTAAGTATTTGTGTGTTGGCTGCTGGATGTTATTAAGGTAGTTTGTTGGTCTTTGGTCTTTTAAAGTTGTATTATTGTGTGTGGTTGTGGTATATGTTTTTGTATTTTGTGTATTTTCGATATTGAGTGCTTTGAATATTGTGTGATGTTTTGTATTGATTTGTATTTGTTCTGGTATTAGTTTGTTTTGTGTTTTATGTTTGTATATTTGTAAATTTTCCCAAATGTTCATTATGGTGCCTTTGTGTGGTATATATTTTATTAGTGATACATTGGTTATGTTTGGGAATTTGTGTCCTGTGTTTATTGCATGTGTGGCTAAATTGGATTTATATATTTCTGGTTTTTTGTATGCGTTTAGGTGTTCAAAATAACGTTTTTTCAGCTGTTTTTTTTGTTTGTCCTATGTAACATTTATTGCAATCTTGGCATTCAATTTTGTATATACCGTTAGTTGTTGTATTATCTTTGTTGTGTGAGCTATTTAGAATTTGTAATTTATTTTTATTAGTTTTGTATGCTATTTTTATATCTGTTTTTAAATAGTTTTGTTAGTTTTGTCATTTTATTATTTATGTATGTGAATGTGGCCCATTTTTTGTTGTTGTTATTATTTATGTGTTGTTCATTTTGATTGATTCTTAATTGTTCAGTTTTTATTTTATATTTGATTTTATTTTCTATTTTGTTCACAGTATTTTTATTGTATCCATTTTCATAACCTATTTGGTATATTATATTTCTTTCTTTGTCAGTTTCTTGTTTGTTTAGGGGAATTTTGTACATTCTGTTAAATAGTGAATAGAATGCTGCCATTTTATGTTGTGGTGGATGGTCAGAATGGTTAGGTATAATGATGTTAGTGGAAGTTGGTGTTCTATATATTGCATATTATATGTAGTTATTGTATCTTGTGATGGTTATGTCTAAATAGTTTATTTTGTTATGTTTTTCTTTTTCTTCTGTGAATTGTATTTTAGGATGTATGTTATTGATTTGTTTCAGTATGTTCTCTGCATTTGTGTTTTTGTTATTTGATACATATAGTCCATTGTCTACATATCTTATCCATATGCCATTTGGGTCCTGTGATTTTATAATATTTTGTATTTTTGTGTCTATGTGTTGTAGGAATATTTCTGCTATTATGCTTGATAATGGTGATCCCATTGCTAAACCTTCTTGTATTGGAATTTTATAATTCCTTTTGAAAAAAGTATGGACAATGTTTAATTCTTATAGTATTACTGTTTGGTGTTCAGTACATAAGTGTATTATTTCGGAATTATATTGTATGCTAGTGACATAATATTTGAACACTGTAATTATATTTGGCACTGTACTCCCTGATTGATAATCTCTTTGGATTATTATTTATTCACTTTACAATCTCAATACACTGATCGTACACTTCACTTTTCCGCGAATGAACGATTAAAACTTCTTGTGGTTAAATATTTGGTTAGGTAACTCTTCTATCCTCGTTCTTATGGTTTCACACTACTAGTTAAAGGAAAACTGCTTGTCGTGATGCACTTTACTAAGTAGGTAACTTCTCTGCGGTTGTTTAATAATATTTTGATTAAAATTTTGATATGGAGTCCTTGTAGTATCTGCTGGAATGGAATTCAAAAAATGTGTGTCTGTTCCTTCGTACTTCAGATTCCGCATGGCGGCGACAATTAATTTCTCATCTAATTTTCTGATTGGTTAAAAATGACGTCATGATGGGGTCATTCTAAAAATAACTTACATAATTGTTTCTTAGCGTGGGTTATTATTATTGTTAGTATTACCCCGTTCCCTTCCAAAATTCACAAAATTTATCATATTTGTGTTTGTTTCTCATTTATTCTAATTACAAATTTTGATCTATTACTAGTATCGTATTGCTCGTTCCTTGCTGGTTATTTTGAGATGAATAGCGGCCAGTTTGGTACATTTTTCATTAATAAACTACCTCTTAATGATAGCCTACCTTAAATATTGTTTTATTCCAAATGTCTTGTGCTACATTTTGCAGATTCTATTTCTGTATTTTTTAACATTTCTTAAACAATCATTTTTTTACTACTTTGAACACAATTATATTATTGAAATTAACATATTATTCTCTAAATTTGCTGTATCCAGCTGAACATTAATAATTCTTATAACACAATTGATTATTATCATTTAATGGCTTCGTTATTTCATTATTAATTATTCAAAATTACCCTTACTTCCTATACTTATTTTATTTGACATTGTTTGGTGATATTACACCTTTTACATTATTGTTATTCCTATTTTCCTATACTCTGTATAGTATGGTTTCTTTATTATATTTTATTATTATTTTCATAATCTGATTTGTCATCATTTGTTTGTCTTCATTTATGCCTTTATTACAGACATTTTACTATTTGTTTTGATTTTCTTATAAATCATGTGCTAGTTATTGCACAATATTATTGTTACTTGGCATATTGGCCCTAGTCATTATTTTGATCTTTTATTACATTATTTATTATTCATTAAGTTACTTTGACTCATCTTATGTCATTCTCTTATTCTACACAATTCATAATAAGGTTTTGTTCACCTTACCTGATAATTCATCTTTTTACAAAATTAACCATCTTCTAACATTTTTAAATACATAAAGTTCTTTATATTGTTGATTACATTTGATATCATTTATAATTAGAACATATACAATTTGTTCTTTCATTAATTTTTCTTTCATCATAATTCATTATGCCTTAGCATACCTTTCTTTCAAGGTTGATCTAACTTTGTGATTATACTGTTAATCTTATTTTAATTGTTCATTTATCATTATTCATCTATAGTTTATTATTATCAACAATATATTTCATTTTATTTCTTATGGTAGTTATTACTTTTCAATTACTCAGCTAATGTGCTGTTTACACTACTCTATGCATTTTTAAAATATCAGTTATTTCACCTTTTATTTTATTTATGGAGTTTGATTTTGTTTATTTGTTTTTTATGTTCACTTAACTAATCTATTTGGGGAACTGGTCTTTGTCAATGTCTCAGTCTATTCGTCAGGTTATGTTGTATTGTCACTGAATGCTTATAGTAGATTTACTACTGGTTATCATCACTTCTTGTTACTCAGCTAGTTGATTTTTATGGGACAGTTTGTACTGTTACAATATATATATATATATATATATATATATATTTTTTCTATTTAGGTAACTCGACGTTTCTTGCAGTAATTATATAATTTGTGATGTTATTCAATTTGTTTATTCAAATTTATTTTTTAGTAAATTTATAATTTATAATAGATCGTCTTGTTTTGTTTTTATTTTGGTTTGTTCTTTAATTAATAAGTTATTGTTATTATGTTTGTAAATATTAAGATTTTCCCAAATATTCATTTTTTGACCTTTTTGTATGTTTTTAATTAATTGTATATATTCAATGTTTGGAAATTGGTGGTTATTATTTAGACAGTGTGTGGCTAAATTAGATTTATAAATATTTGGTTTTAAATTTGCATTGCGGTGTTGAAGGAATCTATCTAGTAGTTTTTTCTTTGTCTGGCCCACGTAAAATTTATTGCAATCTGGACATTCTATTTTATATATTCCATTTTTATTGTGAGTACTGTATTTAGTTTTAGGTTTTATTTTATTAAAAATTATATTATCTGTATTATAAGATATTTTTAAATTAGTATCTTTAAATATTTTATTTAGTTTTTGAGTTGTATTTCCGTAATAAGTGAAGGTTGTATATTTTATATTATTATTAATAGGTGAATTTTTAAATGTAGTGTTCTTGGGAATTTTATTAGTGATTTTATGTTTAATTTTATTTTCTAATTTATTAATAGTTTTTATTTTGTATCCATTTTTAACTGCTATTTGTTGGATAATATTTCTTTCTTTGTTATTTAATGGGATCCTAAGCATTCGGTAAATCAAGGAATTAAATACTGCCATTTTATGTTGGGGAGGATGGTTAGAATTATTTTGTATTACTAAATCAGTTTGAGAAGGTTTCCTGTATACTGAGTATTCAAAATTTGTTTCATTTTTCTTTATTGACAAGTCTAAATAATTTAATTTATTATTAGATTCTTCTTCTAATGTGAATTTTATTTTGGAATGTAAATTATTTATTGAGTTGAATATTTTATTTATATTTATACCATTGTTTTGGGAAATGTACAGAGTGTCATCAACGTATATAAAATTACATCCTAATGGGTCGTTTAATTTTATTATATTTATTATTTGTTCATCGAGTTTTTGTAGGAAGATTTCTGATATGATAGCAGAGGTTAGGGCTCCCATAGCAAGGCCATCTGTTTGATAGTACAATTGTTGTTGTATTGAAAATAATTTTGATTTAAAATTATTTTTAAAGTATTAGTTGATTGTTTAATGTATGTGTCACTTTTGTTATTTGTTTTCAGATTATTTATTATAATATTTATAGTTTCTTCAATGGGAATGTTTGTATACATATTTGATATGTATAATGAATATAATTTTGTATTTCTGTTTACTTCTATGTTTTTTAGTTGTTCCGTGAGTTCGATACTATTTTTATATTGTATTTTGCTGGAAGTTTAATTTTATGTTTTAAGATTTGTGTTAGTAATTTTGATATTTTATAATTTGGTGCGGTTCTAATGTCTATTAAAGGTCTACTAGGTTTATTGATTTTGTGTAATTTTATTAAAAGAATTTAATTTTGGTGCACAAGGATTATCCATTTTATATTTAAAGGAGTCTTTAGGATTTATGATTTGGGCACTATTTTTTAGTATATTTGTTATTTGTGTTTGATATTTATTTGTGGGATCTTTATTTAATGTTATGTAATTATTATTAACTGTAAATTCTTCTGTTTTATCGTCTAAATCTTTTTGAGAAATTATTATTGTACTATTACTCTTATCAGCTTTGGTTAAAGTGAGGTTATTAGTCGTTAGTTTGTGTTTTATGTTATTAATGGTGTTATTTTGTTTATTTTTATTTTTAATTTGATGATTTAGGTTATTATATTTTTTGATAAATTTTATTATTTCCATTGAGGCTTCTGTTCTTATTTTATCTTGTTTTTCTTGTTCTACATTATTAATTGCGTTTTCAGTTTCGACTATGATATTTTCTATTACATGTTTGTTTACATTTTTAAGATTTGTTTTGTTTGATGTTTCTAGGGTAGCTATTTCGTTTTCCGTGAAGTTAATATTAGATAAATTTATGAATTTTGGGTAAAAAGTATGGTTATTATTTAATGTGTGTAAATGTTTGTTATCTTCTTTAGGTTTACTAATTATTAGTAGATTTTTAAGTTTTTTATTGATTGTGTTAAATTTATTTGTTTTGTGTTTATTTAGTATTTTAAGCATATTAATATATTTATTATTCCATGTATGATAATCAAGTGTGTTGGCTAAAAGAAGATGTAAATTAATTAATTGTGTATTAATGTAGTCGATTTTACTTCCATATTCCTTAAGGAATGGAAGTATGGTGATGGCAAAAAAAATCGTGTTCGATATTATTGCAGATTCTGATTCTACTACACTCAAAACATGAAAAAAAGTCGTTTTCCGAAAAGTGTCTGTGTGTGCGTCTGTAGATTTTTTTTCTATGGCAAACGATAACAGCCGCAAATTCAAACAGAATCAAACAATTTTTTGCATACAGCCCTGATTTGTAGAGTACTCATGACCTATTGTTTTTGGTGAAGATCGGTTGAGGGAAAGGGGTAGTTTACCTGCAACGGTTTTTTTTTATCAAGGGAAATTTTTTTTTTTGGCAAACGATAACAGCCGCAAATTCAAACAGATTAAATAATGTTTCGTATACAGCCATGAATTGTAGAGTTCTCAAGACCTATGGTTTTTGGTGAAGATCGGTTAAGGGAAAGGGGTAGTTTACCTGCAACGTTTTATGTTTTAACAAGGGTATTTTCTATGGCAAACGATAACAGCCGCAAATTCAAACAGAATCAAAAGATTATTTGCATACAGCCCTAAATGTAGAGTTCTCAAGACCTATTGTTTTTGGTGAAGATCGGTTAAGGGAAAGGGGTAGTTTACCTGCAGCGTTTTTTTAATAAGGGTATTTTCTATGGCAAACGATAACAGCCGCAAATTCAAACAGAATCAAATAATTTTCTGCATACCACCGTGATTTGAAGAGTACTCAAGACCTATTGTTTTTGGTGAAGATCGGTTAAGGGGAAGGGGTAGTTTACCTGCAACGTTTTTTATCAAGCGTATTTTCTATGACGAACGGTAACTGCCGCAAATTCAAACAGAATCAAATAATTTTTGCATACGTCAGTGAATTGTAGAGGACTCAAGGCCTTTTGATTTTGGTGAAGATCGGTTAAGGGGAAGGGGTAGTTTACCTGCAACCTTTTACGTTTTAACAAGAGTAAAGTACTTGAAAATTTATTTAAACTTTTTCAAACAATGGTAATTGTTAAAAATAAAATAATTTTGTTGCCAGGCAATAAAATTATAATTTTTTCATTTTAATGTAAATCTGTACATAGTATAAAGTAATGTCAGTCCGTTTGCTCTCTGTGTTTGAAATCGCTAATCTCAGGAAGTACTGAACGGATTTTATTCAAATTTTCGCCAATAGATAGAGTGTCTATCGAGGAACATTTATGTGTATAATTAATACATATATGTTGTACATTAGCTTAGCTATCACGGTTTATGTCAAGTAAGTGGTATAGTTTACATCTTATATATAAAATATCGGTATGGAGAACCATACATGACTTCCATATTCTAAGATTTATATTTAAATCTTAATATCGCCTGCCAAGCGCGGTATATTTTCTCTTATACAAGATTTACATTAAAATGAAAAAATTTTAATTTTATTGCCTGGCAACAAAATTATTTTATTTTTAACAATTACCATTGTTTGAAAAAGTTTAAATAAATTTCAAGTACTTTACTCTTGTTCAAACGTAAAAGGTTCCTGGTAAACTACCCCTTCCCCTTAACCGATCTTCACCAAAATCGAAAGTCCTTGAGACCTCTACAATTTAGGGACGTATGCAAACAATTATTTGATTCTGTTTGAATTTGCGGCAGTTATCGTTTGCCATAGAAAATACGCTTGATAAAAAAACGTTGCTGGTAAACTACCCCTTCCCCTTAACCGATCTTCACCAAAAACAAAAGGTCTTGAGTACTCTACAAATGAGGACAGTATGCAAAACATTATTTGATTCTGTTTGAATTTGCGGCTGTTATCGTTTGCCATATAAAATACCCTTGTTAAAAAAACGTTGCTGGTAAACTACCCCTTTCCCTTAACCGATCTTCACCAAAAACAATAGGTCTTGAGGACTCCACAATTTAGGGCTGTATGCAAATAATCTTTTGATTCTGTTTGAATTTGCGGCTGTTATCGTTTGCCATAAGAAATACCCTTGTTAAAACATAAAACGTTACAGGTAAACTACCCCTTTCCCTTAACCGATCTTCACCAAAAACAACAGGTCTTGAGAACTCTAGAATTCAGGGCTGTATACGAAACATTATTTGATTCTGTTTGAATTTGTGGCTGTTATCGTTTGCCATAGAAAATACGCTTGAAAAAAAAACGTTGCAGGTAAACTACCCCTTCCCCTTAACCGATCTTCACCAAAAACAATAGATCTTGAGTACTCTACAAATCAGGGCTGTATGCAAAACATTATTGGATTCTGTTTGAATTTGCGGCTGTTATCGTTTGCCATAGAAAATACCCTTGTTAAAAAAACGTTGCCGGTAAACTACCCCTTTCCCTTAACCGATCTTCACCAAAAACAATAGGTCTTGAGAACTCCACAATTTAGGGCTGTATGCAAATAATCTTTTGATTCTGTTTGAATTTGCGGCTGTTATCGTTTGCCATAGGAAATACCCTTGTTAAAACATAAAACGTTACAGGTAAACTACCCCTTTCCCTAACCGATCTTCACCAAAAACAACAGGACTTGAGAACTCTACAATTCAGGGCTGTATACGAAACATTATTTGATTGTGTTTGAATTTGTGGCTGTTATCGTTTGCCATAGAAAATACGCTTGAAAAAAACGTTGCGGGTAAACTACCCCTTCCCCTTAACCGATCTTCACCAAAAACAATAGGTCTTGAGAACTCTACAATTTAGGGCTGTATACAAATAATCTTTTGATTCTGTTTGAATTTGCGGCTGTTATCGTTTGCCATAGGAAATACCCTTGTTAAAACATAAAACGTTACTGGTAAACTACCCCTTTCCCTTAACCGATCTTCACCAAAATCAACAGATCTTGAGAACTCTACAATTCAGGGCTGTATGCGAAACATTATTTGATTCTGTTTGAATTTGCGGCTGTTATCGTTTGCCAAACAAACAAAATTACCCTTGCTAAAAAAAAACCGTTGCAGGTTAACTACCCCTTTCCCTCAACCGATCTTCACCAAAAACAATAGGTCGCGAGTACTCTGCAAATCAGGGCTACATGCAAAAAATTATTTGATTCTGTTTGAATTTGCGGCAGTTATCGTTTGCCATAGAAAAAAAATCTACAGACAGACAGACAGACAGACACACAGACAGACAGACAGACACACAGACACTTTTCGGAAAACGACTTTTTTTCATGTTTTGAGTGTAGTAGAATCAGAATCTGCAATAATCTCGAACACGATTTTTTTTGCCATCACCATACTTCCATTCCTTAAGGAATATGGAAGTAAAATGAATGTTTCTTTGTTTGTCCCGTATGCATTCCTATACCATTCATCCGATTGCGATGAAACTTCGGTGAGTTGTTGTGCGCACGTCCGCGAAGTTTTCTTCCACATCTCCTCCTAAACCACTGTACCGATTTCAACCAAACTTGGCACAAATATTTTACGCAACGGGAGAACCAACATAGGTTAGGTGTTTTTTCGATGGGGTCCTTTTGGGTCTTCCACATCGCCTCCTAAACCACTGGACCGATTTCAACCAAACTTGGCACAAATATTTTACGCAAAGGGAGAACCAACATAGGACAAGTGTTTTTTTTCGATACGATCCTTTGGGGGGTCCTTTGGGGTCTTCCACGTCTCCACCTAAACCATTGGACCGATTTCAACCAAACTTGGCACAAATATTTTACGCAACGGGAGAACCAACATAGGACAGGTGTTTTTTTTTCGATACGATCCTCTGGGGGGCCCTTTGCGGTCTTAAAAAACTATTAGATCTGGTTACTATGGCAACCCAATAGAATAGATTCTGTTCTAAATATATTATCGCATTAAATTGAAGACCACGCGAACGAAGTTGTGGGCAACAGCTATTTATTTTTAAGAAGCCTACTTTAATTAAACTTTATTAATTAAACTAACATTTTCATTAATAATAGTTTACGGACATCATAATTACAAACTTGAGCACTACTTAATGGAGATCGATCATTAACTTATACAAGCCATTAATTTTATGCATATTTTTTATATATATGTGTACAACGTTATCGGCAACAAAGAAGTAGTTTTTGTTAAAATTCCTTCCCGGGATATTTGGCCGTAGTCCAATGTTTTCTACAAAACCAGACGTTTCACCAATGCCATTGACTTCCATCATCAGTGAAAATCGAGTGCGATAACGTGAGGTGGTATATGTTAGTGACCACAGTACTGTGGTTAAGGCTGAAGCAGTAAGTAGAAAGAAGTAGTTTCTATGGTAATATTTCATTTCGAAAATGATTTTAAAAATAAATCTTAGAATATGGAAGTCATGTATGGTTCTCCATACCGATATTTTCTGTAATTATTTGATATTTCATCTTTAATCCATGTATATTGGGCTTGAATAATATATTTGTTTAGTTTATTGTTATTGTTGTTTTTACTTCCATATTCCTTAAGGAATGGAAGTATGGTGATGGCAAAAAAAATCGTGTTCGAGATTATTGCAGATTCTGATTCTACTACACTCAAAACATGAAAAAAAGTCGTTTTCCGAAAAGTGTCTGTGTGTCTGTCTGTCTGTCTGTCTGTCTGTAGATTTTTTTTCTATGGCAAACGATAACTGCCGCAAATTCAAACAGAATCAAATAATTTTTTGCATGCAGCCCGGATTTGCAGAGTACTCGCGACCTATTGTTTTTGGTGAAGATCGGTTGAGGGAAAGGGGTAGTTTACCAGCAACGGTTTTTTTTTAGCAAGGGTAATTTTGTTTGTTTGGCAAACGATAACAGCCGCAAATTCAAACAGAATCAAATAATGTTTCGCATACAGCCCTGAATTGTAGAGTTCTCAAGATCTGTTGATTTTGGTGAAGATCGGTTAAGGGAAAGGGGTAGTTTACCAGTAACGTTTTATGTTTTAACAAGGGTATTTCCTATGGCAAACGATAACAGCCGCAAATTCAAACAGAATCAAAAGATTATTTGCATACAGCCCTAAATTATAGAGTTCTCAAGGCCTATTGTTTTTGGTGAAGATCGGTTGAGGGAAAGGGGTAGTTTACCTGCAACGTTTTTTTAACAAGGGTATTTTCTATGGCAAACGATAACAGCCGCAAATTCAAACAGAATCAAATAATGTTTTGCATACAGCCCTGATTTGTAGAGTACTCAAGACCTATTGTTTTTGGTGAAGATCGGTTAAGGGGAAGGGGTAGTTTACCTGCAACGTTTTTTTAACAAGGGTATTTTATATGGCAAACGATAACAGCCGCAAATTCAAACAGAATCAAATAATGTTTTGCATACAGCCCTGATTTGTAGAGTACTCACGACCTACTGTTTTTGGTGAAGATCGGTTGAGGGATAGGGGTAGTTTACCTGCAACAGTTTTTTTTATCAAGGGTAATTTTTTTTTGGCAAACGATAACAGCCGCAAATTCAAACAGAATCAAATAATGTTTCGCATACAGCCCTGAATTATGGAGTTCTCAAGACCTATTGTTTTTGGTGAAGATCGGTTAAGGAAAAGGGGTAGTTTACCTGCAACATTTTATGTTTTAACAAGGGTATTTTCTATGGCAAACGATAACAGCCTCAAATTCAAACAGAATCAAAAGATTATTTGAATGCAGCCCTAAATTGCAGAGTTCTCAAGCCCTATTGTTTTTGGTGAAGATCGGTTAAGGGAAAGGGGTAGTTTACCTGCAACATTTTTATCAAGGGTATTTTCTATGGCAAACGATAACAGCCGCAAATTCAAACAGAATCAAATAATTTTTTGAATACAGTCCTGATTTGTAGAGTACTCAAGACCTATTGTTTTCGGTGAAGATCGATTAAGGGGAAGGGGTAGTTTACCAGCAACGTTTTTTATCAAGGGTAATTTTCTATTACGAACGATAACTGCCGCATATTCAAACAGAATCAAATAATTTTTTGCATACATCACTGAATTGTAGAGAACTCAAGGCCTTTTGATTTTGGTGAAGATTGGTTAAGGGGAAGGGGTAGTTTACCTGCAACCTTTTACGTTTTAACAAGAGTAAAGTACTTGAAAATTCATTTAAACTTTTTCAAACAATGGTAATTGTTAAAAATAAAATAATTTTGTTACCAGGCAATAAAATTATAATTTTTTCATTTTAATGTAAATCATGTGTAAGAGAAAATATATCGTGCGTGGCAGGCAGGCATATCTCAGTTATGTACTGTTTACGTTTCCATTTTATTATTATGACTACCGCAATAAAAAGGCAGGGAACACACACACACACACACACACACACACACACACACACACACAAAATTCGCGTTATTTCTGGCCTCATTCATGTTTATTTTTTACTATTATTTTTGTGTATTTTGGAAAAATATTAAGCTGTAGCATTTTTTGTTAAAATATATGTTAATAACATATTATAAAACATATATGTTAAAACAATTAATTAATTGTTTTTACATTTAATAAATTGGTTATAGGAATGAGTTACATCACCTTGTATGGTGTTTTCATCCAACATTTTCTATTTAGGTAACTCGATGGTTTTTGCAGTAATTATATAATTTGTGATGTTATTCAATTTGTTTCTTCTGCAAGTAGTATAATTTTGTATATTTTTTAACACCTGACATACGTTTCTCTGAAAAATATCAGTATCATCAGAGGTTTGTAAGTAAATTAATAACAATCGAAATAATTCTATTAATATAAAAATGAATAATCGAATTTTTATCAGTTTTAATGTAAAATAACTGATAATCAATTTAGGCTGATTAGTTAACGATTGTTTTAATGTTTATTTTCTTCAGCAGCTGTTTTCTCAGTTATGTTTGAAATACAGTATTTGTTGTTTATATTTTATTCATTTTTATTTTTTAGTAAATTTATAATTTTAAATAGATCATCTTGTTTTGTTTTTATTTGGGTTTGTTCTTTAATTAATAAGTTATTGTTATTATGTTTGTAAATATTAAGATTTTCCCAAATATTCATTTTTTGACCTTTTTGTATGTTTTCAATTAATTTTATATTTTCAATGTTTGGAAATTGGTGGTTATTATTTAGACAATGTGTGGCTAAATTAGATTTATAAATATTTGGTTTTAAATTTGCATTGCGGTGTTGAAGGAATCTATCTAGTAGTTTTTTCTTTGTCTGGCCCATGTAAAATTTTTTGCAATCTGGACATTTTATTTTATATATTCCATTTTTATTGTATTGGATTTAGTTTTAGGTTTTATTTTATTATAAATAATATTATCTGTATTATAAGATATTTTTAAATTAGTATCTTAAAATATTTTATTTAGTTTTTGAGTTATATTTCCGTAATAAGTGAAGGTTGTATATTTTATATTATTATTAATAGGTGAATTTTTAAATGCAGTGTTCTTGGGAATTTTATTAGTGATTTTATGTTTAATATTATTTTCTTTTTCTAATTTATTAATAGTTTTTATTATTTGTATCCATTTTATCCATTTGTATCCATAACAAATAATATATATATATATATATATATATATAGTGACGGTACAATTCTGGTACCCTAATAAATTTGTAAACCTATGGTTCCAAACATAATTATTGTATTTTTATTTTATAACAAATTTTAATAATAATAATTTTATTTTGTATTCCCTATAAAAGTTTTGGTGAGAATTGTCAACAACGGAATATTAAGTTAACAGGATTTATGTCAAATTCAGTGGAAAATTACAAATGTAACAAAAAACTGTTTGTCACGATAACAAGTAAACAAGACCAACCCATGATTACTTCAGACTAAAGAATGCAAGGCGCATTGTATTCAACTAGGCTGGGCCGTTGAACAAAGAACCAGTGACGTCATTGTTGCCCCACCTCTGCAATACACAGTGGTGAAACAGTGTCATTTTCGTCCAGACAGTGAACCGTGCTGGCCGGCGTATTCACTAAGTGTGGTATTACACCACCAAAAGTGTATTAATAACAGTGGTACATTAACCAATGTTGAGTTAGAACATCGGCAGAGTGTAATTCACGAAGCGACGCCAAAAAATCTGGCAAAAGTGTGATCCAGGGGGGTGCTACAATAGAGAGCGTGTGCCCAAAGATGATGTGACAGTCCAGAATCAAAGAATTCGAGGTGTTCGATGTCTGTAACACAAAAGTGCAGCTAAGTACCATTGGCTACAACAAATTTTAATATTCAAATAATAAATGACCAAAATTCATTAAAATAACAAAACTAACTTTTTATAATGAGCTCATAATAATTGTACCAGAGAGTGAGAGAGAGAGAGAGAGAGAGAAAAAGAGTGGATGATCAGATATTATTAACAAGTGCTGGGTTGTGACAAGTTATACGTAAATTTATACATTATATATATATATATATGTTTAACATTGTAACATTTTAACATTTTAATATTATGTATTTTGGAGGGCAAATGAAATGTTTAAGGGAATTTTTGACTAAATGTAACGGCGTCTCATGACGTAACACCTATTGGGTGTATAGAAGCGTGCGTATTTCGCATGATAGAATCACATGTTTTGTAATTAAAGATGTTATTAAAAGGTAATGTCATTTGGTAAACATTTCAAGCAAGAGTTATTATTTCAAATAACACATTCCGCTACTTCGAGTTTCGCTTAAACGAATTCTGGCCTTAAGGTAAGTAAAATTTCATTGCTTGTAATGATGGCGCCCGAGATCAAAAGTTGAA
This sequence comes from Magicicada septendecula, assembly GCA_034769895.1. NCBI lineage: Eukaryota > Metazoa > Arthropoda > Insecta > Hemiptera > Cicadidae > Magicicada > Magicicada septendecula. The sequence goes on along the minus strand of CM068367.1, from coordinate 548,033,908 downwards.
TAAAATTATTGATATTACATAGTGAGATTTATTGGTCAGTAATAAAATAATATAACATTGGCTTCTGGAACAGGGACACGACATAAAATTTTATTTTATGTGGGGTAAGCCTACGGGAAGTAGCGGACAGCTATCTGAAATAATAGATATAATTTTAACATAACCTATCTTCTACGAGGTTATGTTGTAGGATTATATGCATGTGTGTATTATAAATAAGCAAAATGAATACTGGTAAAGGTGATAATGTAGAAGAAACAGTTACGAGTGAGATGGACGTTAAATTGAACCCAATTAGTCAGATCAGTGAAACCAGAGTCACTGAATTAAATCCAGTTCCATTAACACCCATCTCAACTCAAGACGAAAATAAAGCAGATGAGATTAGTGCAATGATGCAATTACTGTTAAAGTTAGACAAGAAGTTAGATGAGCAAAAAATTGATTCTAATGTTAAATATACCAACTTGAATGACAAATTTGATAATTTTGATAAACAATTTAACGAGCAGAAAAATGAAATCAGAAATAGTTTTGATGTAAAGTTTGATGAATTAAAGACTGAAATTAAAAAACGTAATGATAATTTTGATAAACAATGTGACAAAGTGATTAAAAGGTTAGGTGAGAGGTTAATTCAAATAAAGAATCAGAAAGTAAGTAACAGTGAAAATATGACGAAAAACAAAGTGCTAATTAATAAGGTGAGTAACAATGATAATTTGAATATTTGAATAATGAGTTTACAGGTAGTAACAATGGTATAATTAAGAATATGGTGTCAGAAAATGATAATGACAATATTGGGAATGATAATGAGATGTTTGTGTGTGTTGATTCAGAGAGAGAGCTGAGAGAAAGTATATTTGTAAAAGGGATGCAGGGGGTAGAATTTTCCTTTGATGTTGTGGTAGGGGGTGAAATCAAGTCTTCACGTATTTTTAATAAGGACGAGAGTTCCTTAGATTTATATTTGGGAGACGAAAGGTCTACAAATAGAGTTCCTTGGTGTTTTTATGTACCTCATAGGTGGTGCAGTAATTATGAGTTAGTGACCCCTGCATATTTGGAGAGAGAGAGTATAGATTGGTGTTATGGTGAGAAATATATTGAGAGAGAGAGAAAGAGAGTAATAGAGATTTTTAAAGTAAATAGAAAGTATAGAGAATTTGTAGAAAGGTTAGGAGTAGAGATGGTGGATGATTATAGTGAATACAAACCTTATAGTAAAATTGAGATAACAATAATAGTAGATGGTGATAATAATGATAACAATTACTTACCTTGGGAAGTAGAGGGTGTAGTAGATAATTACGATAGTAATGACAATATGACACATGATTATGACAGATACAACTGAGGTAGACAGAACCATACCCGATCGTGACATGGTATATGCAAAATTAATAAGGAATACACCTATTAATATTAACGAGATAGTGGAAAAATATAAAAATGTAAACAAATATTATATTGATAATAAGAATAATTTCATTTCTTTACTAAAAAATAAGTTCTATACACCTAAGATTAAACTGTTATTCAATGATGGAGGATAGATTGTTTTATTGTGTATGAACATTTAATATATGTGAACAGTGATTTTGAAATGGACTGCATACGGACTGATTTTGATCAATGATAAAATAATGAGTTTGGATTGTATATTTTTAATTGTATTAATGTCAATGTATTTATGTATTTTTGATGTTGTGTATTACAGGTCAATTTTATGTACACCATATATGTAACAGTAAGTTATAGTTAATTGTTTTAATAATTAACAATTAACATGTTTTTGTTTTGACTAAACAAGTCAAAGTAATAGTGAAAGTTTAATTAAATAAATTAAATAATTGAAGATCAATTACTTAATTAATGTGGTACAAAAGAAAGTTTGTATAATGAATTTAAATTATTAATTTGTGATGAAGAAAATTTCTAATGAATAAATATATATTTGAATATTGAGATGTACTGTTATGAGTAGGTGAGAGATGAATTTTCTAATGCAATTGTCAATGATTACAGTAAGGTAAAGTGTTTAAAAGGGGATAGAGCCTGGGTGTATTATTAAAATAGAGGCAATATTGTGAGTTAGTCAGTTAAAGTTAATGGGAGTTAGATAGCTAAGAATTTTGAAGAAAATAGTATACAAAGAGAGTATTAGATATTTTAGGGACACAGTAGTTAGTGAGTATATGTAGAGGTGAGTAAAGTAAAGGTTAAACATTTATTTGTTGCTGATGATATTTTGTAGTGGGGGAGATGTGATAAGGAGTGGCCAACGTATAGCGTTGTGGCAGGTAATAGCGTAGTGTAAGGGAGTGTTTGCCGATATTTTGGAGGGCAAAAATTTATGAATGTATATAGCCAGGTAGGGAACACCCATCTTAGTACAAAGACGAGTGGTGCCATAGGATTTTAAAATGGAATTAGTGAAGGTGTTTATAATTGAGAGATTGGTGTCATAATATGTAAATCTGGTTGTTAGTAGTGGTTAGTAGAAAAAGAGGTGAGTAAGAGTATAAATGGTAGTGCCTATATAATAAGTCAAATCATAGTGAATACAGGAGTCACCCAGACTAATCAAGGATAAAAATGTGAAAGGTTAGGTAGAAAATTCAGAGTAGAGAGGTAAGAAAAAATGAAATAATAATAATGTAATATGAATATTAATAATAAATTTGAAGTTGTGAAGAATTAAGTGGTAGTAAATGATCAATAATTGATGGCTAATTAATAAAAGTCAAATAATTAAAAGAATTAATTAATTAACTAATTAAAAAGTGATGTTTATAATTTGATACGCAAATTTAAAGAAATTTTAATCAAGTTAAAATGTGAATTGGTTATTTTAATGTATTAACCGTATTACTGTATTAATATAATGATGAGTGTATTATTATGTATTATTTTTTATGTATTAACATAGGAATTTGAACATGATGTATAAGAAATAGTGTGTGTGGAGGAGAAAGAGTGGATATCTTAAATATTGTTAACAGCGCCAGATTACTTACTGTTAACGATAATAGTATTAATAATAATAATAATAGTAAAACTTTTATATAAAATGTTTGAGTAAGAGGGAGAATTTGGTAATTGTATCCATAAACTTTGGATTATATATAAAAATTTGTGTTTCTTCTATAATTATATTAATTATGAAAACAGAAAAGGGTTAATTATTATCGATGGGAATCGAAAAGATTTTATAATGTTAAGGGTAGTCAATGAAGAGAATGGCACTTCTATATAATTCTTGTTGAGTTGAAGCAAACCCAGTGCTTCTTAACACAAACCAGCACATAACTAAGGGGAAACAGATCAGTTAGGGATATAGTATTATACCAAGCCACTATTTTGATATTTTTGATTTATTGTTTCAGTGTTTGGTGATGTTGTGACGGCGGTCCTGAGCTGGCCAGCGCGTCAGAGCAGGAGCGTTACGCACCTGACTGGCCTTATGGTGTTGGGATCTCGAAGGAGAAGTCCAGTAAGGTCATGCAGGTACTGTCATCATCATTGGGCCACGGGTGAGTTTGTATTACTTTTCATATAAATAGTAAGGGGGTTGTGGCGACATATCCTGGCTGATCCTTTTAGAAAGTACGAATGTGTCAATGAAAGTCTTTATGCTTCGGCATAAAATCTTTCATTGAGGGGGGTTTTGTGACGGTACAATTCTGGTACCCTAATAAATTTGTAAACCTATGGTTCCAAACATAATTATTGTATTTTTATTTTATAACAAATTTTAATAATAATAATTTTATTTTGTATTCCTTATAAAAGTTTTGGTGAGAATTGTCAACAACGCAATATTAAGTTAACAGGATTTATGTCAAATTCAGTGGAAAATTACAAATGTAACAAAAACTGTTTGTTACGATAACAAGTAAACAAGACCAACCCATGATTACATCAGACTAAAGAATGCAAGGCGCATTGTATTCAACTAGGCTGGGCCGTTGAACAAAGAACCAGTGACGTTGTTGTTGCCCCACCTCTGCAATACACAGTGGTGAAACTGTCATTTTTGTCCAGACAGTGAACCGTGCCGGCCGGCGTATTCACTAAGTGTGGTATTACACCACCAAAAGTGTATTAATAACAGTGGTACATTAACCAATGTTGAGTTAGAACATCGGCAGAGTGTAATTCACGAAGCGACGCCAAAAAATCTGGCAAAAGTGTGATCCAGGGGGGGATGCTACAATAGAGAGCATGTGCCCAAAGACGATGTGACAGTCCAGAATCAAAGAATTCGAGGTGTTCGATGTCCGTAACACAAAAGTGCAGCTAAGTACCATTGGCTACAACAAATTTTAATATTCAAAATTATAAATGACCAAAATTCATTAAAATAACAAAACTAACTTTTTATAATGAGCTCATAATAATTGTACCAGAGAGTGAGAGAGAGAGAGAAAAAGAGTGGATGATCAGATATTATTAACAAGTGCTGGGTTGTGACAAGTTATACGTAAATTTATACATTATATATATATATATATGTTTAACATTGTAACATTTTAACATTTTAATATTATGTATTTTGGAGGGCAAATGAAATGTTTAAGGGAATTTTTGACTAAATGTAACGGCGTCTCATGACGTAACACCTATTGGGTGTATAGAAGCGTGCGTATTTCGCACGATAGAATCACATGTTTTGTAATTAAAGATGTTATTAAAAGGTAATGTCATTTGGTAAACATTTCAAGCAAGAGTTATTATTTCAAATAACACATTCCGCTACTTCGAGTTTCGCTTAAACGAATTCTGGCCTTAAGGTAAGTAAAATTTGATTGCTTGTAATGATGGCGCCCGAGATCAAAAGTTGAATAAAATTATTGATATTACATAGTGAGATTTATTGGTCAGTAATAAAATAATATAACAATATATATATACAGTAAACCCTCGATTTAACGGACTAATTGGGGCTGAGGGGTGTCCGTAAAATCGAAAGTCCGTAAAATCGCAAATTTTGTTTTTTGAGGATATATTTAAATCGAATAGGCCTATAACACTTGAAATTTTAATACTATTAATATCATGCAAATACCGTATTGTTCCGAATACAAGCCACACTTTTTCTCTTAAAAACATGGTCGCTAATTTGGCATGCGGCTTGCATTCGCGCGCTAACGAAATTCGAAGTTATACCTGACTTCTGGCGGGACGAACGCTTTTGGTATCTATGAGTTGTTTACTGCCTAAGCAACAGCAGTTTGCCTGGCTGTAGTTAACTCTGGCGTTATGATTTATGACTACAACCGAATGTTTTAACAGGAAACTGAAGAAAGAATAAGTGCGTGCGCACACACGCGTGTTCCCACCCTTCTGTAGGCAGCAAGACAAAGGAAGGATAAGTAGAGGGGTGTGAGTAACATGTTTCTAAATAACGGCTAAACTACCAGTGTGGTTTTCTACTGTAACAGCGACAACATCGCTTATCTATACTTTGTTTTTATTCGGCGTTTTTGTAGTGCGTTTGCGGTATGAATGATATTGTGGAGACTAAAGGCATGCAGTCAGATCAAATTAAACGTAACCCGTACGATGCGAATTATAAATTATTTGTGATACAAAATGTAGAAAAAACATACAATCGCGAAGTCGCAAGGAAATTCGATATTGATGAATCCTGTATTCGACGATGGAGAAAACAGAAGGAACGACTTTTAAATGCAAATACTGCACGACGAGCATTCGCGGGACCTCAAGTTGGGCGTTTTGTAGCAGTAGAGTCCAGCGTCTGTGAATACTTAACGGCTTTTAAGAAGGCAAGGACTCCCTGTCACTAGACATGTTTTAAAATTAAAAGCTTTAGAAATCGCAGAAGAATTAAAAGTTTCCGGTTTCAAAGCCACCAGCTTCAGGTGTAAAAGACGAATGATGCAGTGAAATGGATTTGCGCTTAAATGATGTACATCACTCGCGCTAAAACTACCGAGTGACTACGAAGAAAAACTCCCCAGCGGTTTGTCATTCATTTACGCAAGAAGCATAATTATTCACTTGAACACATGGGAAATGCCGATGAAATGCCCGTACTTTTTATTTTTTATTTACGTATATTTACTGTGGACCAAAACGGAACCAAATCTGTAACAGTAACGATTACGGGTAATGAAAAGTTACGTGCCACTGTAATGCTTACTGTATTAGCTGATGGACGAATATTTCATAGTGAAATAAGATGCATATCAGTGTATATTGTTCAGTCAGTGGCGGCGATAAGGCCCCCGCAGACCCCGCGGCGCGGGGGGGCCCCGGCCCTCATGGGGGGCCCCAGTTGGCCCAGTCATGGGACATAACTTGTAACATGAAAAATAAGCGTAAACGAGTTGTAAAACGCTTCTTTGTTGAATTATCAGTTGACCATAGAATTGACGACCCAGTGAAATCATTTGAAGTAAAAGTTTTCAATGCAACACTAGATATTGTAATAGCTAAGCTACAAATGAGATTCGAAGGATTGCGTTGCATTGATGATAGGTTTTCATTCCTGACGCCTCAGAATTTAGTAAACTTCTCACAAGAGACAATAGTGGAGAAAAGTAAGGCTCTGGTAAATGTATATCCTGGTGACCTTTCCACATCACTGCCTGACCAAGTAATATCCTTCAAAGCTCTGATGGCCAAAGAAATTGTACACAAGAAAAGAATTCGAGAAATGATGAATTTACTGGTTGAAGAAAACAGCTGCCTTATGAGTTGCCTCCCAGACTTAACTACATCTTTGCAGCTTTATTTAACCATACCTGTCACAACAGCTACAGCGGAAAGAAGCTATTCAAAACTTAAATTAATTAAATTAAGTCATACTTAAGAAGTACCATGGCCCGAACTCGGTTGAGTGACTTGGCACTGTTAAGCATTGAGCATGAAGAGACACAGAAAACTAATATCAACGAAGTGGTTGAAAAGTTCTTAGCTATAAAATAAGAAGACTAGGCTTAGGAAAACAGTGAACTTTGGTTGATCCTCATCTGTAAATATTGTACATTACTTGAGTTCGAGTGTTATTGAATTGGATTAGACTTAAGGAGAACTTGTATAGAGTATATTCAAGAATTTTACAAATTCAGTTTCAAACTAATTTAAATGTTTGAAAAAAGTTAGAATGTTACTTTGATATTCGTTTTTAAATAATAAATTTTTAACACTCTGTGTGCGGTACTGTTTCATAGTCCGAATTTAAATCTTTGACGTAAAAATAAATCATTCTTTTTATTTTGGTTTTTTTATAGTTTGTATAGAACTTTGTCTATTTAGCAACAATGAATTTTAAGAGTTTGTACACGTGTAAAACATCCTTTGCAAATTGCAAACGCTTTGTGATAGACGAGAAAGTATACACAAACCATTGTTGTGAAACACACGTAAATAGAAACTCATTTGAGTGTTTTCCCCTATTACGTATACAAAATTTAACCATTTTTATAGGGCCCCCTAATTAGTTTCGCGGGAGGGCCCCCGTTTCGTTAGCGCCGCCACTGTGTTCAGTGTTAGTCGTCGTGATGTCTTCCACTGAACGTGTGCGATGCCTGCTTCAACGACAACGCAAAGACAGGGATCATGAAGAATTAAATGAATTCTTGATGAATACTCTGTTCTCATCAAATACAATTGAAGATGAGAAAATGTGCGTGTTTCAAAACAAGAAGAAAAGAAACGAAAGAATGCTCCGATAGCCAAGCAATATCGCCAGAACAGGAGAGTCTGCAGTTTATGCACATTATACGTTTCAAAAGCCTAAAAACATTATCATGCTTTAAGGTTTTTTTTTTTTTTAATTCTGTACGTTAAATCCGAAGTCCGTTAAACTGAGGTCCATTAAATCGAGGGTTTACTGTATGTATATATATATATATATATATATATATATATATATTGCAACATTACAATTATGTATTATGATAATTCTGTGATTGTACTGAACACAAGTATAGTGTATAAACCACTAACTAGGTTAGAGGATTTTGTATTTGTTGTGCTAAGTATAATTACAGTACAATAAACATTTCTGTGTCACTATAGTACTATAGAGCAGTAAGACTTTTGATGGGATTAAATAACTAATTAAATATGTAAAAATAAAATCATCAATTTATTAACTCTTATGTGTGAAATAGAATTAAATATTAAAAATCAAAAATATAAATTTTGCATATTTCCCTTTTCAATAAGTTAAAAATAAAACATCACACAAAAATACTACAAACACCGAACATAAACACATACATAAAAGCATTTTTTTATTTCCATGTTCCATAAGGAAATGGAAGTATGGTCATGGCGAAAAAAATCGTGTTCGAGATAACAGCTGATTCTGAGTGTACTACCCTCAAAACATGAAGAAAAGTCATTTTTCGAAAAGTGTCTGTGTGTAGAATTTTTTCTATGGCAAACTATAACAGCCACAATTTCAAACAGAATCAAATAATTTTTTGCATACATCCCTGAATTGTAGATCACTCAAGGTCTATTGAATATCTATAAATGAAGAGGCTAGTTGAACGGGGTGGGTGTAATTTTCTATAAATGAAAATTATAGTTGAAGAGGGAGGGGATAATTTTTTAAATGTGTATTACGTTATCGGCAACAAAGAAGTAGTTTGTTGTTAAAATTCCTTCCCGGGCTGTTTGGCCGTAGTCCAATGTTTTCTGCAAAACCAGACATTTTGGCAGAGCCATCGACTTCCATCATCAGTGAAAATCGAGTGCGATAATATGAGGTGGTATACGTTAGTAACAAGAGTACTGTGGTTAAGGCTGAAGCAGTAAGTAGAAAGGAGTAGTTTCTATGGAAATATTTCATTTCGAAAATGATTTTAAATGTAAATCTTAGAACATGGAAGTCATGTATGGTTCTCTATACCGATATTTAATATTTAAATTGGTTGGGTGTCTGACATTAATATTAAATATGAATTATTAAATTTTTTAACTTTGCAAATCATACATGATAGTATTATTTATATTTATTAAATTAAATTTAAAAAACTTTTTAGTAGTTTAAAAAGATAATATGTATTTCAAGTTTAAAAGTATTATTACTTATAGCATAGCGAGTAATGCTCTTCTACTCGCTATGCTTATAGTATACCCATTTTAATCACATAAGAATTATTATTAACAAAGAAATAAAATTATGTATTAATTATTTCAATTTGTATATTTACACTATATTCATTTATCTTATCTTTCTTCGTTTATCTTACATTAGAAATCTTTATAGTTTTTTTTGTTTATCTTTCACCCATGTATATTGTTAGGTTACTGCTGTGAAGCTGATGCTGTGGTTCCTGGATGATGATGATGGTTTTGGTGTTCCTCTATCAATCATGATATGTTGTTTTTCTGCCTGATGACACTGTTGATAATGAAGTGTCTATGTTGAGAAGGAGAGCGACATAGTGACCTGTCAGTAAATTACTGTATTAGGAATACAACCCCACACCTTACACTGTTATGTAGTAGCTCTTATCCTTGTAGTCTGGTATAAATTGACATGTCAACTATGGAAAAATTCTGTCTTTAACTTGTTAAACTTAGTCTAAGCATCAGTTTTACACACTCACTGTTCACCTGTTTTTCCACAAATGACAGTGTTGATGTTCAAACCAGTAGTTGCATTGGATGCACGTTTGAATTTCACTCGTTATGTGTGTATAATTTAATTGTCACTTATTAATTGTAGGAGTAATTAATTTCAGTTTACATTATTCAGTTATTCTGCACGTATTTCGCAGTAAAATTGTGTCCCCACATGCATAAATTTGCCTGTCTTTTAGTGACACTGGCTGTTTACTCTATGTGTTTTATAATGTGTAAGTTTTATTAAATAACACATATTTAATTATTTGTCTTTATAACTGAACCAGGATTCACTCACACCAAGGAAATGCATTGTACACAGAGACGTGTGATGAAATAAGAATAAATTATAAAATGTTACTAATTAAAACATTGTTTCTAGAGAAAAGAACTTTTTTGTGGCAGCAAATAAAAACATTGGCATTTATGGTTAGTTCAAATAATTCGTGGACCACTGGCTTAAACTGTTGTTACTTTTTAGTAATAAAATAAAGCACTCAATAGCTTTACATATATCATAACAAAATGTTACTATTAGTATAGAAAAATTATTGGATGGATTCACTTTTTTAGAAGAGATGGTTCCATGAATATTTTGTTCCAAGTTTTATGTGATGGTAGGGTAAAAACTTATTTTGCATTTACATGAGTCATGACTTGGTCCTGAGGCATCCAGATGTAAATGAGTCAGGAAGTAGTGTTTATTATGACTTCTTATTTTTACTCTACAGTCTATAATTTATAACGGAAAATTTGATCAATTGATAATTTTACTAAATAAAGTATGCTGAACGCAAAGTAAGGGTGTGTTTTAGAAAGCGGGGAGGTATTGAGATGCCTGAACCGTAGGCGGCAATAGTTGAAAGAAAATTACTTGTAAAGAAATCTGTAGAGTAAAGCAGTAAGTTAATAACGCCGGCGCTGGGGCTGACGAAAATAATGAATGTACTTTTATGTTAAGTCACGTTTTGGGACACCACTGTCATAAAATGTAGTATTTGCTCAGATAGTAAGGGTGTTTGCCAAACGTTGTAAACTTAAGTGCATATAACAATAGGTACCGTTAGACGAGAGAGAGCGTTGTGTGACAGAGATAACGATAGACGCTAGTTTTTTAAGCACGTGGAACATGGAAAAACGTTGGGCGAATCAGAAAAGTGTCATGTGTTGCGCGGGAGGTTTTAGTTAAGCAGATTGGGCGAATTTGTATTTAGCGGTAGTTTGAACCTATAGGAACATTTTGCTGTAGATCATAGGTAAGGAAGAATCGAGGCAAGTATATATTATGAACTTAGAGAGAAATAAAGTTAGTCTTCTTTATATCTGCGCAATTATATGAAGAGACTCACGTACGTTGTTTTGCGTCAATTATTTTAATAAGTACGGTAAAGAATAAGTAATTTCGCAGAAGTAACAAAGTACGGGAATGCGATAATTATTAATACTAAAGTTATAAATAAAGTTTCAATAAATCGTAATAAGTCAAAGAGTGGATGATCGGAGTTATAATAAACAATAAGAAGTAATAATACATATGAAGTTCTATTAATTCAATACGTAGTGGTAAATCGTGGAAGAAGGTGAAGGAGTTCGAAGTAAAGTTACGACGGTGTGAATTAGTCGAGCCAAATGCGACGTGAACTGAGTTAAATGCACTTAAGGTCAATTCAGTAATCTTTATGTCCAGAGTGTAATTATACGACATAGTTATCGATATAATCCATATGTCAAGTGTAGTGCACCTGTGGTAAAGTGAATTGTGCAGTTTTAACCAGGATTAACACACGACGACGGCTGCTGACAACTCACCTATCTACATCTTCAGGACCACGCACTTTGGAAGGAATCTTACGCAAGTAACGAATAATGAACATTTAATTCTATGTTGTTGATAAATATATATGTTGTATTCAATATAGTGACTCAATCTGTCTTAAAGGACTCATTGCTAATTAATAATATTCAATTTGTAAGATAAACAATTCAAGTCATATAAAGAAATTTTGTAATGTATAAATGCAAATTGTTCATTAAAAGTTGATTAACATACTTTAATTTGTGTTTATTATTACTGGCGCCCTGAGGTATAATCAAGAGTCGGTACACTGGAATAAGTGTTATAAATTATTATATAAATTATTAATATCATATTTGAACAAGGTAGTTTGTGATCTTATTTCTCTCATGCTCGTAGGCCAACATAATTTTCAAATAAATAATTTAACTCTTTTACAAAGGCCTATCTAGAAGTGTATTACAAATTGAAAAAAGAAAATCACTTTTTTCCATCTCAAAGTGAACTGGAAAACTGAAACATCTCTAGATGATTAAATTGAACTGTAGTTCTAATAAAAAAAAAAATCATATGAAAGATATAATTTATAAGTTGGTAACCCTTGGAAGGATCGTTTCTTGTTTAAAAGCTGAGTTAATGAGTCTGTCGTACAGATAACTATATGTTGTTAATGTTTCCACCCAAAAAGACATTGTATATTGGCAAATTAAAGCATAATGAGTTCAACATTATTCTGGTGAGCCGAATTTCTAGTGCTGCTGACAATAAAAAACATAAGATTTTGTATGGTCTAAATGCAGCCCAAAAATACTTTTTTGTTTTAGGTAGCAGTATGACATTACAGTTACCATGATACTGAAGTGACTGAGCGTCATGTGGCAGGAATAACAAACCATTATAAAAACTAAGATACTTTTTTTAAAAAGTCGATATTACAAGACAATTGTAAAAAAATCGGTATGGAGAACCATACATGACTTGCTTGTCCTAAAATTTATATTTACAATCATTTAAATATTAATTAAATAAGTGGATGCCTGAGTTCTGAAGAAATTACGTATCAGCTAAAATGGTACCACCATGTCAGGTGGATTAACACTATCCTCAACCTTTGTAAGGAAGGACTGTACTTTTGTATAAAATGTCTGTAGGTCGAGCGAAGAGCTAGCTAAAGGTAGCTGCGATCTGATTACTGTAATGAAATTGGACTCTCGCTGCGAGGGGCCGAGGGATCTATAGTGTTATCAAAGTCTTTCCTGTCAATACTATACTAGTCATTTTTCTTTTTTAAAATCGAGTCTTGATTTCTTTCTTTCCATTTGTCTTCTGATTTCCTGAACTATTCTGTTCACCCGTATAATTATAAATTTCTCAGCAAAACATTTCTTCCTTAATACGTTTGTGTCTCCTGTTTAACACTCACCATTCTGATCCATGTCATAACGCTATATTCCACACAGGCTAGTAAATAACTAGCCATCAGGGAGGTCAAAATATTTTCAAGGAGGGGCAAACAATTTTCCAAAGGAGAAAAATATTTCTATATTTTTCATACATACATACACACATGCACATATTAGTTTATAATTCTCACATCATAATAGAAATAAGTACACAGATTGTATTAATTGCTTTAATACAACAACAGTGCCCAGTGATCCACAAGAAGCAAATGTCCACCTTTTCGGCTTGCACGCGTTGTGTTGGTGTGGGTTTTGGCACTTTCCATTTAAAAAGCGTGCAAACATAAGAAAATAAACATGAGTGAGGCCAGAAATAACGCGAATTTTGTATGTGTGTGTGTGTGTGTGTGTGTGTGTGTGTGTGTGTGTGTGTCTGTCCTGCCGGCCTTTTTATTGCGTTAATCACAATAATAAAACTTTGGAAAAGTAAACATTTCATAATTGAGATATGCTTGCTTGCCAGGAACGATATATTTTCACTCATACGTGATTTAAATTAAAATGAAAAATATAGAATTTTGTTAAAGTGAAATGAAATGTTTCCATAGAAACTACTTCTTTGTTGTCAATAACGTAGTACACATATAAAACTTATAAAAATTTACCTCCTCCATCATCAACTACCAATTTAATTTATAAAAAAAATTACCCCCTCCCCCTTAAACTACCCTTTTTATTTATAGATATTTCATCTACCTTTCTACAGTGGATTATTATGACCTTCTTTTCAGGATACTTTATTTATCAAAATTAAGCACTTTACTCTTGTTAAAACGTAAAACGTTGCAGGTAAACTACCCCTTTCCCTTAACCGATCTTCACCAAAAACAATAGGCCTTGAGTCCTCTACAATTCAGAGCTGTATGCAAAATATTATTTGATTTTGTTTGAATTTGCGGCTGTTATCGTTTGCCATAGAAAAAATTCTACACACAGACACACACAGACACTTTTCGAAAAATTACTTTTTCATGTTTTGATGGTAGTACAATCAGAATATGTCGTTATCTCAAACAAGATTTTTTTGCCACGACCGTACTTCCATTTCCTTATGGAACATGGAAGTAAAAATAACAAAACCAAACATAGCAGTATCTACATACCTAACAGTTCATTTAGTGTTAAATTTGTTAAAAACAAACAAAAATATAGTCAATATAGTCTTTCAACTTTATAATTTTCAATCTCACATAATATATTGGGTCAGTGTTGTGTTTTTGTAGTCTATATAATTTGGAAGTATTATGGCCATTTTTTAAATTTGTGGTGCTTTCAGTTATCTGAAGTAGCTTGTTCCACATGACCTTGGATGATAGGAGAGGGTACTATTTATAGAATTTTATTGTCTGTATTACAAACTAATTGTCTTACACCTTATAGTAGGAGGGCTTAGGATTAAATGATGTAAAATTAGAAATAGGTTATTTTATTTTAGCAATATGACAACTGCATTGACAATGACAAAGGTCACATCTAATATTTGTATCTTCAGATGCAAATTTTAGAATTGCACAAATCAAATTTTAAAATATATTATTCTTACGCTTAAGTGTACATCAAAGTGTAAAGATTTAAAGTAGATTTGCTATTCATTTTTACTAAAGCATTTGTGCTCCTAGTTTTCATGTTTATTATTGTACTGATAAGATAATCTGATTGGAGATTCATTTTGCCTCTGTTTCACGTAAACAAACATTAATTTGTAACTAATTGAATCACGATATGCTTTAAGACAGTTTTTATAGACTGTTTACTTATTTAGTTTCAAAGATTGTTTGCTATTAGGTATGCAGATACTGTTGTTTTTATTAATGTTTTAATTTTAGTACATTGTATATATGTATGTGTGTGTGCACGTGGTTTTAGGTTGTTGCCCACATGTTGTGTTGTTGTTAAGCGCTTAAAAATTTCATAAAACCCTTGTGATTTTGTAGAGTCCATAGAACTCTCACATCTTTCATTTTTATTTCCAAAGCCAACCTGTCCTAATAATTTTTTATGATTGTTCCTCTTTCCCACTTTAAAGTATTAAAGTATCCTATAAGTACCTAATGTTTTTATGTTTATCAGTCTACGTATGTCCTTCTACTTCTTCATCTTCACTGTTTGGTATAAGGCAATAAACTTGATGATTTATCTTTATGCTTGCATTTATTTTTGAAATTATTTTATTATTGTTTCTGATGCATACATTAATACCATAGTATAATGATATTGAAGAAAGCAATAATAATAATAATAATAGACTGTATATTATTTTTATTATAATAAAATAATATATAATTATAATTATCTTGTTGTTGCATCCTCTTCGTTCACTTATTAATTTAATAATATATATATATACTTTCACTTATGAACTTACTGTTGTCACTTCCCAAACGTTTCGAGATGTTGTTTCTCTTCTTCAGTGGGTTGAGTACATCCGAAACGTTTGGGAAGTGACAACAGTAAGTTCATAAGTGAAAGTATATATATATATATATATATATATATTATATAATTATATTTATATTTTATAATATATAATAAAATATAATTTTTATTATAATGAAGATGCTTAGTTACATCCTTTACTCCAGTCCTTCCAATTGGAGTCTCTTGTAATATAGTTTGTTCACACTTAGATACCCTTAATCTTTCTTCATACCATTATATAACACAAAAAGCCATTTTATATTTTTCAGTTTGTCCTCCCGTTTTGTGGATAGCCCTTTACTTGAAGACTCTGGACATTTTAGATGCCTACAGAGAGAACATGACAACTGATTTCCATTGTGCTTTAGTGACTCTTGGCATGATTACATAAGCATGATTCATGATTACTGTTACCACTACTCTAGCAAAATGTTACTTTGCCTGCAACATTGAGGATAGGTTGAGGGCCAACGTTTCAAATGTGCTATAACTAGAAGCTGTTATCAAATTTCCCTCACTGGTTACTTTTTGTATGTTTGGAATGATTGACAGTAACCAAACTGATGACTAACATTATTGATGGCACCAGTGACCACCTGAGTGATTTGTATGCAGTGCCGGATTTAAAATTTTTGAGGCCCTAGGCCAAGTTTTCTGAGCCCCCCCCGGGTTTTGAATGTTTATGTTCATGTTTATGATGAATATGTTTAGTGTACGGATTAAATTCTATGTTCATAACGTTTTCACACTAATAAATATCTATGAAACAACACGCAGCCCACCACACAAAGCTAAAAACCTTCTTTACATTCAAAAC
This sequence comes from Magicicada septendecula, assembly GCA_034769895.1. Taxonomy (NCBI): domain Eukaryota; kingdom Metazoa; phylum Arthropoda; class Insecta; order Hemiptera; family Cicadidae; genus Magicicada; species Magicicada septendecula. The sequence goes on along the minus strand of CM068367.1, from coordinate 548,017,800 downwards.
AAAATAAAAACCTAACCTCAAGTCGCAAACCATTCAATCACAATGCAGATAAACAATGATAACAAACAAGGGTGGTACCATGGTCATGTAAATTCGGGGGCAATATAGAGCACGAGTTGTGTATTAGTGTCAGTTGTAGTCGGTTTTCTGTATATACTGAATTTGTGCCTGTGTTCAAGTTTTGTGATGTCTAAGAAGTTTATGCTATTGTTGTGTTCGTATTCGGCACAATCCAAGAATTGAATTTTTTAAATTGAAATGTGTCCTATTGTTGACAATTTAATTTTATTGTGTAAGTTTTGTAAGCATAATAATATGTGTGCTTGCAAGAATCTAATTGTATTTCGTATGGGTAAGTCTTTAGCAAAAACAAATGTTAATATTTTAAAAAAATCCTGTCTAATTATAATTTAAGTAATAATTTAACATTGTTGAAGTATTATTAAGTTTATTAATGATTAAATTTGTTTGTAAATGTATTTCAACTGTTTTACATTATTGAAATTTAGCAGGCATTTTAAAAAATATTGACAGGTAACAAACGGATAAAAAGCTTACAGCTATTTTTGAAATTTCATTTAATAATAAAAGTAAGTGTGGTGTATCTCTAAATATTTATTAGATAAGTTTCTGGAATGACAGTGGTGTAATGAACAATTTTAGCAGAAAGCGTGTTTACACAAGATAGTGGTTATCTGCCTGGGTTGGGCAGTTTGTCTCATTACTAGTATCACACCTCACTCTGCAAATATCAGTATTTTAACACCTGTTTTATTATTCTGTTAATACCAGTAAGTATGTTTGTTGTTACTTTATAGTAGTTTTCTATTGAAATATTTCAAGTTTTAAAAATTGAATTCACTAAAGGAATAGATGGTAATGTGTCTCTTCATAACATGAACTACAATGTGCCTTGATATACAATTTTATTTTGTAAGAAAAGTATATTCTTTAAGTTAATTGAGGCATATTTACTTATTCATTTTTTACATTATTCTATTCTAATATATAGAGGAACAACAGTTTTTGTATAGAGTAATTTCAAATAGCCAATAAAATCAAACAGGATTGTTAAAATGCAAAACAACACAAATAAGTCTGTATTTTGCACTAACAGAATATCTTAACAGTGTTTTGCAGGAATATTCTAACTGAAATGTGTCAGATGATACCTTGAGTTCATTGCTTCTGAAAATCAAGAAAGATTTTTAAGGTTACAATATGTGCGGTTTAAGCTAAGTTAAAATGTTTTTATATTACATTGTAGAAACTAGTACACTGAGCTCAATGTTGCGCGTGCGTGCGTGCGTGCGTGCGTGCGTGCGCGTGCGTGTGTGTGTGTGTGTGTGTGTGTGTGTGTGTGTGTGTGATCTGTCTGTCTCTTTATACTCAATTTAATTTTCACAGATACAATGTTTTTATGGGATTAAATCTTATGTAGACCAGTTGAGCCTTATAATTAATTGGTAATTATTCCATTTGACTTAGAAGATTTTATAGTTTTTCTTGTAAGGTAACAAATTTTAAAAATTCAGTGTTTTCAAAATATATTCACATATAAGTGAAACAATACAGGTTTGAGATATTTCATGCTAGAAAGAACATTATTAGCAATGGAGGAAAATACAAAACACATAAGAGAGAAAACTAAAATATGTAGAGTCACATGTCTCTATTTCTTTGTGTTTTATGTAGGCTATTTCTTCACAACTGATGAAGCTATTTGGAATAGTTAATTTCAAACATGTGTTTTTCTTTTATATTATGTATTTAAAAACAATGACTTTATTGTATTTAATTTTTGACAATAATTTGTTTTCACAGATGCTTTTTTTTTTGTAAAACATTTTACTTGGGCAATAGTAATCGAAGTGTGAACAAATGATTAACAAATTTTGTGAAATGTGATAGCAGGTGCAGAATTTATCCAATGAAAGGTTGTTTCACCACATGAAATCAACACTGATAACACACACAGAGTTAAGCTGTCAATTGAGATAATTGTAGGTATGGTACTGATAAGGCTCTTTAATCATACCAATGAATATGAGACTTTGTTGTAGTCATGAGTGATCCATAGACTGCAGGTGTGTGTGACGTGTGGTTGCATTTCATTTAGACTGTCTAGATATAGTAAATATAGAGAATAAAGAAATTACGAACTAAAAGAATACAAAAATAAAATAAAAGTGAAAGTAAATATAAATAAAAAATTAGAGAATTAAAAAAATTACTTTTAATTTCTCAAGTAAAAATTATGATTTATTACAAAGCTGTAAAAGAATGTCAAAGCTCCAATAGAAACATAAATTTAGAATGTAATTTCATAGCACTAATACGCTACTAAAATAAACAAAGTAAAACACAACACAATTTTTTAAAGACTGAGTGTAGGAAATGCTCAGAATACAATACAGTTAACCATCAAACCTGTGACTAATGTAACCACCCACTATGGGGTTTGGATTTGTGAGCCTTTTAATGGGGTAACATGGGGAACAAACTGGTGGTTAGTCCCATTTGTAATTCTGACCTCGTGTATATTACTTTTGATTTTGAATCTATATCCTCTGTAAAGCCTTATGTGTGTAGAGGCCCCTGTCACCAAGCTGTCACCCCCGTCTGTTATTTGTCCAGATTTGTGTTCATATATGTGTTATTCATCTTAACAAAGTGGTGCCATGCTCCTTTAACCACATTTCAGTAAATATATTACAACCCCTACAAAATATGTGATGTAATTGAATCTGTTTCTGCTTTATGGAGTTATGTTAGAAAAGTCTGTAATATTGTTTATTTTATAGTTTGTTGTTGCTGATTCTCCCTGTATAGGCACTTAAGATTACTATGATAACCGCATACAGTATCTGAAGACATAAGGAATCTAGTCTCCACCAATTTTATTTCTTTGATGTAAAAAAAAACATAAAAATTTTTTAATTTGCACGCTGATGCAAACCACCTACTTTTCAGTGGTTAGTAAGGCTTTCTAATTTATATAAGAAAATGTAGAGAAAGATTAGGCTGATCACAGTAAAGAATATTATTTAGCAAAGACGGTGGATATTTCTTTGTTGAGAGATGCCTAAAGAGAGTAGTCCCATTAATCACAGTTTTGTCACAATACTTATAAAAGTGCCACACCTTCACGAATGATTTTCATATGACTTATTTTTTTAGTATTAATGTAACTGTTTTTAATTTTATAGTAATATTTACTACTGACTTATGTTGTTGACTAGTTTTCATACTTTTAACTCATACTGGATAGTAAATTTTGTTATTCAATTTGTACTGCAGCTATGTGATATTGATGGATGTATTCAGTTTCTTGCTGTCATTGCTAATTTATACCTCTGGATCAAAAGTCCATCAAAGTGCGAGTATAATAGTAATGATAATGTCGGAAATACATTTCTTTTTATAACAGTTACAATAAATGTGTAACGTACATTCTTCACGGAAAGTGAATTTTTAAATTGCATGTGGTGGGTGGTGTGCTAAATGTCACTAAAACATTGAAAACAACATAAAACATTTACAGTTATAACAGTCCTTGTAACAATACAAAAGGCTTCCATGTTCATACAAATGGAGCATAGAAGGCGTTTGTCAAATAATAATTGTGGAAGTATGTAACCAGTGCTACCTAGTATCAGTCATAAGTTCACAAATTCACAAACAAAATGCAAAGCAGTGGACAGTTATAATAATCAATGGTGAATCTGTTCTTAGGCAAGTTTCAGTTGATCTGTACTTTCCACGTTGTTCTGTCAAGCCGCACCTTTCAATTGTTCATAATTCTCATCAGTAGACAATATGATTATTCGCAAAACAACAGCTTTTATAGAGAGAATCTCATTTTTTATTATATTGTCAACTAACTACTTCAACATTACATTAGGAAACAAACTTAAACCACATATTGATAACCAGTAGTAAAATCAATTATAAGACTTTTTGAACTCAGAGCACTTCTAAAAGCATAATTAGAATATAGTTACCAGACCTGCTATAGTAAAACAAAAATAATGTTGTACTCCGTAAGTTTCGTAACAAATTATATAAGTATAGTGTGAGATATGAAATTTGTGTTATAGTCACATATGAAAGTTGTATGTAAAATTCACATTCACAAGTGGTGAAAACTAAAAAGTGTACTAAGTAATTAATTAAACTAAATGTACAGTGACACTCTATAGTTCATGGGACTAGGGCTTGCATTGTTTTTGCAGTGCAGGTGACTATGTGAAGTTTGTGCTATTGTTATTTTATGTGAATGCGAATAGCTTCTTGTTACATCCCCCACTGGTCTATTTTGAGACAGATTTTTTAACATACCAAGCAAGCAAATTTTCAATGTGGACAAAATAAATCTAATAACTTGGATGAATAGAAGTCAATAGTAGAGTAAAGAGAAGCACAGAAGTTGTTGGAGGTTTTGGCTTAGGAAGTAGAAATGAAAGGGGAAGGCATTGTTAAACTATTCCTATTTTATAGTTTAATAACATACCAGAAGAAGATACATATGGAGAATACCAGAATTTATGAACAGGTCACAAATTGGAAACTTACTCAGTTGGTTTGCATCAATAAAAGTGTGAAACTAAGGTACAGGCATGTAATAGAAGCTCAGATAATGAACAGAGTGAGGTAGAGCTGCCTCTAATACTAATGTTCAAGTTATATTTTGAGCAGGTGATCTATATATGCAGGATTTGGGGGTGAAAATATTATTAACTGAAATAATATCTTTGTTCTGATTGCGGGTGTTATAACTTTTCCAACTGACAGTGAGAGTAATCTACTTTGAAATTTGTAGACTTCATAATTTTGTCATGAAGATGAATGGAAAGAGTGACTGTAACTGGAGATGAAAATAGGTAAAATAAATGTTCAGGGTTAACTGTAAATCTGAGTCAAGTGAAGGTTTTCAAATACTTGGAGTAGCAAAGTGGAAGGTGGAAGATTCTCCTAAGATATACAATTTAAGACAGTTCAGACAAATGTAAATTTATGAAGCTGCTAACTACATGAATTTAATGGTTTTGAATTACGGATCACTGGGGAAAAAAATGAGGCAATAGAGGCTTCTGAGTTGTAATATTTGAGGAGAATGCAGAGGATTTCATAAAGGATCAAGGGAGCAATGACAAGGTATTTAAGAGACAAATGGAGTTGTGAAAAGTCTTATCTGATAAAAATTGGTGCCAGTAAAGGGATAATTATATGAAACAATAGGAAAAATGATTTTTGGTTGAAGCAGTGAGTTTGAAAGGATATAGGTATTTTTAAAGGAGGCAACTGACAGGAAAACCTGGTGATTTCAGAACAGGGCTATCCACTCGTCTCTGGGTTTGAGTTGATCAAAGAAGTTTTATGAAGTTAATGTTATTCTTTATTATTAGTTTTTTAAATTGATTATGCATTCGACTAACAATGTATCACATTTATAAAAGAACTACATCTATACCTGAATATATAAATGAATGAATATTATGAAAATAATGCTAGTATATGTAGAAAGTTCAAGTACTCAGAATTTTGACTTTTTGGGGTTAAACAGGATAGAATGATACAAATTTTAATGCAACTGAAATCTTAAAAATTTGTGTAAAATTGAATTCACTTTACTCTTTATCAACTGTACAAAATAAAGCATTAAAATTTGTTCTAATTATATTGAGGAACAGTGGTTGTAGAATAGAGCTGATAAGTGAAGGTTAAAAATGATTATATTGCAAAACATTATAACTTCTGTATGATCAGCAATACAAATGCATTTTGTATTAGGTACTTTTCGTTCATGTGTGTATTTGAAAAAAAAAATGAGTAAATCAGTAAAAAGAAAAATAATCAAAGTGACAGTACAAGTCTCATTATGAATACCTAATTTATGAGTTTTTTTATTTAACTTAATTGCAACTAGTTACAAACTATCTAGCAAATTTATTCTAATACATAACTTAACATTGTGTAGGATAAGCTCCCACTGGAGCTTTCCTCAGTACAGTTACACTTTGTTCAAGTTCTGAGAATTACTGTACATATTTATTCACTAGTTCAAATGATTTCTGTCTCTGCATCGCTGAATGAGTCCAGCATTATCAAGCAGTTGTAGAACTTCAATGTTTTTGTGTTCATGAAGTCTTCTTTCAGTTGTCTTGTTTGTTCATCATCTTTTTTCACAGCCTACACTTTATATAATAATGAAACTTTCTCTTGTGAACTTACTTGTCTTTTTCCGTCGAATGCGTTTCGGCATCGTGTTCGCCTTCGTCAGCTTAGAAACAGACTGCCAGTACTTTGTAACGGTTATTGCTTGGAAGGTAAAGTGGGGGGTGTAGAGGAAGGGGATTGGCGCCGGGATCCAAATTATTGTTTGTTTTTTGTATAATTGTGTTGAAAAGTGTATGTGATTTATATTGTAATTGGTCGTTAAGTATGTTGTTTGGTTGTGTTGTGTGGTGTTTGTATATTTCATATTGTTCTGCTGTGTTGAGTTTTCGACCTTTGGGTAAGTAGTGTAATATTTCAAGATTAGTATCTATGTTGGTGTAGCTATGGTTATGTGTATGTATATGTGTGTGGTTAAAAGTTCACTTAAATCCGCCATGACAAAAAACAAGGAGCAAGCGAAACTGCTTTTACAAAACGAATTACTGTGACCGGACACAACCTTCCCAGGCGACAACAATGACGGCACTGAACTCGGAATGAGTTGCGCTACGCTCGCCTAGCGGGAGAAATGCGTACTACGTAAGCTCCACCAATCGCAGCGCTATTCCGGTTATTTTTGGATACCCCCTCCAAACAGGCTATAATGATATATTCCAAATTAAACACTTTGTGATTATTCATTGCCTGTGTAGTGAACATGTGTAAATGTTTAGTTTTCAATTTTCCTATTTTATTTCTGTGTAAGGCTTAATCAATTAGAAAATATTAATTTTAGAGTATCATAATTCATAAAATTAATAAATTATTTACCTTAAATTATCCGCCGTGTGATTTCTTGTGCTTCGTCTATGACGCGTTTCAGAGCTTATGCTCCATCATCAGATATTAAAAAGTTAAAACTGTCACTCTTGGGAGATCGTTAAGAAGTTAAAATGTCAAAATTTGCATATGAACCATACGCGGATTTGGGTGCGCACCCGTTCAAGTTCATTCTGCCACTGAGTGGTTGCTACCTTATCGTAGCCCCAGCGAGCAGACTCAAGGCGGTATCGTACAATCGGTTGGATACAAAGTTCAGGTGGTCATTTAACACGATATCGCGACTCATTGGGTTTGCATATGCACTGTAAATTTCAAATTCCTCCAAGGCATTCATGAAACGGCCCTTCTTACACACATGTAATGGTATTAAATTAGAACTAAAATCTGTGTAATTATGATTGTGTGAAGTCAGGTGTCGGGCGTAATTTGATTTGATGTTGTCAATGTTTCTTATTTTCTTAGGTAAATGTTCTCGAAATCATTTAAGGAAACCTCTCCCAGTCTGTCCAATGTAGAAGCACTCGCAATCATTGCATGTTAACTTATATATGCCAGTTTTTTCTTCTGGAGGCGTGTGTTTTTTCGGTTTGAGAATATCCAGTAACTTATTATTAGTCCTGAATGAAATAGTGAAACTATTATTATTCAATACAGAAGACAAAACCGTAGGCATAAAGCTAGTGTAATTAGTAGATATAAAATTTTTTTGCGTGTTGTTGTTTATTCGGGGTTTAAGCATTCTTTTTTCATGTTTTCTCAACAGTTTGTCAATGGTTAAACTATTGTAACCACTGGCAACCGCGATATATTTTATGACATTTAGCTCATCACGGAAGTCATTATCATCCAAAGGAATTGTCAATAATCTATGAATGAAACTATTGTACGCTGCCATTTTATGTGAAAGAGGATGATGAGAGTCTGCGTGTATTGTGGTGTCAGTGGTAGTCGGTTTCCTATAAATGTTGAACTTTAATTTATTCATCTGTCGAGTGATGGTTAAATCTAGAAAGTTTATCTTGTTATCAACCTCTGTTTCAAGAGCAAACTGGATGTTTCTATTTATTTTATTTAAACAGTTTTTAAATAATTCGATTTGTCTTATAGTACCATCAAAAATTAAAAACGTATCGTCTACATACTGTGCATAAAATATTATTTTATTTGCATATATATTATTGTTCAACAAGTGAGTATTCTCATAATAATTCAAACAAATATCGGCCAGTAATCATATAATCATAAAATTATATTGTGACACAAATACTTTACAGTTTTAGGAACCCTGAAAATGCTTGTTCGTAGCAATAAAAAAAAAAAAAAAAAAAAAAAAAAAACAGAAAACTATTGCATGAAAAGTTTACCAGTCTATTTGAGTAAAATTTGTATACAATAAGCAACACGCAAAACAATGTTGTACAAACAATGCTATAGAATATTTTAAAGCCAGCTAAAGACACAATTTAATACAATACTCTTTCCAAAAATTAGACAAGGATAAATTATTATTTTTTAATTAAAACATCATACACTGATTATGTACCTGTTTTGATACTAATTTACAGTGTTATTCATGTTTTTTGTTTAGTTATTCAATTATACACTGAGAAGGTGAGTAATTCTAGAACCTAATCTGTAAAACTACTGTTATCATTATAATGCTGATTACTTCTTTTTTTTCAGAAAAATGTGGTATGGTATTGGTATCTGTGTCATAACACTGGTCCATTATGTGTGTGCTGATCTGTGTGTCATGTGTCACTGTGACAATGAAAAATTATTCTGTGACAAACTGGGTTTAGAAGCACATTATAATGACAGTGAGTGGAATGGCACTGTTCAAACAGAAGTATACTTTGATAACAATAAAATTGTCCATTTAAGACCCTTCCCAGCACTTACAATACTGAAACTCTCTCTCTCACACAATGCAATAGCAGCAATTGATGAATCAGCCTTCATGCTTCTTGCAAATCTGACAGAACTCGACTTGAGTCACAATCACTTGACTTCTGACCAGTTTACACCTCATATCTTCAGGGTAAAGTGTAATACGTAGTATTTATTTTTGAAATCAATATGACAGATTATTCTTATCTTGAACATGCAGCAGTTGTAATTTTTATTAAATTTTTATATTGTACAGCTCTGCTGCTTAATTTTGTGTGTGCATAAGAAACATATCATCCTAGTCTGGACGATTAATTGTTTAAAAGTGAAGACATTAACACAAAAATTTAATACTTAGTAAAACTTTAGTTATCATTATCACATTATTTATGAATAGATGTTTAATGTAAAAGTAGAACTTTTTGTATCTTTTAAAAAGTGGACCTTATTTGAAAATAATTAAACTTTTTTTTGAATTATAAAACACTTAAAACATTTCAATAAAAATTAAGTATAGACATAAACAGTTTTTTAAATTTTATCACTTTTTTGTTGTATTTGTTTAGAAATAATCAATTGAAAAAGTATTAATATTTTGGGATTACAGTTCGTAACATTATAAGACACTGTAATTCTAAACTTTAGGAACACTGTAAATATTACTCATATACAAAAAATAACTACTAAATAAAAAATTAAATATTAATCTGTATTTTTTTTTACTAAATTAGAAGTTTTATAAACTGCAACCACTACATATTCTTAGTTTGTATGGATATTATACTGATTTTGTTAGGTTTATGATGTTTAATTTGTTATCAATATTACATTTTTTAATAACAATTTATAATAGTTAGTACCATTAAGGAAATGTAATTACAAAAATTAGATAATTAAGTTTTAATACTAATTACAGGGAAAATATGCTCCTGAAGCTTACGAACCACTTCGATCTTTGCGTACTCTTCGACTTGGAAGCAATGCTCTTCATACACTCCACCCAGACATATTTGAGCATCTTCCAAACCTGGAATCATTAAGCCTTGACTCTAATCCTTTCAAAGTCATTGATCGTCCAACATCAATTGCTGTAGCATCTTTGACCTTTCTGAAGGTATGCTTAGTTTTAAATATGTTGTATTTTTTAATATTAATCTATGTAAATGGTAATACTTTATTTGTTAATTAAATTTTGTTACACATTTTTCAACTATTTTATTAAAAAAATTAAGTCTCTATTCTGCAATATATTTACAGAAATTTTAAATTTGTTTATTGTTTAGTCTTTATGTTTAACTTGATTAAATAGTTTTAGTTAACTTTGTCACAAAGATTTCATTTGAGCCTTCCCTATCCATTTTTCTATATACATTGTGTTCATTTATACTTGGAGCTGTTTTGGAGTTTGATATTTTACAATTTTAAGGATATTAAAATAATATTAAAAAAAAAAAAATGGAATGAAGATTACTAAATTACATTGTGATCACATCATAGTTTCATTTTCAGTGATTGTTACAATTATTTTTAAATATTTGATTGAGCTTATAACATGGCATTGACATTATTATATTGTTAATTTGAATATTATAAAACCAATGTAATTACTAGAATTAGATATGAAATTTTACTGATGATAAATAATCTAAAGAATGTCCTTACAACCTTTCATTCTTCTATCATAATTTTATAGAGAGCTACTACTAGAAACTTCTCCATGTTGGCTTGACACAGTATTTTTAAAATTATTTTTAGGTACTCGATTTATCAAGTATGGGGCTTAGATCAATTCCTGAACATCTATTTCACACACCTCGTCATTTGGAGACATTGAATTTGTCTGGTAACCAGTTTACTTCAATTCCAGCTGGGCTTGCAGATACACATGGGCTTCTCCATCTTATAATGAATGATAACTCAATTAGCATTATAGAGTAAGTGCTATTCACTATAACAAATGCTTTGCAGAATATTATAAAAACATTTAATAAAACAGGTGATGATAAAAATAGTGCAGTCAGATTAAAATTGTGCTGATTTACTTCCAAAGAAAGAAATTGTAGTTGTTTGATTGGTACCCCTTGTTAAGTTCCTGAACTGGATGATGTTTTGCCAGAAACTATTGATGTTGGATATAACTTTACTTATATAAATACGCTGTACATAATATGTCACTTTCGGCTGCCAAAAGCATTGTAGAAAAATCCCATGCAAAGCGAATAAATATATGTAATTTTAATTTTAATACTTAATTTTGCCCAATAATCAAACAATTACAACTTCTAATTAATGTTTCAAAAAAAAATCTATACCAGCTTTAAATGTGCTGTTAACATTTTTTTCAATTAGAATTATAATTTTTAATTAAATATTAACTTGTATGGCTGTCTACAGACTTTTGGCATTTTAACAGTATACAGCCTATATTGTGCTTGTTGTATAAATATGGTTCTCAGAATAAGCGCATTTGTTGCATGCTTTCAGGACACTAGTGTTCTGATTTTAATAGCATCGTTTTTGTTGTTCATAGTGTGTCTGTATATCAGGTGCTATGTAATGCACTTTTTTGACTTTGGAACACCATATTTTTAGAAAAGATTTTAATTAAATTTTGTTTTTGCTACAATTCAAATAGTAGTGCTATGTCCATGAGTACTGAAACTAACAGTGCACCTAACAGCAGCCTCTTAATAACTGGCAGTCAAACACAAGATGGATGAGGCTCAGATGAATTAAAATTTTCACTGAATATGTAGTGTTTCAAAATAAAAAACTGCATTGTGTAGGATTTATATAACATCTGATTTCCCTATGGTATCATTTATGACCATTAATACATACGATTGAAAGATATGACTTTACTTCACAGCAGATCATTACTTTATTGTACTTTACACTGTTGATTATATATCCTATATCCTCCATCTTCACTGTAATGAGATTAGGCTAGTACCACTCTAGCCATACTTTAGGCTTTCATTGTAATATAGACAGTGTATGTACTTTACAATGGTCAAGATTACATCTCCCAAAAGTGCCACCAACATTAGTTGCTCTGGCACCTCCAATCCCAAAATGTCATCATACATAATAGTCTACAGTAGTATCTAAATATGAAATTTTGAGGGCCGTCACCTTTGACTTTGCATCCCTTGTGATTTTCTTCAGATTCAACCATAGGTCATGTGACCCGAGAAAACTGGCTTTAGTTTCTTCAAGGTACAGAAGCACAATCTGTTATTTTAAACCCAGCATCTTATCTAGCAGAACTGAAGACATTTCCGATTATTTTGAAGACGCAGTATTATTTAGACCTTCCTCTACAACATTAACTGATGTCATTATCACTACATCCAGTTTAACTATTATGTTGTTTGTGTGTGTGTGTGTGTGTGTGTGCATTCACGCATACTAATTTGTTTATGCCGATTGAAATTTTTATGCAAGTACACTTTTGTCTTGGATGTGAAAGCAAGTTTCATTAGTATGTGTAAATAATATTAAAAAAATTAACTAAACAAAAATATTGATAAAATATAATCTTACAGTCTTGTATTTTTTGATTGTTTTAGTCAGTTTCCATTATTGACTTCTCTGCAGACTCTTCATCTTAGCTGGATGCGTATGTTAACGTATGTAGGCCAAAATGCACTCAGTAATCTTACTTCATTGCAGGTATACTTCAACACATATTTGCAATATAAATAATTTTTTGGCAGTATTGTGTATATAATTTTTTATGTTAGTTTGAGAGCTTGTACCTATTTGCTAGTGGATAGAGCTTGTATTAATATATTTGGTATTTCCTTTATGAATTTGCTAACTGCTATAATTTTTATTGTTCGACTAAGCTTTTCGTCATCACTGACATCTTCAGGTCTTAAACACCTGAAGATGTTTAAGACCTGAAGATGTCAGTGATGACGAAAAGCTTAGTCGAACAATAAAAATTATAGCAGTTAGCAAATTCATAAAAGAAATAGTAAGGATGGCTGCTAATTTAAACAATACGAAGAATAATATATTTGGGATACCATATTTCACATTTTGCATTATGATAGTGGTATTGTATGAGTAGGTTAATTATTCTTGTTCATTTACATTTACGTAGTCAGACGGTACTACAAAGATCAGGGTTAGATCAATAGTTTACTTCTGTAACACAGTTTCTGTTAATGTTAGGTAATGTTAACAGAAAGCAAGTTTAATCTTATCTCAGCCATTGTAAGTATCAGTAGCTTTACTAATAATATAATCTTGATGTTCTCATTATTAAAACTATTGCTGATGCAGAGTTGTGAATTTCTCTATTATAGAATGAAAGATGCAAGTTGTCACACTACTAATTTATTATTAATAATTTGAGTATTATTATTATTCTTTTGTACATTATGATATAATATGGTTCATTATTTCTGCTGCCTTATTCATAAGATGGCTAGCAGTTGTTATATAAATACTGGTGTCTCTTTTCTATACCATAACCATAACTATTTGTAAAATATAATCTTACTGAAATTATTTTTTTTTAATTGCTAAACAATTTAAATGCTAGTTAGATAACATACCTATAGACAGTGGTCTGAAATAGCAAACTAAAAAAAAAAATTGTGGTGCAAATTATGGTAAGTTTGTTTAATGGAGATGAGGCAAGCAGCATTAACAAACTTTAATTTACATTAATTTTATGCTTATCATATTTGTTCATTTCATGGCTTACTATGTATGAGCTGTGTCTACAAAGTAAAGATACAAAGGCTTTAAAATTAAAAAAAAAATTATTTAAAGTTCTTCAGTTCAAAATTATATAAACACTGTAACGTTACATAACCCCTGCCCAAATATAATAACATAATCACCATAGTTAAAACCAGTAATCACCCATTTTTAAAAGTCAGAAATGGGGATTATGTACCAAGCTATAAAAAACTTTGTACTCCAAAAACACTGTAAACAATAATAATAAAAGTGCAGTGTACAAAGTGAAACATAGTGTACTCAGTGAAAGGGTAAACCTTTAAAAGGAGCATCTCACAGATTTGTACTGGAGATGAAAAACAATCAATATTGTAGCAGTGGACTATATTGCTGCTGACAAGTTTTGTATTTTTTGTAATTTTGTATTGTATAGGCCACAAAGGTCTTGTACCTAGGAATAATATTTGTGTTTAATATAATTATTTTGTTTAAATATAAGATAACCCAGGGTTAAATTTAAAATAATAATATATAAAATAATACTATGTTTGCAAGATGGCATATAAAAAATAGTTTAGAGTAAGGATACATTAAGTAAATGATAAATCATAAATAAATCAAATTAAAAGGGATTAAAATATAAAATACCAGTGTACAAGTTTAAGGAAAAATATAAAGAAAAACCTTAAATAAATTAAATTCGATTATAAATAAAATCTAAAAAGGATTATTTTTCTAAAAAGAAGAAATGAATTTATAATAATTAATAATAGCCTATATACTAAAAAGTATATAGATTAACCAATAAAAAACCATAAAAAATTCTTGGTTACTAAGAGTAACTAACTAACAAGAATTGAATTTAATTGTTAAAAGATATTGGAAGTGAGCAGTTTGAAAAGTGTCATGTCTATAAAAATTTAAGAAATTAATAAATACCATTTGAAATAATCAGTGTAAAATTAATAAAATTAACGAGTGATGTCCACTACATATTAGAACTCCTTTGAATAGAATAATTCACGCCCGCAGTTTGATGAAACCTTGAAAAATCAATCTTCGATTTCCAAGCCTAGCCTAACAAAATTTCGACTTTGTTGGTGAGACCATTACCTAGTATAATTTAACTAAATTATACCTCAACAATAAACTTATAACACTAGAAACAGCACAATCTCTTTAAATACTTCTGGAAAAGAGGTGAATATAAACTTTATTATTTTCGTTAACCAAAAAAACCAGCAAAACGTAGTTTGGTTAATAACATTACTGCCGCCATGATGCCTAATGGTTCTGGTCATCAGTGAAGAAGAGCTAACTGCACTCTAGCGGTCTACAAATCAACTGCATAATATAAATAGTACAAATTATACAAATTTATTTATGTAAAGCTTGGTATTAACCCATATTCATTTCTGACTTTCTCAAAGTACAAAGAACTCTAAAATAACCATGGGAAATTAATTCATTATTTCTTTCTTTGTATTAATATTGAAATAAAAATATTTGTTATATACTATATGTTTGAAAATAAGATCGAACTAATTCTGTGTTGTCAGTAAGAATCGATTATCCCTTTATGTTTTGGGAGAATATAAAAAAATGCTAAATAAATTCAATGAATGCCTTGTTGTTTGAATAAAAATGTGTATTATTTTCATCGTTACAGATTGTCAGAAGACTGAGAAGAGAACGGACATCCAGAATATATTACTTACCATTTGGAGTTAATTTAACCTCAAATGTGTTCATAAACTTAGAAGTCAGCTGGTATCACGAGCGGAGAAATTTGAAATAATTAATCGTATACTAAGAGAGTAATTCTCTTTGCACTCTCTCTCATAACTACTGTCAAACAACGGTATTGATTTCACACAAATAAAATCTAAGAAAATATTTGCATAACACACACACTCGATTTTTGGAAACATCGAACATAAAATATAACAAATTCTGTGACTCTTAATAAAGCAAGATTTTCGAAGAGTATAAATAGACGTAAAATTACTACTACTCCGAGAGATAACCACGAGACGTTACAAGGTGACGCTCATAACATGGGGTAAATAAAACATAGATTTCATTAAGTAATTACAGTGACGATAAGATCAAATAGATACTCCTTAGAGAAGAAGCCGCGAGACATTACAACACATATACACTTATTTTTCAAAGTCACCACACCATTATACAAGCACTTATTAAGCCTGGGGACCTGCTTCTGTAGTCCTGTGGCATACAAGTTTGCTGTGAGCCCTTTAAACAATGTCATGACCTCATTTTTCACCACTTTATCATTGTAAATTTTTTTTGGGGCAAATGTTTCTCTAGATAAAGGAATATGTCAAAATCACTAGAGTGGATGATCAAAAGTATCAAATTTTCAACTGTTGAGCAGTGCAGAGATAATGCAGGCAGTTTAGGATTGAGATTTGCCATGGATCAGGAAATGCCATGTATCAGCACCCTCTCTTTTTGTTTTGAATAGCCTGTTGAAAACATATAAGTGTCTCACATATGTTTTACGTTCAGGCATGAAGTCATCCAGAAAAGGACCTCTTCCATATTATATTATACCTCTCAGTAATATTTTATAGTAGTATCTTATAGTAATACAAGTAATATATTTTACAGTAATAGGCTAATTGTAGTTGTAATGTTTTAAATGATAACAATAAGTCACCAATGTTACAAGTGGTAGCAATTATCTCACAAGCACGTAGTGGTCCTCATTCATACTTCTTAGTAAAACTTTATAATAGCTATTAGAGACTTAAAATCAAGAGCATCAAGAGAACATCAGTTCTTCCTTCACAGAATTAATGGCACCACTTCCAGTCATTTTGTCAAGCCATAATGTCATCATAATCAGCTGTGCTCGGTCTATGAATTTTAGCTGGGAATTCACATTTTGTTCAAAAAACATCACAGAACACACTCTGGATGTGGCAGGATTTTAGCACCATTTTCAAAATATGTAATGTTAACTAATCAATGTAAATTTATTCTGTTATTGAATATGAGGAATTAACATTGGCTAACAAAAATTGCAGTATTGCCATCACCATAAAAAATTTTCTGAATGCCTGAGTGTGTCTTTACTTTCTGGACATGGTTGTAATTGTGATTACATTAAATGTGTAGGGATTATTATATTTTGTTACAAAATTAAAAATATATGAAACGTTTTAACATTTAAAATATTGAACTAATAAAAGCGAGTTTAAATTTGGAATAATTGTGACAAAAAATGTAAATGTAGCTTCTTTTGTTGACAGGAAGTTTATTTGTGTCATAACCCTCAGCTTACTGCAATAGATGGAGCAGCATTTAGTCAACCCAATCCTGGTGAGGAGGGTGAAATATGGCCACCAATTACAAAGGTCAGAGGTGTATATAATTCATATTATTTTTTAATTAATAAAGTTGTGTTAGTGGTTATAAACAAAAATAACACTGTTGGTAGGTATATAGGTATATTTCTGACTGATGGTGAGCTGTGAAGCTTGAAAGCGCTAATCAGAAAAAAATGTCTAGAGTGGTGTGTAACAGTGTTATTTATGTTCATATTACTTTGTATACTCATGAAAACTGGTAGTGATATTGAATTAATAGACTGAAAATGGTATACTAATGTAAAATATAGTATAAAATAAATACAAAAATAAATATTGTAGAAAGTAATTTTAAAATGTTCACATCATATTAATGTGCCAACAGGTATAGTTCATTACTTTAGTATTATAAAAGCAAAATACTCTAGTAATTATGAACAAGCTGTTTTTCTTTTAAATTATATAAAAGCTAATTATTCTTACAACAGTAGGTAATAATCACTCTAAACAGTGGTATGTAAGATTAAGTGCAGAGAGTATAGGTTGGGCAAAATACTTGACAGAAATGCTACTTTGAACACACTAAACATGTACAGAAATGTATAAATCCAATTTAGCAACATACACCATACATTCAGGACATGTGTTTTTGGTGATGTAATATTTGGACTGACAAAAAATGCCATAAAAAAATTATTATTAACGTTTGGGAAAATCGACTTGTCTTCAAATGACAAAGACTGTAAGTACTGTTTTGTTTTAAAATATGTTATTGTTTTATTTAATTTATAACAGCTTGTAATTTTAAATTAATAACAGGGTATGGTTCTGTGGTTGTGGTGACTAGAATGAGCGATTTGTTTATCTGTATGATTTGACAGGTTTTGGTATTAACAATAGAATATTCTTTTTTCCTTATGAGTATGCTCCCCCTATCATACTTAAAATCTTTGAAAACAAAAGGTTTTTGACTGTCATATCTAATATCACTGACAGGTCAGAAGTCTCTGAAAACCAGGCAGAGGTTCTGGATGAAGGTCAATGTCCCCTCAAAGCTGTCTGCATGTTCATGCAAGGAATTCATGTAATGACCAGATAGGTTGCCCCAAAATAAGTTCTGCCACCAATGCAGCTATGTGTCCAGAATGACATGTTACACATGCAGATAAGGCATCTCATCAAGCTGCATGTGTTAGTAATAAAACTGTAGGTAGGGATTCTGTCCATTAATAATTGACATGACACTGATGGTGCAAGACTGTTTGAGGTGAGATGGTAGGACAGGACAAAGTTCAGAAATGTTATATTTCAGTTAGAGGACAGAGTCAGCTAAACAGTTAGGAATAGAACTGCCTACCCTGGCCAGTAGTTACATGGGCAAGTGCACCATACCAATAGATTGATGTCTTGAGGAATGCTTGAGCCATTGTATCTTTGTTAATGATCTCCAATGCTACTGCTTCTGATGAACAAGAAAAGTGGCATTAAGATGTTACTTGTAGCTTTGTTTTTCTGACACTGAAAACTCGAGCCCAGCTTCTGCTCCAGTCTGACTTAATAGATAGCCAGATAAATATGCAACAAAGAGGTCTTGGGATGCAGGAAGTTGATAATTTATGTAAATTGCCCTTCCAAGGGCATGATCCCTGTCCCAGAAATCTCAAAAACAAGGAAGTTACTTGTACAGCACCAGGTTACTTGCATTTTGTCAGGTTGATGAGGATCCCATGATCTTGTAGGTATTCGAATAACAGATACAAGTGGTCTTAGTGCACCTGACGTGATCTATAGGAAATTAAAATATCATCCAGATAGGCCTAGCAGAAGTTGAAACTTAAAACACTGTGAACCTTGGGAATGTCTGCAGAGTGTTGGATAACTCAAAACACATGAATGGAAATTTAAATACTCTGAGTGGAGTGATAATAGCTGTTTTGGGGATATATGATGTAGCAATGGGAATCTTAAGCATGGGTCAGATCAAGTTTGGAAAAACTGTTTTACCATGGAATATATGGGAGAAGTCTCGAAAGTCTGGGACAGGCTAGCAGTCAGGTATGGTTTTAGCATTGAGCAATCTCTAGTTCCTGCATAGACACCACTCGTGTCCTTTTTTGGGTACCACCAGTGGTTCTGCGGACAAAGAACACCTTGGTATGTTTCTACTGTCTTACTGTGATGGATATCATTACAAGGGATTTAATAAAATATCAGCTTGCCCTGAAAGGACAAGCATGCTGAGAGTGTGAGAATACTGAAATGTTTAAACTAAAAGGATAAATGTATTTTAAGTACTGGTATTCCATTTGTACTGGGCATGTTCCAAACATCTAGCATGCATAGCCCCTATAGTCTATAGTTTAAAACTCTATTGTAATGTATGTTACAGCTGTATCTAAGCCACAACAAACTAGGCTATCTTAACTCACATTTGCTTGCTCACTGGGACAAACTTGAAGTCTTAGATCTACAGAATAATCCTTGGATCTGTGACTGTTGGAACCAATGGATTGTGTCTGATCTTATACCAGTCATGGTGAAAGCTAATCTACAACTGACTGGTGTTGTGTAAGTTTCAGAAGTATTTATTTACCTTTGTATTTTCAACTATAATAAGCTACAGATGTACTAATCAGATGTCGATGTCTAAGACAGTAATAATAAAAATAAAAATAAAAACAATATTTTCTATGTTGATGTGAAAGTAACTTCTTTCAGAAATTAATTTCTGCTGCATTTTATATTTTTTAGAAACTAAAGCTTTAGTAATTTTCATATTGTGTAAAATAGATTTAAATACATAATAATATTAACATAATTAAAATAAATTATAGATCTAAACACAGTTTTTACTAATTAATTTTATTATGTCAGATGTTATTATATACATATTATTATTACTGATATGTTATTATCTGTTTGTTTTGAATTTATTATTGCAATTAATTACTGTTGTATTAAATTCATTTGTTTTAAATGTATTACGATACTATTATTTGTTATTAACGGAAATGTGATCTGATGAATAATTTATAGAGGTTTTTATTTATTTTTTGTAGTGTTCATGTCTTCAAAAGCATCTTACAATAAAATTTAACAAACAACTATTTCTTTGATTTGTTGTCTATACTTTCATATTTTATATAAATATACTGTCTTAATTTTATTCAAAACATGTTATAACTTACCAAGAGTGGGTTCATGAGGGACTACCAAGAGGCTCCTCAATCAAATTCTAAACCTACTGTACCCTACAGTTGCCCTGTCTGTATTATCTTGAAAAATTAGGCTACCTTCTTATTATTATGAAACAGATAATATCTTTTTCATAATATAAGACATCAGGTGCCTGATGTCTTTGAAATTCATTGTAAATTTTACTAAACAATGTAGTTACTGCTTGGTTTTATTATGTACATGGTTGGTAAACATAATAAAACTTTCCATTACTTTCTTTTCATTTAAGGTTTAAAGTTTCTTGTACAGTTACAGTTACAGTATATACAACCACTGTCACTTACACCAGACATTTTCAAACTTTCTTTAGTCTAGCTATGTTATCTGATCTGCAAAGGCGAATGGATAATACTGGTGTAAATATATTTAAAATCTTAATATAACATGTTCTGATTTTATTTTTGTAATTTATGTATTATGTCAGATGTAATTACAGACATTTCAACATCTGGTTTATAGCGATCCAAAAATTTTCAAATTTATATAAATTTTCTGATCGAGCAGTGCATTCTCACACAGTCAGGTCACCAACCCTAACCAGAGCAATAAATAAAGGCAATTAAGAACACGTCAACCCGACGCCAGCTACGAGACAATAAGACAACATTTGACTTAATGCAACAAAGGAAATTGGGATCGACTTTGACAGACCAAACTCAACTCAAATTTACGACATCATAACAAACCGAACAAAGAGCAGAGTCCAGTGACACAAGTACGCAGAAATTGTAACGAGGGGACGCTGTAGGGTTAAGCAAACATGTGTGAACGTAAGAAAAGTGATACTGGATACTCACTGACAAAGGATTTAGAAAGTCTCGATAGTACAGAGACAATACAGCGAATACCCAGTGAATACATACGACCATGTCGCACAGCATGAAAACAACGCCAGAGTGACAACTTATATTTACGACGAGAAATCGTGGAGGCAACTCAGAGTGACAGCAAGCGAGAAGTTATTAATTGGTAGAAAAAACGGGGTGGAAGTTGAACAATGAACAGGATGCAACGGATTCTTAGCGAGGGTGTAACAACAAACCTTGGGAAACTCACAAAACAAAGGTTTGACAGACAGGCGAACAATTACTTTATATTCTTAGAAAGAGTGCGATGTCCTTAGCTGTGTACTTCAAGAGATGTTCAACAGCCAACCAGAGGTTAGCATCTTCCGAAGAAGTAAGTGGTGAGGACTGTTGTCATGGTGACAACCAGGGCAGCAAATCAGAGAGTTGAAAACCAAAGATCATCAAAGTGGAAGGAACATGTGACCCAGGAGAGGGTAAGTCTGGACCTATCGGGATCAACCGAAGGCGTGGAAGGCAGAAGATTGCATTGTGGTAGAAAATGTTTGATGAAAACCGTTTTGGAGAGTACACGAGGCCCTCAGTCTCATAAAATTTTGTGCTCAGTTTTATTAACTCAGTTCTACACAATTTTACCTCAGTCTTATAAAATTTTATCTCAGTATTGCGCAGTTTATTTACTTAGTTACTTTAACTTTTGAACGTGTGAAGTTATCTAAGTATCGTTATAATTTCGAGTTCAGTACTATAAACTTTAAAGTATTATTCATTATTCGACGTTATGGAACTTAGAAACTTTTAACAAGTGAAGTTACATCTCAATAATAGAACTTTTGTGTATCAACTTCGGACATTGTGATTCGTATCATAAACTTAACTTGATTCAGACTTAATTATTCTAGTTGTGCAGACTCATGAATGATAAGAGAACTCAATATTCATAAACACAAGTGTATAACATAACGCACATTCACGACCAAGCTAAGTAGAACATGAACAGTTAGATGAAGCATCTTTGTATAGACATTTTATTTGAACACAACCCACTAATGGTGGTTGTATCTACACTACACAGAACTCTATAAACTGTTAGTAAAGACGGGTTACATCAACACCACACCACATACGCCACGAGTGAATTCTCATCGCAAGTTTCAAAGTGATAGTGAAAACATCCAATCAACGGAGCGAGCACACATGGAGTCACCAGTAAGCAGGAAATTTCACCGATGGATTATTGGATATTCTAAAATGTCAAGTTAAGTCTTCATGATTTTAATATTATAATAATACTGCTGCTCTGTCTCTTTTCCAAGAACCAACACATTTGAGAAATTGTATAATCATTTAGTAAAGATAATGTTAAAATTATTATGAACATAAAAGCTACTCATCTGAGACACATAATGAATGCATTAGTTTAGGGTGAATAATATTTGATTTGTCTATGTTTTGTGTATGTTTATCTATGTCATGTTATATGTTATGTTTTCAGCCATCAACGAAGACAGAGTTATATTGTGATTTATGTTTTATATGTTTCTTATTATGTTTATATGTTTATTTATGTTTATGCTTTATATGTTTTATATGTTCACCTATATATTTTCAGGTAATGATTTATATATGTGTTTCGGAAGTTAACTTGAGTAATGTGTAATAAACAAGCATTCTATTTGTTATATATATATATTATGTGTTCATTATTGTTCCAAACCTTAACATCAAAAGACATTAACATCAATTGATTTGTTTGATAAATTTTCTTATATTGTTTTAATAACAACAAAATATAGAGTCTCATTATTTATGCTAATTAGTAATGGATACATTCAGTGATTAGATTGATTTTTGCATAATCAGATTAACTAGTCACATTTTATAATTTAATTGAATAATTAAATTTTGCATAAATTAGCATAATTATCATTAAATATTATGGCGCCCAATGCATGGCAAAAGAGACTAGGCGCCCAATGCAAGGCAGTAGGTAGATTAGGTAGATTAACGTAAAATTAGAATAAGAATCTTTAGTGTAAAGCTGGTTGGACTGGATGCTCACGCGAAGCAAAAAGGCAAAAATGGCTAGCAGCTCCGACAGCATGAACTTTGAGGTCAATAACCAACAAGGTGTGCCCGATACTGAAGATTAGAACTCGCCGATCGAATCAAATACGGTTGAAGAGACGCAGGAAGTTAGAGCGTGGGAACAGATGTCCTAATCGCAAGAAGAAGTAACGTTACATTCATTAATGGACTTCATGCGCAAGCAGAATGAAAAATTCGAAGAAACTAGAAGAGAAACTAATGACAATCTTAGAGTAATTAGTGAGAAATTTGAGGAAGCCAGAAGAGAAACTAATGAAAAGTTCGAAAAGCTGGAGGAAAACAACAAATTACTCAGCGAGAAGCTGGATAAACACAAAGAAGAAGTAACACAACAGGTGGCCGAGCAGATCATGCAGATGCGCACAGAAATGCATGAATACAAGAGCACTTGGGACGAAAAATTAAGCGAAGCCCAGAAGAAACAGGATGAAGCCGTAAAAGAATTGAAGGATGACACCAACAAGAAGTTTGAAGAAATACAGGAGACAAGAGAAGCAGACCGCCAAGAATTGAAAAGCGTAACCCAAAATACGCAAACAAATATCAAAAAGGTCAGTAACAAACTAGAAATGCATATTAAAGACAACTACAAGAAGCAGGAGGAATTTAAAGTCAAACTGTATCAGACTATAAGACAACAACAACAGGAGCAGGGAGATACAAACAACGCTATACAGCAGAAGATCGAAGAAGTAAACGGCAGACAGAGAACGACGGAGTTGAAGCTGGACGAAAACTCCAGAGAGAAGACAACCGTATAGACGAATTAAAGTGTCACCTGGAACGATTACAGAGACAGCTGATTGAAGGTGAGTCTGGACCAATTAATAGGGTCAATGGACAGAACCACGTTGAGCTTAAATACAATGGAACCGATAGATTCCCAATAGAATTCCTCAAGGAATTGTCGGAAATCCAAGAGTTATATTATTCCAATAATGATACTAAATGGATAGGCAAGCATTTAGAAATGGATGCAGGAATATGGTGGCGCATGATTCGGAATCAAATATCCACATTCGAAGAATTTAAAGAGGCGTTTACCCTGAAGTATTGGGGACAAGAACATCAGGATAGTATTCGTGATAATCTCGAATACGGAAGATATGAATGGAATGGACCAATTACGGCCGTACAATATATTGAGAGGATTTTATTGGAGAGCAGGCAATTGACACCCGCATTGACCGATCGTCAATTGATAAAAAAAATTGCTCGCCATTTTGGATGGGATTTGCACTTTGCCGTGATCACACGTGGGATTACGACGATACCGAATTTCGAAGCACTAATCACCGAATATACAAACATTCAACCGTGTAACGATAACAACCAAAGGTTGCAGTACAGGCCTACTGACGGAGACAGATTACATAGTCGAGGGGGAGAGAACTTTCACAACAAAAGTAAAACAACCCCAAAACGAGTTTGGAATGAGCGGCCACAAAGGAACTGTTATGACAATAAACAGTTTGTCAACACCGTAAACACTGTGGAATTTACTGGCCGAGGTGTGAATGCAAGTGGCGCGGTCAATGACGCTACTCAAAAGGGAGGTGGCAGCGACAAAAAAAAAAAAATACCCCAGTGCAGTGAATGAGATAGCCATTTTAGGTAACCCCGGCTCGTCCAACAATGTAAATATTTTGTTACCAGATTTGAGAAGCGAATTATTACAAGAAGAGGATGAAGAAATTGTCAAACAAATTTTGAAGTGCCCGGAAATAATCATTAAATTTAATAAAGGTATTACCGTACCGGCTTTAATTGATACCGGTAGCGTGATCAATGGCTTATCAGAAGCCTGGTTCAACAATAACAAGAAGAACATCGAGCGTTATGAAATATTACCAATGACAAATACTCTTATTGTAAGTGCTGTAGGGAATAAGTCGAAACTAATTAGAAAACAAATACTATGTGATATTGAAATTGACGGTGTTAAGAACGAGTGTGTATTCTTAAATCATACCAGAACTTATAAACCTTGTATACTAGGAATAAGCTTCTTACAAGAAATGGGATGTCGCATCGACATTGGAAATAGAAGAATTGAATTAAAAAATAAAGCTGATGAAGAGGAGTACACTGTACCAGTCATGAATATTGAATTGCTGAATAGTGAAGAGGAGGAAGAGATTCTGCTGTGCATCGACGAGAAGATAGAAAATATAGATTGTAAGGATGAAGGTAGATTGGAACGTCTGAAGGAAATATTAATAAGAAACAGGAATGTATTCAGGGAATTCCCAGGAAGAATAGAAGGGTACTCACACGAATTTCAGGTTATGGACAGGACGCCTTACTTTCAAAGAGGTTGGCCTGTGCCGCTTGCCTACAAGGACAAGGTGGATGAGGAGATCAACCGGATGCTGCGATACGGGGTGATTGAACGCTGTAACAGCCCATATGTCAATCCACTCGTTACGGTTATCAAAAAGGATGGAAGAGTTCGCCTGTGCCTTGACGCAAGAAAAGTGAACAGTGTGACTATACCAGATTACGAAGGCATTTCCCCGATAAATGAAATATTAGCAAGATGTGGTGAAATGCGATACCTATCGACAGTCGATCTATCCAGCAGTTTTTGGCAAGTTCCATTAAAACCGGAATGCCGGAACTTTACAGCATTCATGTATGAGGGCAGGTGCCACCGGTTCACAGTGACACCGTTCGGACTCAGTACCAGTTCTGCGGCGCTGACACGAGGATTAGATGTAGCATTAGAAGACGAAATTAAAAAGAATACAATAATATATGTAGATGATTGTCTATGTTATTCCAACAGCATTGAAGCACACTTGGAACACTTGGAAGCGTTATTAAACAATCTTAATAAAGCAAACTTAACCGTCAACCTCGACAAATCACAATTTTTCAGGCAGGAGATCTCGTACCTTGGATACCGATTAACAACACGGGGAATCCAAGCAACAGAAGACAAGGTAAAAGCCATCATGAAATTCCTTACGCCCAAGAACCAGAAACAATTAAAATGCTTCTTAGGTCTTACTAACTTCTACAATCGCTTTACGAGTAAGTACACAGAGACGACTCAACTGTTGCACGAGTTATTAAAGAAAGGACGCAAGTTTTCTTGGACGCCTGAGTTAAATGATTGTTTTCAGAGAGTCAAAAATTTATTTGTAGAGACTGTAATTTTAAAATTCCCACGACCAAACCAGAGGTATTACATACAGTGTGACGCTAGCAATTTTGTGTACGGTGGCCAACTCTATCAACTCGACGAAGAAGGGAAGATTGGCGTGATTGCTTTCACTAGCAAGACATTTAAAGGTGCGGAACGGAACTATTATACAACAGAGAAAGAACTCTTGAGTATTGTTCGATGTTTGGAGAAATTCCGTATATACATCCTAGGCCAACCTATAACCATAATCACCGACAACAAAGCATTAACTTTTATGCATAAATGTCACCTGAATAATTCACGTATCACACGATGGATTTTGAGCATGCAAGAATACAAATTCGACATTATCCATTGTAAAGGTAAAGATAATGTCGTCGCAGATAGTTTGAGCAGATACCCAGCCGATGCAAAACCTGACGAAGTCAATGACGACACGCATGAATACTTAATCAACCATTTAATTATTAAAATGAACCATGATGTAAGCAAGATCATCAAGGACATTGGGAGACACCAGCTTGATGAGAATAAGCTTAAATTAATTATTGACAAGATTAAGGACGAAAATTTAGGTCAAGAGCTAAGCAAATTTTATAAGTATATTAGTAATAAGTTGTATAGACGACAACGAAATGAATGGAAGTTGTACGTACCTAGTAATGTATCTGATAATTTAATTGCGGAGATTCATCGGATGTATGGACATCTGGAACCAAAAAAGTGCATAAAAATGTTGCAAGAGCACTTTACATTTGATCAGATGTTGAAGAAAGTAAAGGCTTACATTCGAACGTGTGACACTTGCCAGAAGTGCAAGGACACTAACAACAAAATGTTATTTGGAGGGACTAGAGCTGTAGTACCTGCGGCGAAAGGAGATCTTATCAGCGCAGATTACTATGGACCCCTACTGACGGGAGCAGGAGGTGTCAAATATTTACTTGTGATAGTGGACAACTTCACAAAATATGTCAAGTTGTTTACACTGCGGAGAGCAACGACTACCACGACATTACGAAGGGTGAAGACTTACTGCAAGGAATTTGGGTCACTGAAGGCTATTCTGACCGATAACGGGACTCAATCCACCTCAAAGAAATGGGCTAATGGCCTAAAAGAATTAAATATACAACCGAAATATACAGCGATACGGAATCCTTGTGCCAACCTAGCCGAAAGGATCAACCGACAGCTTGGCAATCTATTTCGGGTTTTCGTACATGATCAACACACCAAGTGGTCACAGTACGTGAGAACAATTGAGGCATGCATAAACGAAGTGTATCATGAGACAATCGAAATAACTCCTCATGAAGCACACCTAGGTAAAAAGCCAACTCGAGCATGGGAAAAATGCTTAGATAAAGAAGTTATTGATATTAAAGGAAAAATTAATAGCAATATATTTGTAAAAATTAAAGAAAAGAGAGAAAAACATGCAAAACGCAGCAATGAAAGCAAGAAGATTACGAAATTCGCAATTGGCGACAAAGTATTGATAAGAACTTATTATCAATCTGACGCTACACTGAAGAAGATTGATAAATTCTTTGAACTTTTTTCCGGACCGTATAGAATTAACCGAATCCTCGGAGACACCACGTATGAGCTTGTTGACTGCGACGACAACAGTAAGGTGTGAGGAAAATTTAATATTCGACAAATCAAGAAGTACTATGAGCTAGCGGAAGAAGTACAAGTTACGCAGGAATGTGGAAGTAATGTTGACAGTTAGATAGCTGAGGGGAAGCACATGTATGTATTAGGTGATTGTCCCGCGAAGCCAGTCCAACTAGCTAAAGAGTAAAAATGTGTAACATAATATCGTGTATATTTACGATTCATGTAATTCTTTAGATCATGATATATATAATTAAAAACACTAGTCAAATATCAAGTAACCAATGTCAATAAAGCATCTTGATAACACGTGCCGTAAATGAAAAGACACTTATAATGCAGAACTTTGATTAAATATACAGCAATAAATTGCTGAAGATAAAGTGAACACGTGAATGGACACGTAGAATAAGCGAGTAACATAGAATCAACAATTCAAGTGTGAAGTTGATCATTTGAAAATTTTATAGAACTATGTTGACAATTTATATTACAGTAGGATAAAATGAATTCTTAGTTGTTCATAGATTGTGTATATATCTTATTAATTAGTATGAACGATAATAATATGGATTGCAAGTTGACATATAATGATGATTAATAATAATTCTATGTATGTGTTTATTTTGTTTAGCAATTGTAGTCTGTGGGACACTTGAAATGAATTAAGGATATTGTTTATCGTAGTGTGATTAACATAATATTTGATTAATTGAGTTTGATGTTAGCAGATCGTCATCTCATTCATTATATTGTATGTATATAGCATAAGAGACCAAAAACAAAGTGTCTAATGATTAGACATAAATATTTATTGTATATCTTCATTTATTGTCATGAAACACTGTTGTACAATTCAGTCTCACACGTATATTATGTAAAATACGTTCATTCTTGCTCAGATGTGTAGCAATAAATTCCTGTACCCAATTAAGACCAAAAGATAGGGAATACCTATCAATACACGCCATACAAAAGAAAGTAGGTCACCCAACCATGGGTGTTTCCAAAGAAGACGTCCATGACGAGGACAGGGCGCGGAAATTGGATCAGATTGTCTCCTGCGGACACAACATCCATTCCAATTTGGGGACGCTATAGCAATCAAAAATTTTCAAATTTATAAATTTTCTGATCGAGCAGTGCATTCTCACACAGTCAGGTCACCAACCCAAACCAGAACAATAAATAAAGGCAATTAAGAACACGTCAACCCGACGCCAGCTACAAGACAATAAGACAACGTTTGACTTAATGCAACAAAGGAAATTTGGATCGACTTTGACAGACCAAACTCAACTCAAATTTACGACATCATAACAAACCGAACAAAGAGCAGAGTCCAGTGACACAAGTACGCAGAAATTGTAACGAGGGGACGCTGTAGGGTTAAGCAAACATGTGTGAACGTAAGAAAAGTGATACTGGATACTCACTGACAAAGGATTTAGAAAGTCTCGATAGTACAGAGACAATACAGCGAATACCCAGTGAATACATACGACCATGTCGCACAGCATGAAAACAACGCCAGAGTGACAACTTATATTTACGACGAGAAATCGTGGAGGCAACTCAGAGTGACAGCAAGCGAGAAGTTATTAATTGGTAGAAAAAACGGGGTGGAAGTTGAAAAATGAACAGGACGCAACGGATTCTTAGCGAGGGTGTAACAACAAACCTTGGGAAACTCACGAAACAAAAGTTTGACAGACAGGCAAACAATTACTTTATATTCTTAGAAAGAGTGCGATGTCCTTAGCTGTGTACTTCAAGGGATGTTCAACAGCCAACCAGAGGTTAGCATCTTCCGAAGAAGTAAGTGGAGAGGACTGTTGTCATGGTGACAACCAGGGCAGCAAATCAGAGAGTCGAAAACCAAAGATCATCAAAGTGGAAGGAACATGTGACCCAGGAGAGGGTAAGTCTGGAACCTATCGGGATCAACCGAAGGCGTGGAAGGCAGAAGATTGCATTGTGGTAGAAAATGTTTGATGAAAACCATTTTGCAGAGTACACGAGGCCCTCAGTCTCATAAAATTTTGTGCTCAGTTTTATTAACTCAGTTCTACACAATTTTACCTCAGTCTTATAAAATTTTATCTCAATATTGCACAGTTTATTTACTTAGTTACTTTAACTTTTGAACGTGTGAAGTTATCTAAGTATCGTTATACTTTCGAGTTCAGTACTATAAACTTTAAAGTATTATTCATTATTCGACGTTATGGAACTTAGAAACTTTTAACAAGTGAAGTTACATCTCAATAATAGAACTTTTGTGTATCAACTTCGGACATTGTGATTCGTATCATAAACTTAACTTGATTCAGACTTAATTATTCTAGTTGTGCAGACTCATGAATGATAAGAGAACTCAATATTCATAAACACAAGTGTATAACATAACGCACATTCACGACCAAGCTAAGTAGAACATGAACAGTTAGATGAAGCATCTTTGTAATAGACATTTTATTTGAACACAACCCACTAATGATGGTTGTATCTACACTACACAGAACTCTATAAACTGTTAGTAAAGACGGGTTACATCAACACCACACCACATACGCCACGAGTGAATTCTCATCGCAAGTTTCAAAGTGATAGTGAAAACATCCAATCAACGGAGCGAGCACACATGGAGTCACCAGTAAGCAGGAAATTTCACCGATGGATTATTGGATATTCTAAAATGTCAAGTTAAGTCTTCATGATTTTAATATTATAATAATACTGCTGCTCTGTCTCATTTCCAAGAACCAACACCTTTGAGAAATTGTATAATCATTTAGTAAAGATAATGTTAAAATTATTATGAATATAAAAGCTACTCATCTGAGACACATAATGAACGCATTAGTTTAGGGTGAATAATATTTGATTTGTCTATGTTTTGTGTATGTTTATCTATGTCATGTTATATGTTATGTTTTCAGCCATCAACGAAGACAGATTTATATAGTGATTTATGTTTTATATGTTTCTGAATGTATTTTCAGGTAATGATTTATATTGTAATGAATATAAAAAGACGTCCTCGTCTTTGTTTAAGCCCCGCGATGGAAGCCAAATCTGTAATGAAGCTTTCTTACGTCCTGTCTGTATAATTTATTGTTGTGTTTTGGGTCTGTTTATGTGTTATTATTATGTCAGTATTATTTTGTACATAATGGTTTACTATTTGGTTTCCTCGTTTTCTAGTCATACATTTCTTAACTTTTTTGCTTATTTACTTTGCCAATAATAACAATGTGGCTATTATTTACTATTTTTTGATCTTATTACATATAATATTTAGGCCTATGGTCTGTATAACTCTACCAGCCATATCCAATTCATAAACTTGCTTGAATAATTATTTAACTATTATTTGGTAATCTTTGTTTACAATTCATCTTA
The DNA here is from genome assembly GCA_034769895.1 of Magicicada septendecula. NCBI lineage: Eukaryota > Metazoa > Arthropoda > Insecta > Hemiptera > Cicadidae > Magicicada > Magicicada septendecula. Next base: position 547,986,544 of record CM068367.1, on the reverse strand, counting down.
TTTTATATTATTTTTTAGTGTGATAAGCAACATCACTTTTATGAACTTATAACGATCGCTTATAACATGGGTGTTTATGAATTTGTTTTACCTACTTAATTTTTAAACAATCTTTACTTTCCCTCCATGTTAACGCTATCTGGTTTTCCCTTCAGGGCATTCTCCCTTTTAATCATAATTGTATTTACTTAAATTTAATAATAACACTCTTTTTTAACTAGTTACTGTCTTATCAGTTTATACTGCTATTCTTAATTACTAACATTCTTCACTTTTTATCATTTAGTGTTTCCTTTGGATTTATTAATTGTTAATGATTTTATCATTCACTATTTTTCACTATATTACCATTCTTTATCTTACACTATTTTCATTCAATCATCACCTTCACTATTAAATTATTTATAGTTTATTATAATTTTATTAGTGTACTTTCTTTATCACTACACTTTGGGGTTTTTACACTTTCATTTTGCACTTCACAAATGTTTTTGTTTTTTAAGTGTTTCTGAATGGGTAATCCCTCTAATTACTATCTCACTACCGTACTATCTCTTTCATTACAATATATCATTAATAATATGAACAATTTTATGTCTTTATATTTTAACATTACATCTAACTCTAAATTGTGGGTTAGTTTTTTTTTTATATTTATATTTAACGTTGTTTAATTTGGTTTCTTTCAATTCCATTACTATTGTCCATTAATGGATAATAACATTTACTTTTTTTCTCATATGTTAATTATTGGTCTTTTTTCCAATATTACATTTGAGTGCATTATTTCTCTTGCTCATATTCTTTATTACTTGTTTGCATATCATCATTGGTTTCATTTTTATTTATTTCCCTTCATTGTGGGTTTGTTTCTTTTTAGTTTCCCTCCTTCTTAATTTTCATTATATTTGGTTAATACTTTGGTTTTCCACCTTCTCCTTTGGGTTCATTTTAACATGTTACATTGATTCATTCAATTCCATGAATTTGTTTCATTTTTGTTTGGTTTTTTCCCTTCTTTTGGTTTGGTTAATCATTTTCTTCTTTGGTTTTATTCTTGTTTGTTTTTTGTGGTTCCCTTTTTCTTTTGTTTCGTTTTGTTGGTTCAATCACTTGGGTTAGGTCATGTCGTCGTTTGTCGAGTCATTGTCTTTATATTTTATTTATATTAAACATTTTATTTTATATTACGTATTATTTTATATTCAAAATTATCTTTTTTATCCCTGGTACTGGTGTGGCTTATTTGTGTTGTAACATAATGCCTCTCCTTCAAAATTGATCATTTTGATAAAACACTAGAATAGTTTTTTATGAAATTATCAGTTATATATAATCTTTTCCCTTTTCTTTCTAGTATGTTTCTTCATTCTTATTTCTCTTTTTACTTGATTCATTCCATTTTATTTGGATCCTTTTTTATTTATTTCCATTAGTGTGTTCTCCCTTATACAATTTTTTCCCTAACTTTTTAGTAGCTGGTTTCTTCCATTACTACTCATTTTTTCTGAGACCAGAGGAACATCATCTCTGCTCAGTTTATTTTGATTGCTGGACTTTTTCAACAGTCAATCTTAAATACATTTTTTGTCAACTTGTGACTTAAATTAATAATAATATATTTTGGGATTGTCCACCTTGTGGTTTGTTTTTAGATCACTTTGGCCTTTTACTCATTCTTCCTTCCACTGTACCTTTGCTATATACTGTCGTCTACTCATACAGTTGATTGTTTTTTATTTATTTATTTGTTAATTTCATCATATCTCACTTTTCATTTGTTTGTTTTTTATTCTTCTTGTGATCATTTTAATTATCTTAGACATCTTTATTCTTTTTCTTGGTTGTTTAGCAATATTCTGCTTTAGCCATTTTTTGTATATTTGTTTTATACATAACTTTTTTTTTCCTCGTACCAGTTCAGATTTTTTTTTTTTTGATATATTGAATTCATTATAATTTTAGGTATTTATTTTAGCAGTTTTTGCTTGATTTTATTTTTGTTTATTTCATTTTGTTTTAAATATTATACTTAATAATTTTTTGGTAAGTTAGTTTTTCTTACGTTATAGGAATTTTTGTAACTTATTCCTTTCTTGGTATTTTTTGTTTAAATATTATCGTAAGTTTGTGGTTCTTACTTTTTTATAGGAATTTGTGTAGCTTATTCCTTATTATAATTTTTTAATGAAGAAATTTGTGTTAGTGGTTGAAATCACAATCAGAATGATCAATATTGCACACCACTATATAAAAATTATTCCGATTAGCGCTTTCAAGCTTCACAGCTCATCGTCAGATCAGGAATAGACAGAACATATGTAATACCCAACCCTTCACCCCTCTCCCCTACCCTGCTCACCCACAACAAACTAAAAATTAATGACCCTTCCCCACCCCCTAAACTCTGTCTCACCATCTGTACAGTTACATATTTTTCTAGTACATTCCTTGTGTTTCAGTGTGTGTGTGTGTGTGTGTGTGTGTGTGTGTGTGTGTGTGTGTGTGTGTGTGTGTGTGTGTGTGTGTGTGCATCCTTTTAAACTACCCTCTTCCTCTCCACACACGTGGGTCAGTCACACACCCTTATTTTAAAACAACCAATTAGTACTATGAAATATAATTCTTAATCTTATCTATCTGCCCTCTCTCATTTACTTCTTAATCATGTTATAAAATATTTCTTCATTATCAAATTTAATTTTAATATTAATTAAATTGTCTAACCCTTTTTCTCTTTCTTTCAATATTTCTAACTCCTCTCTAAGCTTCCTTTCAACTGTGTTATTTACTACTTTTACAATTTCGTATTCTTCCAAAGGATTAACAAACTTGTGGTTGTCTTCTATGAAATGTCTTGGATATAACGAATTGGTTGTTCTATTACCTTCTCCACGTTTGTGGTCAGACAACCTGCATGCGAATTTTCGTCCTGTCTCCCCTAGGTACACTTTGTTGCAGTCTTTACATTTTAATTTATAAATTCCGCTTTTCTGTAATACTGGAATTTTTTCTATATTCTTATTCCTTATCTATCAATTTTATATTATTCTCTATGAGAAATATGAATTTGGGACAAAATACAACATAGAGAATAATATAAAATTGATAGAAAAATTAGAAAATATTAGCATTAATGTAAATACAAAATTGATATCACTGGATGTTAAGGACATGTTTACTAATATCACAGTAAATAAAGTTATTAAGTTAATAAACGATAATAATATGTGAGAATACAGGTATAAAAAGCAGTTGATGAAAGTAATTAAAGAATGTGTAAATCAGAACTATTTTAGGTTTAATAACAAGTTTTATATACAGAAAAAAGGTTTACCTATGGGGTCTTCATTATCCCCTATTCTGGCTGAAATATACATGAATGATTTTGAAAAGCAATTAATAACTTCTACTAAGTATAAAGACAATATAAAATTATGGTCTAGATACGTTGATGATGTATTAGTAGTTTGGGAAGGAAGCATAGAAGAAGTGCATGAGTTTATAAAGGAGGTAAATAATAAGGATAAAAACTTACAATTTAAGGAAGAGATAGGAGGTAAGCAAATAAATTACTTAGATTTAAACATAGAAATCAAAGATAATGAGAAACTACAGTTTGGGATATTTAGGAAAGAGTCATATTCTGATATAATTATGCCAAGAGAGTCGTACCACCCATACAGATATAAAATGGCGGCAATCAATTCCTTTTGTTACAGAGCTCAGAAGTGTTTAAAAGAGACCGAATCAAAAGATAGGGAGTTAAAAACGATAAAGGGAATTGTAAGGAATAATAATTATAGCACCAACATAGTGGATAAAGTTATGAAAAGGGTCAACATACAAAAAGCTAAAATAGAACCAGAACAAAAGAATTATGCAGGGTCATTGACATACATAGGTTCACATACTAGAAAAATTATAAAATGTTTTAATAAATATGGAGTAGATATAGCTATTAAAAAATGTGAAACGGTATTTGATAAGATAAGGAATAAGAATATAGAAAAAATTCCAGTATTACAGAAAAGCGGAATTTATAAATTAAAATGTAAAGACTGCAACAAAGTGTACCTAGGGGAGACAGGACGAAAATTCGCATGCAGGTTGTCTGACCACAAACGTGGAGAAGGTAATAGAACAACCAATTCGTTATATGCAAGACATTTCATAGAAGACAACCACAAGTTTGTTAATCCTTTGGAAGAATACGAAATTGTAAAAGTAGTAAATAACACAGTTGAAAGGAAGCTTAGAGAGGAGTTAGAAATATTGAAAGAAAGAGAAAAAGGGTTAGACAATTTAATTAATATTAAAATTAAATTTGATAATGAAGAAATATTTTATAACATGATTAAGAAGTAAATGAGAGAGGGCAGATAGGTAAGATTAAGAATTATATTTCATAGTACTAATTGGTTGTTTTAAAATAAGGGTGTGTGACTGACCCACGTGTGTGGAGAGGAAGAGGGTAGTTTAAAAGGATGCGCACGCACGCACGCACGCACGCACGCACGCACGCACGCACGCACGCACGCACGCACGCACGCACGCACACTGAAACACAAGGAATTTACTAGAAAAATATGTAACTGTACAGATGGTGAGACAGAGTTTAGGGGGTGGGGAAGGGTCATTAATTTTTAGTTTGTAGTGGGTGAGCAGGGTGGCGGAGAGGGGTGAAGGGTTGGGTATTACATATTTTCTGTCTATTCCTGATCTGACGATGAGCTGTGAAGCTTGAAAGCGCTAATCGGAATAATTTTTATATAGTGGTGTGCAATATTGATCATTCTGATTATAATTTTTTATTTTATACTTCATATGTCAACTTTATTTTATTGTAAGTTGATCTTACTTTGTAGGAATTTGTGTAACTTATTCCTTTTTTAAAACTTTATATTAGGGCTCATAAGTCATCTAAATATGGTTGTAAGTTGTGCTCACATAATTTTTGAATTTTGGCATTTGTTTATTTTATTTATTGTAATTTATTTTTCTTCATCAAACTTTTTTATAGAAGCTTGGTTGTACACTCCTTTTATCTTCTTGGTGGTTATATTACTTATTTCATAAGTATTGTTTCCATTATCTTTGGTGATGACATAGGGTCCTATATATAGTAATAGCAGTTTTTTGGCTATTCCTTCAAGTGTATTGGGTAGTTCCCAGTTTTTGATTAGTACTCTTTCTCCCTTGTTATATTTTATTATTTTAGCTTGGTTTTGTGAATACCTTGCTCTTCGTTTTTCTATTTTCTCCATAATACGGTTATAACATTGTTTTTCATCATATGGGTCTTCTGGGTTGACTGGGAAGTCTATTAGTTCTTGTATCTCTCTATGGGGTTTTCTTCCAAACACCATTAAGTATGGGGTGTTCTCAGTAAACTGGTGGTAACTAATATTTAGAAATACTTCGGTTGGAGCTAAATATTTCTGCCATTCTTTTTGGTTATCATGACAATAAGTTCCACCGTATACGTCCCACTTCTCTTAACACTCTTTCTGCGGGATTACTACTAGGGTGGTATTTGGATGTTTTATAGGTTTTTATGCTCTCTTTTAATAATTCATCTCGCCACTTCTTTCCTTTGAACTGCGTTCCGTGGTCTGTTATTATCATGCTTGGTTTTCCAACTTGAGTGATGTATTTAGTTTGTATTATTTCTAATATTTTCTTAGTAGTAGCTCGGTTTATTGCATATAATTTCATGTACTTTGTGTAATGGTCTAGTATTATTACAATAAACTTGTATTTATGTCTCCCTCCGCTACGTGGGAATGGTCCACATATGTCGAGGAATACTTTTTCTAACTTTGTGGTTGAGGTGATGGGTATCATTGTTCCCTCTTTTTTCTCGTTATTGGTTTTTACTATTTGACATATTGTGCATGTTTTAATATTCTGGTTTACTTTTCTTGTTATATTTTTGATAAAGACTTCCTCCTCCAATGCTTTCACAATTTTTACGGTTCCCATATGTCCGTATCGTACACGATAATCTTTAATTATCTTATTTTCTAATGATTTTGGAACTACAAGTTTCCATGTGCTATTATTCTTTTTTGTTCTAACAAGGAGTATATCTTGGTGGATACAATAATATTTATTTATAATTTCTTCATCTTCTAACAGTCTTTCTATTATGTTTAGTAATTTTGAATCTTGTTTCTGCTGTACCACTATTTCGTTTAGAATATCTTCCAGGTCCTATCTATCCTTTATTATACAAAACACTTTGACGATTTCTCCTTTTCTCCTTCAAATGTTTGGTCTACTACATTTATTCTGGATAATCTTTAAATTTATTTATTATGGTTTATTATTTCTCATTTAATTCGTCTTGGTTGTTTAGTCATTTCTTGTCAATTCTTGTTTTGGTGATTATAAATTTGTTTAATTTAATGTAATACTCCTTTCTTTCCATTGGTCTGCTTGGTCGGTAATTCGAAGATCAGTCCCATTCCTCTGTGTTCTTCTTCACTTAGTTTATCCATTGTCCATCAGTTCCTCTACACTTGAGGTTCGGATAACCTTGGTGTGTAGAACTATCTTCGTTCGTGTAACATAGGTCTCCTCCATCTTGTACCATAATTCCTCTACTATCATATGTTCATTTGCCTCCATGACTGCTTCATTCACTACATTTGATTAACGAAAGAAGTTGTTAGTTGTACCTCCTTTGTTAACGTTATTATTGCTTTTTTATTCTGTATTTCCATTTCTGGTAATTTCCGTTTAACAAGAGAATTGTAGAAGTTTTTGTTCACTGGTTCTTTGTGAATCCCTTCTATAATTTCCTTTAGATTCCTCCTACAATCTTTATACTTCGTGATTTCTATCCCGTCAGTAATTGGTAAATTAAATACCTCGATCAGTCCATTCTTCACCATTTCTACTTCTTCTCGTGTTTGTATTAGTTTCTTTTTATATATTTTTCCTATTTCCCTTGTTTTCTTCATCTTCTTAATTATTCGACTCTTCTTTATTCTTCTACGGTTGGTTTTGATGCGTTTGATTTTCTCGGTGTTGTTGTTACCTTTATTTTCAGAAAACAATACACTCGTTTCTTCTACAATTTCCATCTCCTTATTATCTTCAGAAGTGGCGTTTAATGTTTCATTCAATGGTTTGAAATCACTATTTAACTTCTTGGATTTCATTGTCCATGACGTGTCCGTTACTTAACTAAATATCACTATAGTATTGACGACTCGGAACACTAAGGTTAGTGTTCCAAGTCGTCAATACTATAGTGACACTATTTAACGTTTCATTAAGTTGATCTACTGGGTAACTTGTTTCTTCCCATCTCTTGTTCATCCCCGTTTTTGTCTGTTTGACTTCTTCACGAAACTCTATTAGTATAAATCTTAATTCTTCTCTGTTCTTCTCACCATCTTCCTTCAACTGTCTTTGGAGTGTTTCACTATTATTTTCAATCTTGTTATTTAATATTTCAAGATCCTTCTTTATCTGTTTCTTCAGCTCTTCACTCTTCTTTTCTAGCATCTCCTGACTTCTCTTCAAGGCCTCATGGTTGCTTTCCAAATTATTATTCAGGAGCTCTATGTCCTCCTTGATTTGTTTCTTCAACTCTTCACTATTTTGTCTGAAGAATTCCCTGTCTTCTTTCCTTTTTTCTCTGGTTTCTTCCTTCATTCCCTCTTGTAATGATTCTAATTTTGTATTCAATTCTTCCTTGTCTTCCTTTCTTTGTTCTCTTGTTTCTTCCTGGTTTCAGTTCAATTGTTCCATCATCATCCTCATCATGTTCTCCATCCTTGCCCCTTCGGTTGTTTTGTCTGGTTGGTCGCCGACTGTTCCTTTCCCTTCCGGTTCTGGTTGGTTTGGGTTTTCTGGTTGGTCCTCCTGGGGATCCTCTTCGAACAATTCTCCTATCATTTCTTCAATTTCTTCCATCTCTTCTTGATCTTCACCTTCAGTTCCTTTCTTAGTGTCGTATCTGGTAACCATGGAATGTCTCTTCATAGTCGCCGCTGGTCTTCTTTTAAAGCCCCACGTTGGGCGCCAATCTGTAACGAATATAAAAAGACGTCCTTGTCTTTGTTTAAGCCCCGCGATGGAAGCCAAATCTGTAACGAAGCTTTCTTATGTCCTGTCTGTATAATTTATTGTTGTGTTTTGGGTCTGTTTATGTGTTATTATTATGTCAGTATTATTTTGTACATAATGGTTTACTATTTGGTTTCCTCGTTTTCTAGTCATACATTTCTTAACTTTTTTGCGTATTTACTTTGCCAATAATAACAATGTGGCTATTATTTACTATTTTTTGATCTTGTTACATATAATATTTAGGCCTATGGTCTGTATAACTCTACCAGCCATATCCAATTCATAAACTTGCTTGAATAATTATTTAACTATTATTTGGTAATCTTTGTTTACAATTCATCTTATTTTATATTATTTTTTAGTGTGATAAACAACATCACTTTTATGAACTTATAACGATCGCTTATAACATGGGTGTTTATGAATTTGTTTTACCTACTTAATTTTTAAACAATCTTTACTTTCCCTCCATGTTAACGCTATCTGGTTTTCCCTTCAGGGCATTCTCCCTTTTAATCATAATTGTATTTACTTAAATTTAATAATAACACTCTTTTTTAACTAGTTACTGTCTTATCAGTTTATACTGCTATTCTTAATTACTAACATTCTTCACTTTTTATCATTTAGTGTTTCCTTTGGATTTATTAATTGTTAATGATTTTATCATTCACTATTTTTCACTATATTACCATTCTTTATCTTACACTATTTTCATTCAATCATCACCTTCACTATTAAATTATTTATAGTTTATTATAATTTTATTAGTGTACTTTCTTTATCACTACACTTTGGGGTTTTTACACTTTCATTTTGCACTTCACAAATGTTTTTGTTTTTTAAGTGTTTCTGAATGGGTAATCCCTCTAATTACTATCTCACTACCGTACTATCTCTTTCATTACAATATATCATTAATAATATGAACAATTTTATGTCTTTATATTTTAACATTACATCTAACTCTAAATTGTGGGTTAGTTTTTTTTTTATATTTATATTTAACGTTGTTTAATTTGGTTTCTTTCAATTCCATTACTATTGTCCATTAATGGATAATAACATTTACTTTTTTTCTCATATGTTAATTATTGGTCTTTTTTCCAATATTACATTTGAGTGCATTATTTCTCTTGCTCATATTCTTTATTACTTGTTTGCGTATCATCATTGGTTTCATTTTTATTTATTTCCCTTCATTGTGGGTTTGTTTCTTTTTAGTTTCCCTCCTTCTTAATTTTCATTATATTTGGTTAATACTTTGGTTTTCCACCTTCTCCTTTGGGTTCATTTTAACATGTTACATTGATTCATTCAATTCCATGAATTTGTTTCATTTTTGTTTGGTTTTTTCCCTTCTTTTGGTTTGGTTAATCACTTTCTTCTTTGGTTTTATTCTTGTTTGTTTTTTGTGGTTCCCTTTTTCTTTTGTTTCGTTTTGTTGGTTCAATCACTTGGGTTAGGTCATGTCGTCGTTTGTCGAGTCATTGTCTTTATATTTTATTTATATTAAACATTTTATTTTATATTACGTATTATTTTATATTCAAAATTATCTTTTTTATCCCTGGTACTGGTGTGGCTTATTTGTGTTGTAACAATATATGTGTTTCGGAAGTTAACTTGAGTAATGTGTAATAAACAAGCATTCTGTTTGTTATATATATATATATTTTATGCGCTCATTATTGTTCCAAACCTTAACATCAAAAGACATTAACGTCAATTGATTTTTTTGATAAATTTTCTTATATTGTTTTAATAACAACGAAAATAGAGTCTCATTATTTATGCTAATTAGTAATGGATAATTCAGTGATTAGATTGATTAATAATATTTGCATAATCAGATTAACTAGTCACATTTTATAATTTAATTGAATCATTAAATTTTGCATAAATTAGCATAATTATCGTTAAAGGTATACAGATGTTTTTATCTTCACATAAGCTTTATTGTTTGTGTCACAGTATCAGATTAGAGTCAGTACTGGAGAATCTGCCATCAGTGATCAATAAAAAGACCATTTAGCAAGTTTTGAATTATTTATTGGAAGTCTACATATATATAGTATAAAAATTATGACATATTTTTAATTACTTCTAGCTACAAGGGTCATTCAATAATTAAAGAGAAAAATAGCTGTAGAGAAAAAAAATGGTTGGTAAGTGAAATACAATAGTTTCAGATCTGTGGTGAGTTCTGATCAGCTGTTTGATTAGAATTGTTTTGTTTATAACCTTAAATTCTCATTTCATGATGGGAGTCCTCTTGCAGTTTTAGAATTAGTTGAACAATGTGCAGTGCCGTTTTTTGAATTCTGAAGGTAAAATCTGGCTAAAATTTTATCTTGTGTGACTAAACAATATGGAAAAAGTTGTATGAACCTTGGAAATTTTTATAAGTGGGTAGAAAAGTTTAAAAATGGTTGAACTTTAGAGACTGTTGAGGTTTTAACTCCAGTGCTTGAAACTTGGTTGAAAACCTCATCCAAGATCTTCAGATGATAGTTGAACTTATAGCTGAAGTATTACAAGTTAATGTTGGGACAGTTCATAACGTTATCAGCTAAAAGCTGAAGTATCATAAAACAAGATGGGTTCAAAGAGAGTTGACCAACTGTCACAAAGAGACTAGGTTTTGAGTATGTACAGAGCTGAAAAAACGCTATATGCAGGAAGGTGATGCTTTTTTGGATGAAATTATAACATGCAATAAACATGGATTCATCATTTTGAGCTGGAATTTAAAGACAAAGCATAGAGTGGAAGCATACGAATTCAGCTTTTGCGATGCTGAAGGCCTGGTTTTTAGTGATTTTTTTAGAAGATTAGTGGAAATAAACAGTACATACTAATACAACAAACTTATCAATAAAGTAAAGCCAGCAGTAATGTGGAAACATCCGGAATTTTTGTGCAAAGGTGACATTCTCCTTCATGATAACACCCACCCACACACAGCTCAGTTAACGCATGAAACCACCATTGTGAGACTTGGTGGTTTGTCAGACTCTACCTCATCCAGCTCATCCACCTTACAGTCAATGCTTGGCTCCATCTGATTTCCACTTGTTTGGTCTATTCAAGGAGGCGTTACATGGTATGAAGTTTAATGACAACTATGAGGTCAAAGAAAATGCCCTAAAATGGCTCCAACATCAACATAAAGATTTCTTTGCAGCAAGCGTAAACAAAACTTATTTAGAGATGGGACAAGTGGATTAATATTGCTGGGGATTATGTTAAAAAGTAAAAAAATTGTCAAACTGATTTAATAAACCTTTTTGCCTCTACAGCTATTTGCCTTTTTAATTACTGAGTGACCCTCATAATTTGCTTGGGATATGCTTGTAGGGGATCCCAAAGATACAATAGCACATTAGGCTAATACTTGTAAAGAAGCTGATGATGTTTTGAAACCAAATATCAATTAAAAACAAAGATGTAAATTAAAAAATTCATATTATTTTGTTAACTGGATGTGTTTTGTACTATCTTTTGTTTGTTTTACAGATGTCATGAACCAACAGAAATGAGAGGACAAACACTATTAGAGTTGGAGCAACGCAACTACCATATGAGATGTTTGGATAAATATGGACATCAGCCTGAGAAAGATGCACTGTTATTGGTTGGAGTGCTCATTGGCTTATTGATAGCTATACCAATTTCATTAGTTGTGTTCACAATATACAGGAAACGATTGAGAGCACCTGTCCATTACTCTCGAGCATTTTATAAACCAGCAGATTCAGTGCATGAGTTTACCAATGCATAAGATTGAATTTATTATAAACTGCTGTTATATTCCATGAAAAGAACTGTTGATCATATGCATGTCTGTGTGTTCCTAAGATATGCGATAACTAGGCACCAAAAAGAAGAAAATGAAGATTTAGTTAATATATTTTTAGAAGATGTGTACAGTATTAAATAAGAAAAGTAATATAACAATGAAACTATAAAAATGGAGTGAAATAATCATGATTAAGGAAAAGTATAAATAATCATTTATGGAGAAAAGAAACAATCCATTAATTACAAACACATATACCAAATACAATTTTTATCAAAATAAAATATTATTTTGAGTTAAATTTAAATAAAGTATATATTTTTATATCATGTTTAGACATTTACAATACAGAACCAGTTTATATTAATGTGTTGTACTTTTAAGTAACAGTATCAACAATAATAAACTGTTGCTGTTAAGATAGTCTATAATAGACAATCTGCTTGCAGTCCTGGGGATGCCCACTCACTGATTCAGTGTTCTTTAATTTAATTTACTTTCTGTGTTGAAGTATGAATAGTGGAAGTGTAATGCAGTGAACAATTAGCTTAAGTCTTAACTCTTAAGCGGACTGTGACAGAATTGTCGTAATTGAATATGTCGAACACTAAACCTTAGCTGTGATTGACTAGTTGGTGTGTAGTATACGACTACACTGTTTAGTTATAATTAGATGACATAATTAAAATCATTCCATCAGTGAATAATGAAAACAAAGTATATATTTAAGGTAATTTATAAAGCACCTAACTTTACACAAAAATGCTTTGTTTTTACATAACAAAAACAGTCTGTTAAGTATTGCCAGTATGCTTATATTTCAATCTACAATTAAAAATTGTAAGAGAAAGAAACTTTATTGTAGAAACCGGCAAGTAGTTATTGGTACTGTTAAAAATATTTTGAATGAAACAAGTCAATGCAGTCAAGTTATGTATTCTTATAATTTTTTTATATGCTGTGATTGTGAAATATATTAGTTTAGAATATTTTTTTACATGTGTAGTACTTTTTAATGCCTGACACATACAAGAAAAACATAGGGCAAGCAAAAAAACAGCTGAATTTAAGTCAGGATGGTAATAATATTGACAATGAAAAACAGTTAAAAAGATGATAATTTTGATTTCTACAAGGGTGGTCTGAAAAGTTTTCAGCCTAACAATGAAAAACAAATTTATAATTTCAAAAATATTTTTATTTTTCAACATAATCTCTTTTTAGCATAATGTATTTATTCCAGCAATGTTCCAATGCCACTATCCCGTCCCTGAAGTGGTTTTCTGTAAGGTCTGCAAAATACCCCTCTACAGCTGAAATCACCTCTTGATCTGATGAAAAACGCTGACCAGCAAGAGTCTGAGTTTTGGGAAAAGATGGAAGTATAGGAAGCCAGATCTGGGTAATAGGGAGGGTGTTCCAACTATTCATAGTGGAGATCTCTTAATTTTCCCATTGCCAAAACACTGTTGTGGGCAGGTGCACTGTCTTGGTGAAAAATGATATTTTTCTTCTCCAAACCAGGTCTTTTCCATGAATTTTTCTATCTAGTTTTGATAAAAGGTTGGAATATTTTTCCCCAATTATTGTTATGCCCTTTTCAAGGTAATTTATGTACAAAACGCCGTTAACATCCCAAAAAAATGACGTCATGACTTTTCCTGCTCATGGAATTGACTTTGCCTTCTTTGGCGCTGAACAACCAGCTTCTGTCCACTGCTTTGACTATTGTTTTGACTCTGGTGTGTAGTGGTGGATCCAAGTTTCATCTATTGTAATAAACTGAAGGACAAAATCTGTTTTGTTCTTATTAAAATGCTCGAAGCACTGTTCAAATATTTTCAGACATTATTTGAACTGCTGTGAGCAAGCATCCACCTAGCACAAAGATTTTTCATTTGCAATGCCTCATATAAAATATGTCCAACACATTGTTTCGAAATGCCAATAGTCTCAGCAATTCTGTGCACTTTAATTCGGTGATCATCTAAAACCATATTATGCACTTTTTTGACAATTTCCGGAGTTGTTACCGTTTTTGAATGTCCTTCACATGGCTCATCTTCCAGGCTGTTACAACCACATTTAAACTCAGCATTCCCTTTTTTTTACTGTTGAAAATGAAGGAGAAGAGTCCCCATACACTTTAACGAACCTTGAATAAATTTCACTTGGTGTTAAACATTCTGTCACAAAGAACGTTATGATCACACAGTATTAAATTTTCTCCATTTTAAGGAATATGGACAACACTTCTGTTTCAAGTGGCTGTATATACAAATTATTTGATAGAGTGTTCAGAAATTGCACACGCATGTTAACAATATAAGAAAATTTGGGATAGTATATTTAGATAGATAGATAGATAGATAGAAAATTTGGTACATGTAGTACCAACATAAGAAAAAAATTTGGGATAGTGCTGCCACCTATGGTCGAAGTCAAGAACTTTTCAGACTTCCCTCATAAGAACTAAAATTACTGTTCTTACATGTAACACAAGTAAGAAAAAAAAAGGGCGTGTTGTGAGACACATGCCAGAAGTAAAAACTTGAGTGTTGAAGTGTTGAGTGGCGAGTGAACTGGTTCAATATGTAAAGGTTTGCCTGAAGTACTTGGAGTAAGAGAGATTTTGCTACAAAAATTTAAGATTCAAATAAGAGTGAACTGAAAATTAAATGAGAAGAGGGCATAGTAGTGTTTATAACTATTTTGTTATAAGAAATCCAGATTTACAATGAAAATAAATTGAATCACATCACAAATCATATTATTTTCAGCGTGCACGCGCGCACACACACAGTCGCTGCCACCACCACCACCATTGTCGTCGTCGTCACCATAATAATAATAATAATAATAATAATAATAATAATAATAATAATAATAATAATAATAATCATCATCATCATCATCATCATCATAATCGTCATCAGCTGCAAGGATTAAACCAAGGATGGTTTGTTCTAGTCTCAAACAGGCAAAGTCTAGAGCTTTGGGGATGCGGCAGTCATCCATTCGGCAAAGCTGTTTCTACCAAGTCAGTCAATACTGGGTAATCTGTCAAGTATACTCATAATATTCAGTTGCTGCGACATATCTGTGTTTCTTCTATGATCATGGAGAGTATACCCTGCCACATGCCTGAAAAATCTCATTTCAGCCGCTTGGATATGACTGGCCTGGCCTTTCGTTAAAGTCCAATTCTCGCACCCATAAAGAAGTGTGGGAAGGGCCATCACTTTATAGAATTTTAGGTGTGTTTCTTTACTTGCTGATTTTAGAGTTTGCCTGGTGGTCCCACACATAAGGTTGAACTTATGCAACTTATTCACAATGTTGTTGCTAGTATTATAAGACACACTAACACAGGTATTCAAAATTGCTGACTTGTTCCAGTACAATACCATAACAATTTTTGCCCGTACTTGATCAGTTCCATGAAAAGCCATCACCTTGGTATCAATTGTGGATATTTGTAATCCAGAGTCTTTGTAGATTCGATTTAACAAATGTATACCCATCTGCAACCTGTTTCCAAGTCCGACAGAATAGCCTGATTGTTCGCAAACAACAAAGTGTCAGTTCCAGAATGGCCAATCATAAAATGCTCTGGAAGACACATCTACCAGTTTTGTATAACATCATCAATATATAAATTAAAAAGAGAAGGTGATAATGGTCACCCTTGTTGTACTCTGCAATTGATCAGGCCAACTCTAGGAGCTGTTCTCGGTTACCTGTTTCCATTACATTTTATTCTCCACATAAAGACTCTATATAGCTCTAAGTAGATGTAGGATCACTTTCCTTGCCATTATTGCCCATAGATTGCTCTGATTCATCCTGTCAAATGCCTTTTCGAAGCCAATGAAGTTATGTAATAATTTTTTTCAATGTAACAATATGAGTTATGCAATATTTAGTTGAAAAGTAGAATGTGATATGTGCAGTATAATAAATCAATTTTTTACAAAATGTTAGTGCAATCTTATTGAATGAATGATGTATCTAAAGATAATAATAATAATAATAATAATAATAATAATAATAATAATAATAATAATAATAATAATAATAATAACAACAACAACAACAACAACAACAACAGCAACAACAACAACAAAATGTTCATTGGTATAAATTATTAACTAATTATCAAATGGCAAAATACAGGCAATTCATGTTCAACCTTGTTGAACGAAGTGATAGGTTTCTAGTATCTAAAGTAAGATATGAATGTTTTAAATTCTATTTTATCAAGAGATATTGAAAATATGGCATTGACTGTGATACCACCTCTTGTCATAGTGTATGATGCATCATTGATTCCCTCATGCTCTCCACAATTGGTTTTTTGTTTGTTGAAAGGCCTCATTTATCGATTGAATTGTTGATGTAGACTCAACTTGTTCTTCAGCATTTGCCATTGTAAACTCACAAACATATACTAACACAAAAATATGCATACAACAAAGTAGATTACTCTACTTTTTCATACACTAGATGAATAATACCAGGTTCAGCAATAGCTGCTGCGCACAACTGTAGTACGCACACGTTAAAACCAATGCCAACTCAAACGTGTACAGTGTACTCAGATGGGCTAAAATGGGTGCAAAAGTATAGGTGCGCCAACGCCGTAGCTATAAAAAATTTTCGGGGGGGGGGGGGGGTTGTTTGGTTACCGAGAGGTTTGGGGAGTATGGATATTCTTCTAGGAGTAGGAGTCAGACCTCCCAGATGCCCAGAAGTTTCCACTGGAAATAGGTATATTATTAAAAAAATACAGCAAACTCTCGATTATCTAGGCTAATCACCGGACAAATGCGCACGGATAGCTAAAAACACGGATAATGCGAGTTTGTGCTTTTTAATGCACAACGAAACTTTTAATAATAGGGAACATAGAATACTGTTTGAAAATGCAATAATGTCAAACATTTAACACATTCAATTATCACTGTTATCAATAAGGTAAGCCGAAATAAAAATTGTTTACGTCTATTGCTGGTAAAACACTTGAGGTACAAAAACTATACAAGACGTCAATCAGCCATGACTGTTATCACAGAACAGCAACAAACAACTGCTATACAGTACATTGTTTGGTGTTTAATTCTTGAACAAAGCATGCCGCCAGGTCACTTGCAGACGAGAGAGCGCTCGAATTCCAAGCGCGCAGTTCACATTATTTAAAATGCCGTGACGAAAATAAAGGAAATAAAATAAGACAATAAACCTCGGGGATGCACAGATAACCAACAAACCGGATGATCAGCACACGGATAATCGAGTTTGCTGTACGTCTTTTCGTGTTTTTACCAAAAACATTAATTTTATTTGCAGAGTATAGGCTACTGTTCAAAGGTTTATATTAAATTTGTTACAGGAATGGCATTAATACATTGCAACAGTCTCAAAATCTTCAAAGAGACAAACTTATTAAACAAAGTCCAATCTTCTATCTTTTTTCGATGCAAATTTATTAATGACTTCATCTGTTGAAATGTCCCTGTTTCTGTACATGGACATCAACGCTAATCCACTGAGGCGACTCTGTCCACAAGAGTTTCTCAAGTAGGTCTTCAGTCTTCTTAATGTGGAAAAGGTACGTTCAGGTGTACAAGTGGTAACTGGCAAAGTGGAGAATATATTTAACAGAATGAAGATATTCGGGTAAAACTCCTCGTTACATTCTCCTAAAGCTTCGATAGCACAGGATGGGCGGTCAGTCTCATCCCTCTTCTCCCAAAAAGTTCTCCATAGGTCAAACTCTGATTGTAACAGATCCAAATTAACTTTGTTTTGGTACAACTTCAAGCTTTCAGTGTCTAAAAAAGTAGTAGGCTTATAGCAAACGGATGGTAAAAGAGAGTTTAAATTTGCAAATACTTCTTTGTGATCAAGAAATCTTATTTTTAGCTGATTGTTAAAATCATCGAGAAGTGGAATGGCCATAGAGATGCGAAAATACTTTTCTGGGTCTTCCGTTTGTATGTTACAACGGTTACGTTGTGATGGAGTTAAACGGGGAAGCGTGATTTCTCCGCCAACATCAGCTAGTAAGGATTTCGCAGACTTGTATATAATGGAGAATTCACACTCAATATTCATGCGAATATTCTGAAAGAGGTCAACAATATTTTGAACGTGATCAGTTGCTGATTTCAAATCACAGAGAGGTGACTGCAATACCTTACACAAAGTCAAGGTATAAGAAAACACTTTGGCTAAGAAACAGAGACTAAGAACAAACTCTCCATTAAGCAGAGCTGTTACTAAAGATGAGGCTTTGGATGAGCTATCCATGTCTGGATCATCGCTTAAATCTTCTAACGTGGTGAGAATGGGTTTGAAAAGGTCCTTGAATTTCAAAAGACTTCTATGATTTTCAACCCATCTGGTCTCGCACATGGATGTTAAAGTTTTCCATTGGGAGTCAGATTTATTTGATTGCAATATACTCATTCTTTTAGGAGAGCTCTTCAAAAAAGTGATCGTAGTCTTAACTGTACCAACACAGTTTCTTACACTTTGTAAATTGCACGAGTGGCATAAAGCTAGATTTAACGAGTGGGAACAGCAATGGACATACAGAGCTTCTGGATAATCTTTTCTGATTAGGCTTGCACCCCTCTGAATGATCCTTTCATCACAGAGGCACCATCATAGCCTTGCCCAACTATCATTTTGCAATCCAAACCAAGATATTCCAAATACGAAGTTATATTCCTAGCTATATCTTGTCCGGTAGTATGATGAAGACGAACAAAGCCTAAGAAGTCCTTTTTGACACATAATAATTATCTTCTTTTTTTGTATATCGTACACAGAGAGATAGCTGTTCATGTCCAGCAAAGTCTGCAGTTTCATCTACTAAAATGGAGAACATATTGGCTTCAGTTATATCATCGACAATTTGCTTCTGAATAATTTCTCCACATATCTGAATAAGATCGTTCTGGACTGTTGGACTCATGTAAGAGGCATTTAAAGACATACTCTCTGTGTGTTTGATCATTTTTCGGTCACCACATAGTATTCTCATCCTTAATAAAGCCCTAAAATTGCCATCATTATGAAAAGGCTCTTCATATTTTAGCGATATGGGTCCTGAATCTTTAGTTCCCCTGAGAGCAAGTTCTTGTTGACCACAAAACTTGATAGTTTCAACTATGGAAAATAACTTGTCTCGATTTTCTTTTACCTGTTTCTTCCTTGTTGAATCAATGATGTTTCTTATGTCACGGTTAGGCTCTTTGGACACACTTAAGAAGTTGCTACCTGAAATCATTGCTTCTTTATGGTATGTATTAAATTCATGACTTTTAAATAATTCTAAAACATCTTTCCAATTTTTATAGGATTCTTTGACTAACGATTTCAATTTCTGATGACCACCTTTACCAGCTGTATCTTTTGAAAATAGCAAACAATATTTACACAGAGCCCCGTCAGTTTTTGTGTAGGCAAGCCAGGGAAAACGATGTAGCCACTGTCTTTGAAATCTTAGATTTCTTTTCCCAGTAGGTGGGAATTCAAATTCCATTTTAGGAACCCATGGATTTTTCAGAACATTTAGTATGGTTTCCCGATCAATTTTGTCACCGGGAGTGTGCACATATTTTCCTACGTCAACATTATGCCAATCATCATGCTCAGGATTTGTTTGTGAATTTACAGTAGGATAGAAGTCGAATTCTGTTATTACTTTTTCATTTACAGTAGAAGTACATGCAACAGGCTCTGCAGGTTCTTTGGGCTCTATGTCACTGGTTTTCTTAGCCTTGGCGAGAAAGTTCTTTATCGACAGTTGTCAGCCTGGACGTTTAGCCATTATAGTTTAACGTCTCCTACAAACAAATAAAAGAAACTAGAAAAAATAATTTCGCATGGTAGAGAGCATTGTTGAAAATGATTGCATAGTATTTGTATTCCACGAAGGTTTAAAAGTTGTTTTTTATATCGACGGTGTTTTGGTAAAAGGCTGTAACCCTTATATTTTTGCTGTCATTATCTGACATTACTGACTTTTATTCTAATTCCATACACTCCCATCATGTAAAATTTTCCATACTGCATTACTCTATGTTTGAAGCATTATTATCGTTATAAAAGTAATTCCCTTTTTTTATAAAAGTTTAATACCTTATTGTCTTGTATGGTGTCAATAGTGAGGCTTACAGCATTATTGCCCGAAAACCTGGTTCAACTGTGTGTAGTTTCGGTTAAGAAAAAGGCATCAAGTGGGTTACATCTAAGGAGTGCTGCCTATGTACTGATTAGTAAAATGCTGTAACCCACATTTTTCACCTTAAATGTAATTTCTAAACATTTTAAGTACACTTTATGTATAAAATAACATAACAAATGTGTGTAATAGAACCGTAGGCAATAACTTGAAAAGTTTCAAATATTATGTGCACTATCCTTTTTGTCTCTCCTGAAAAATAAATTTTATAAATTAGAGTTACAGCATTTTACTAAAACACAGTCGATATATTTTGCATGTCACAACTCGCCACTGCTTAAGAGTGTAATGAATTAAATGAATTACCTATATTTCCGGGATCAAAAATCCTATCAATAAGATTCTTAATTAAATTAAGCATTCAAGAACGTTTTTTTATATAATTACAAATCTTTATAACCTATGGAGGAAATTCGTAAAGTTAATAGTCACAACCCCAGTTCTAATTAAATATAATACAAAAAATATAATACTAGGCCTATACATTGATATCTCTAGCACAACTGTATGACATGTAGACTAGACATATAATGGAAAGACTCGTAAAAATGCAAACATTTTACTTAATTTATGTCTCTTTCTTGTACGTCCCTCTACAACTAAAGCAAGCACAATAATTCACTAATTTACTGAAGATGAAGAGCACGTCATTACCAAATGGCAACACACAAACTGTAACCCACGTGGTCAAGATATTCACAGAGTAAGTTCGCCACCTTCACTTTCCATTGGTTGAAGGTCGGCGGCCAACAATCATGAGGGCTGTCAAGTGTTAGCCACGTGGTTTTCCAAGAAATTAGTGGTTTCCTTCCTACAAAGGCAGCTATGTACTCACGGAAGGAAACAAACGCACAGTTTGCTTTTTGTAGATGCAGTACCAGAAACACAAAATAACCGAATTATTGCACAGTTCCTTTTTTATAAGAGCATTTTTCATTATATTTTTATTTATGTTTGTTTTTATCCTAAAACATTTCTATTTTTACCTCAACATTTCGGGGGGGGGGGGGTTATAACCCCCCCCGCTGGCTACGGCCTTGAGGTGCGCCAAAGTGTGTACACAGAAGCTAGGGGCTAGCAGATAGAGAGAGAGTTGGATGGACTGATGGAAGTAAGAGAGGGCACTATAACTTCGTCATTAGTGTAAGAGGGGAGGAAACATTTAGTTTTAATGTTTGCATTTGTTAACCTTCTCAATTTTTCGTATTAGCCTGCATAATATGCATCTTTTAACCAATTATTATAAGTATAATACTACTGACTCGGAAAACTAAGTTTTTTATTGATAAAAATGTAAAATTTTTGTCTTGTAGCCTGAACCAGTTTTCGCTTATTACAAGCTTCGTCAGAGGCTGCCACTAGGAGCGCTGTCTGTCTTGTCCTTGGTGACAGCCCCGTCGTTCGAAAGATCTATGTTGTGTGTATGCGGTGTGATATGTTCGAATAGTATGTGTGATCTGAATTGTGTCTGTTCCTTTAGGATGTTGTTTTTATGTGGTTTTGTGTGTTTGTGTATTTCTAGTTGTTCAAGATTGTCTAATTTTTGGCCTCTTGTGTGAACGTGTAGAATCTCCATGTTGCTTTTTATGTTTGTATATGTGTGGTTTGCTTCAATGAGGTGGTTTGCAAAGGTGGATTTGGTGGTGGAGTGTAGTGCCTTTGTGTGTTCAATGTATCTCTGTTTGAAGCAATGTCCTATCTGGGCTATATAGAATTTGTTACATTTTGAGCAGTTTAGTTCGTAAACACCAGGTAAATCAAATTTGTTTTGTTTTGTGTGTGTTTTTTTATGCTACTAATGGCAGCCTCTGATGAATCTTTTGCTTATGAAAAACTGGTTCAGGCTACAAGGTAAAAGTTTTACATTTTTACCAATAAAAAACTCAGTGTTCCGAGTCACTAGTATTATACTTATAATTAGTTAATCAACGGACATGTTGTGGACAGCAAATTCCAGGAATGCATCTTTTGTATTATAAATAAATACAATTAAAAATGTAAGTATTTGAGCCAAGAAGTATAGATGAGAATAAATTAGTCAGAAGAAAATACATTATGTAAGATATGAAATTGAAAGAATGTAATTTCAGTGAAATGTTTACTCTAAAGAAATGCCAGTAATGCGAATCAGCTGCCTACTTTTTGTTGGTAATTATTATAATAATTATTATACTTTTGGTTTTTATTGTTAACTTGATACTATAGTTTTGCTTCAAGATACTGGTAAGAATTTACTTTGATGGACAAAATATTAAACTCAGAAAAATTAATACTTATAACAAACTGTTTAACAGCATAAAATAAATACAAAAGATGTAAATAATCAAGCAATTGTAGTATTATTGGTGTCAGTGAAAGGAAAAAGGTAATTATCAATGGAAAACAGGTGCTCATGTTGGAAGGTGCAATTTTATCAATGATGGAAGGTGCAAATTAAAAAAATCAATCCTCCCCAAAGTTAAAAAAAAAACCTGAAAGGAGAAATTCAACACTATAGTGCCAGAAAAGTGAAAAATGTTATAGAAAAGTATAATAGGATAAACATCGCAAAAACAGATATATTATATACAAATGAAATGAAATTATTTTCAAATTTATTTATTTAATGATTTATTATATAATTTTGATGATGGCAATACATTATAAAACTGTCGAAACATTGTAAATAAGAAACAATAAAATATATTCTTGTGTCAAAATATATCATTTTTTATATGAAAATGAAATGATATTAATTATTGGAGATAAAGCTGCCAAATATAAGAAATACCAGAAGTAAGATTCTAAAAACCTATAGGAAATCCTACAAAGAGTTGTATAAAAATGGAGACATATAAATAGATAATTAAAACATACATATTCAGTGTAAAAGAGAAATAATAAAGAATGTTGATGTTTCAAATATCTACAGAAAGAAGTAGTTGGAGAAAAGAAAGTTCCCAAGGTAATGCCAGATTTGTAGTAGAAATACTATTTTATGGAGGAAGTACAGAGACAGAAGTGCTAAACAACTTCCTAATAAATACATAAGAACAAAACACATACCCTCTACATAGATAAAGAGTAGGGTAGTTTAATATATCAAATCCTCTTCATTGGCTTACCTTTCATCTTCAGTTTCTCTTATTTGATTTTTATAAATATTATGTATACTATCTTCTTAAATTCAAACACTTGAATATGGCTTTCTATATTGGTAAATCACGAGAATTGTCAAAGACGATAGTTGGCACTTAAAGCCAATGATTTATCAAAGTACGCTTTTACACACTGTGTGTTCTTTTGGCAACAGTACTTATAGTTCAACTTCTAGCCTCTTCTCCAGTAGACAGGTGTTTTTTGGAAGAAAATGTCATATTTAAAGAATTAGGATTAAGTTTTAAAGATTTAATTATCTTGAATCTCAGATTTTTTCAAACTGTGGCCAACTGCTATGGTGTCTTTGTCTTCTATCTACCTTTTGGTGATACAAGAATCCAATCACATCCTCAAAAGGCATGGTGATCAAGTTGAAGCAAATAGTGATACAACTTTATAGATATTAATCTGCATATCTGAAACTCAAGAGTCATTGCTAATCAGATTGTGTCAGATATCATATGAAGCTTCATCATCTATAAATGTAAGTTTGGTATGCCTGGAGACTTGTCATGTGTCAACATTTTTTCACTTCCATAATTTTTCTTTTTGAAAAGCACAGTTCTTTACAGGTTTGAAACATAATAGTGGGTAACAATAATATCTACTTTCCTACTGAAGTTGGTTTGTCATTCCATATTTAAAACAAATGGTCAGTTTGTTAATGGATCAGAAACAGCTCATCTCAGTTTGTTATTTACCTCTTCGGTTATGTTAAAGTCGGAAAATTACTGTTATTTGAATTCAGAATTACAAAATATAATTATCTGAATCTGTAATCAGATAGCTTTTATATTTTTAGATTGGTGCATCATTGAATCACCCAAATAATAATGTTCAGAATATTTTTCTTTAAATTTAAAAAAACAAAAGTCATTACTGATTTATTTTTATTGAAAAGCATTATTTTGGCTACTACAGACATTG